>RDRW01000073.1:0-308124 GCA_007896445.1 Puccinia hordei
AAACCCCTAAGGAATGAATAAAAATCCAATACACAAAAGATTAGATAGGTAATTAAAGGAAAGTGAAATATCCTACTAATTCTCTACACCTTGATACCACCTAGCTCCTCCTAATTTCTGAATGGGACGGGATTGGATTCAACAAAAGCTTTTAGAGGTTCTAGAGGTGAATAAAGGGTAATTTGGGTGTTTGATGGAGTGAGATGGGAAAGAAGTCAATTTCTCACAGTAAAACTTAACAGTGGTTGTAATACACTTTTTATGAATTGTGAAAGGGATGATTAATTTAAAAGATCTGGCCTTTTGCATATCAGATAACCAGACCCACTAAGCTAATCTTGGGAATTTTTAAACACATGATAGGAGTAGCCGGCTGAAGGTGAGTTTGTTCAATCAACAAGGTATGAGAAGTTTTTGTACTATGGTTGAGTTTTCAGTCAAACTTCACCTATATTGAAGTATGCACAAGGAACCTCAACCAATTAGGTTTGCCAGCCTCAATTAAAAGACAGCCTGAAATTCCTCAGCAAGACTTACTCAACATTCTCAAAAGCCTGCCTCAAGATTCAACATTCCAATTTTCTGACTCAAGATCTCCATCTCTGAAGTCAAATTTTACCGGTCTCAATCAGTAAAGTGAAAACTTCCTCTCAAAATTACATCTAATAAAAATAGCAGTCATCTATCTGGTTTGATTCTTTTCTTAAGATTGATTGTCCCAAAAATCAAGATTTCATCTTGATTTAGTTATTATAGTCTGGCACTCTGTTGTTGCTCTGTTTGTCTTTTCTCTTTCTTGTGTTATACTTCTTTCTCCTTTGCTTGTTGATGAAATAACCTTACTCATTTTCTCACATTCCCCAAATATCTTACCATTTTCTCTATTACCACTTCTTAGATATCCCTTTTCTTCCTCCTAAAAAAGTCCTCACTTCTCTGTCATCATATTGTTCCATCTGCCTGTGGTAAATCTTCCTCATTCATCTGTTGGGATCTCATCCTGATCCCACTATAGCTCTTTCCCGGGAAGTACTTGAAAACCCCCAATTATCTAGTCTTTATAGCAATGACATCACTATTATCACGGTCCTCTCCTAACTATATCTTATCATCTTTTCCTCTCGCTTGAACCTTCAAGATTCAATATTTAAACTCTTCCTCTCTCCTCTTCAAACTTTTGCCTTGGGTGAATCCAGCAAACTCTCTACCTTGAAAGAACATCTCATCTTTATCTTTCTGATTCATCATTTAATCATTCACATGAATTTCCTCAAATATTCTTTGATTCCTTTTTATTTTCTTTACCTCTTAAACCCATTCCCTTCCCATCAACTCTTTGTCAATCTTGTCTCCTTCTTACTCAACACTCTCTGAAATGTCCTGTTTCCTCATCACTGTAGGTTCTCATTTGGTGTCCTTTCTTCACGATGTGTATCTCTTCATTGACCTATCTTTCTTTAGTTTCTCTGTGTTCTATTTCTTCATTTCTATTATCTTTGTTGTGTTACTCATTTATTTTGCTCCTGCCTTAAGGTACTTTTTCATTCTTCTTCATTTTTGATTCATTTATTATTTATTTCCTTGTTCTTTCAACTAACATGAAATTCATCCTTAAGTTTGAACATTCAAATAATGATCTTCTCTAAAAAAAATTGACATTGTTCTTTTTTTTCTAGTCTGGGTTTTATTAGCAATTCTTTTGTCAAACATCAAATACTATGTAAGTGGTTGGTCTTTACATAGAGTTTTTCAATATTTGTATAGTTAAGTGGTAGTGGTTAATGGAGGAGTATGTGATTGGTGATTTTTCCATACCTATATACATAGGAAGGTTTGTAACTGCATGCACACCAAATACAAGGCACACACCAATTAAAATTAGTGTGGCCTGCAAACCAGATGAAATCACCAAATCCCAACTAGGAATAGATCATGTCAGCTGGACCACTGGAAAGACCAGGCAATTGAGGCTACAACATTAAAAGCTGGAAAACCCAGGCATTGAGGCTGTATACAACCTCATGGCAAGGTTTTACCTGGTGTGGGGATTTTATATGTAGTAGGGGCAGAAAGTGCTTGCTGGAAATTTGGAGTGGGGAAGAAGGCTGAGGGAAGCATTAGAAGAACATTTTGTTTAGATATCAGGTGATTACAATATCCTAAATTTTGGTATCCAAACACAGAATGATGCTTTTGGACTTGTAAATGCACCATAGATAGTGCAGCCAATACTGGGGGGAACTCAACATACACAGGGAAAGCACAGAAAGAGCTGCAGGGGTATAACCCTTATAGCACATTCAACAGGTACATTCAGGGCTGAATCAGTGGTATTTCAGGACAACCAAGTGGAGCCTGGGGCCTGCAGCAGGGACATTGTCAAATGATATGTGCAGCTCTAATTGGAGATGGCAGGGACTAGAGGGAAGGGGTTCTGCATGGCAGATGTTGATTCAAGGGAGTGAAGGGTGGTGTGTAGGGCTCTGTTAGGTTTTTGGAAGGGGTATGAAATGTGGAGGTGCAAGAATGGGATTGGAACATAGCATAATACCCAGGGAAAAAATCACAGCTTAAACAGGGGAAAATGGTGTTATAGTAGTTTAGTCTAGTTTCATTAGTCTCAAGTATTATAAGGAAACCATGCACACACAATCTTCATCAGAAAAAACTTTCTTAGTAGCATCAGCAGTGAAGAAGCCAGAGGTTATGCGGACCATTGGAAGATGGGGTTAGCAGAATTTAACAGCCAAGCATTTGTATTTCCACACCAGACATGAGGTGGTATACAACCCCAAAAGGCCTATTCTGGAAATAATCAAAGTCAAACACAAGCTTGGAATAGAAATTGAAGACTACACTAGTAATAACCCCCAGGGATGTTTCCAGGTAACTTGCATGCAAGTGCCTTCATGTAAATTCCTTGACTAAACCCCCCATAACTTCTAAGAAGTGTTTCTGAACTGGTTCCAAAGAATTTGGTTTTCAGGATTATATCATGTGTAACTTGGGTTGATATCAAAGTCAGAAATTAACATCATCTGCTTCAAAATTTGATTTGATATTTTCTTCTAATTATGGATCACTAGGATCTCAATTTTGGGTGCCAAAAAGATCTCTGTATATTTTTGATTCATCCAATTTTTATTGAGAAACTATCTTTCACATTAAAAAACTGTTCAGAATGATTATAAAAACTTCAACAGTGATGATCAGTTATTTGTGCATTGTCTTTGAATGAAGATAACTTGGTTTCAGATATGATAACTATTGTTTGAGCCGGGAAAGTTCATGCAAATTTAATATCACACCATCAATGGGGATAGAAAACATGTTGAAGCCCAATACCTCTTTAAATCTCTATTGAAATCTCACAAATTGAACAAGTTCATTTTCATGAGGGATTTTTATAAGAGAGGTATAAAATATATTCAAAGGTTTATTCAGGAAAATGTTGCAATATAATTTGGATTCACATTGAAACAGTTCCAAGAAATGGATCAGGCAATTGTAAATTTCTTTCTTTGCATGGGGGGAATGCATATTTCCATTCATGTCACACTATGTGATTCCAAGTAGGAGAATTATTCATTTTAATTTGATTAATAGAAGGAATATAGTTTCTAGGGAACTTTGGCTGAGGTACCCTGGGTTATTTTACACATTATTTCAAAATATGTAATAATATTGATACTTGTCTTAGAGGTTACTGAGATATTAACTATTTTTCATAATTATATATTATTATCATAAATATTCTCTTGTGCAATAATTTCTCTTTCATTTATATCTAGTTTTTCATAATTATTTTTTATTTTATTATTGTTCTGGTCAGTTTGTCTCTAAACTAGTAGTAAGCTGACAGATGATTCTTTGGAGAATTATAAGAGTCTAATCCCCACTTCTCTTTAATAATCTGAATTTCCTGAGGTATACTTCACCATCTGTTATGTTACTTTCTGGTAAACACTAATCTTTATCTGCTGAAGTTATATCTTACTAGGTATAACCTTGTGTCTTTACCATTGATCCTTTCTTTTTTCTCTTTGATTGTTTTAAGGAATTTCAAACCTCCTTGACTGGAGGGTCCATTATCTTCTGGTTCAACTAGTAATGGCACTGGTTTTTGTGGATAAGTAATCATTTCAGAAGCTCTTTGTTTAAATGGTTTCACCAAATAAATGGAAATACTGAATGTTTAAACTAGATGTCCCATCTAGAAGTTTTTTTTTTGTAACAAACAATACCTTTTACCAGTTTGTTTGTTACCTTTTTGGACAATAGAGCAACTTTTAATATATTCAGTGAATTGAATTTTCCAATCAATCCACCAAGCTTTATTTTTAACTCTTTCTGCAATTCTTTCTTCAGAGAAATGCCCTGATCCTATTACTTCATGGCATTCTTCCATGTTTTTAATCTGACTGGGGTAAAAGATAACTAATCCACTAGATTTTATATGTCTTTAATATAAAATTCCATCTAGTAAAGTGAAATTTCCTTCAGAATATGGTTTAGAAAGAGGATTAGGAAGACACATTCATTTCACTCATTGTGTTATTAACATCATTTAAATATGCTTCTATCTAGTCAACCTTGGAAGTCTCTTACAAAGATGTACCCTCTAAGCTCTCTTGATCCTTAGACTTTCAGAAGAGAAGATAATAATAACACACTTTTGTTTACTCATTGCTCTTAAGCTTGAAGATACATCCAATTATCACTACTTCCAGCTTGCTTGACCCTCTCAAATCTACATATCACTGTCTGGATCCTCAAGTCTGAGCTTCTCAAAACTGATCACTGGCTGGGCAGATCAAGTTCAACTCAATCTATGACTTGGAGCCACTGGTCAGACACTGTATACTTGCATATGCTTGCTGTCTACATGTCACTCGATTCTTTCTAGTGATCAGGATTATTTTGTAACAAGATCTTGCTGCACCTAATTGCTAGGCTATTTTGGGTGAACAGTTTTCATGCGCATTGTGGAGGAAATGAGAATAGTGCGAAAACTCCAAGCCAATGATGTATTTCTAACAGACAACCCTTGCTCAATGCTACCGTGAGAATGAGATGAAAATAGTTATATTCAGATAGGGAAATAAATTTGCGAAGCAGATTCGAGTGTACATGAAAAGGCAACACAAACATGAAGCACTGAAGTGTTCGACACGCAGATAAAGAAATCTTCTCGGGGCACGTGTGCGTTCCATGGAAATCATTTACATCTTATAAAGAGGAAAACTGGCGCTAAGCTACGAGTCAGTCAACCAAAAAATAATAACAAGATAAGGAAGTACAACTCTCTTGGTGGTTTCGAGTGGAAACCAGTAAACGCTATTGAATTATGACACAAATGTTAACGGAAAACTCACCACCGGCCTGGATAGAGTGGATGAATAAAAAAAAGGTACGCAACTTACCAAACAAGGTCTCTACAACAATAGAGCAAAGATGAAGGCCGGCCTTAATCTTCATCTTCTTCGAATCTAAAGTATTCATGGCCTTCCTCCAGTCTATCTGACCATACGTTAGAAAGTTCGGGATTACTGGGACCAAAGAGGGTATTTGAAGATGCTTGCTGTCTAGGATTTAAACTTCCTTCATCTTCATCATGTTCGAAAGACAAATCTAAATCTCTTGAGAGAGGTCCACCTGCTCCTAGGGGCTCGTATAAGCTTGATAATTCTAGTTTGTTCCGATATCGACGATGTAATGATCGGGAAAGTTGGTATCCGGCTAAGCACCCTAATTCATTGGCCAGCAAATCACCCCACTGGTTTCACAGGGTTACAGGTAAGCCTTAATACCCTGTTGAATAATTTGAAACAACTGTACGACCAGCATTACATGTGAAAGAAAATTCTAAAATGTACTCACTGAAAACACTTTCCACGGTAAGAATAATTGAATAAATTCACTTCCAAATCCACCCAGCAAAAAGCAAACGATACCCGTCAGGATTTCATTAAAATAATTCCAGTACCAAATCACTCTTAAGGAATCATCTATGTCTGGTATTGAATAAAATAGACCGGTGATCAATGCGACTATGTTTGTTATTAGATTAAAGTTTTAATTGTTTTTTAAACCAGAATATGGGCCGTTGTTGAATTAGTTCGCGATTGAGTTCATGACTTCTGCTACCGAAGAAATGAGAAAGAAAGAAATAGCTCACATCCAAAAAAATGAAAAAGCTAACTCTCCCAAGAAAACAAAGCGGGATGAAAGAAGTGAATAAGCATTGCTATATTTTTCTCCCCTCAGGTCGTAATATATATAAGTAAATATCACAGAATAATCCGGAGGTGAATATCCATACTTTTTTAGGGATGGCGATAACTGAATAGCTCGTCCGGCTGAATCCAATTATTGCCAAGAGTATTATGTTGATCAAGCTAAGTATACAGAAAGCCTATGTAAATAAGTGAGAGGAAGATGTCAGCCATCTATCGATCGTAAAATTTGACTCAGGGTGACAGAGGGGCAACGTTGATTGAGTTTATGTGACTGACTGACGGGTCTAATCTTGATTGGAAATCTTGAATTATCGTTCACAGAGTCGTTGAGGCTAACATGTGTCATGGATTCCTGGCCTGGAAGTCTCAAATGACGAGAAGACATGAACCATTTCTGGAAGAACTGCCTCGGTTTGAGTCGAGAGGAATGTCTCCGTGTTGGTGTTCCAGCGCTCCTTCTTTGCTCCTGGTTGTTTCCCTCGATGATCGACGGGTTATCTGAGTATGGCATTAGCTTGTTCTGTGAGATTGGCATGTTTTTTAGTGTCGTGATGTCTTCTTTGGTTCTTGTGGAACTTCTTGTTGGACCCCCGGGTGAAACATGTGTCACGGGGACGGGGTCCCTGCACCACGGGCTTGGAAATTAAACCAAGTCCCCGTTGGACGCAAAGTACCCTCATGACTCATTTGGCTGTTCATCTAGGGACATTTCATGTCCAAGACCAGTTTTTTTTTGGCTTGGTAATTCATAAATTTCAATTAATTTTGATTAAGAATATTGGAATAACACATCCCATCAAATGCACATGACTGTAATTGATATTCCCTACGGAAATATCAATGTTGCACCAAGCCCAAACAGTAAAATTATTTCAGCTATTTTTTCATTTTACACATTCTCAGTGCCCTGAAATTATGATAAATGAAGTGCAATCAGAACATCAGATACAGGAGGTATGGCAGGCTTGATAGGAAGAATCTGGCTAAGTGAATAATATGTTTGTTAGGTATCTCAGAAGGCTAGAAAGTTTATAGAAGTTCAAGTTGTGTATATAGTCTGTTCCCTGAACTTCTTGATAATATTTTTATTTCAGCATCTGATATATGAGGAGTGTGTGGTAGGCTTAATAAGGAAAATCAGGCTAAGTGAACAAGTTTTATATTACATGTCTTAGAAGACTAGAAATTCCATGGAATTTTAAATTCTGAATATTATTCTGCCCTGAAATTCTTGGGAATTGGTATGGAAGCAGGTAGTGGGGTATAATGGATGAGAATCAGTAGGTATTATTACTAGAACAATTTCCTCATATCTCATGTTCTCAAGGGAAAACAAATTCCAAAAAAATCAGCATATTCAAAATTTTGAAGTCAATGAACTTTCTAGTCTTCTGGCATGTTGGGATGTGTAATGGTAAGTGATTCACTTAGCCATATATTTCTTATTAATCCTTCTACACACCCCTTTTATCTTTTGTTCTGATTCCACTCCATTGCTAAAATTTTCAGGCAACTGAGAATGTTTAGTGTTGAAGTTTTTGAAAGAGAAAAGGGAGAGGTAGTGTTGAACAGAATCTGGGGGACTCAATAATAGGGACTAATTAATTATGAGGAGAACTGATGGTTTGTTATTGCTGGTACTAGGCTATGTAATTATAGTCTAGATACAAGTGTGTCAAGTTGTGGCAATGGATAATGAATAAATAATAATAATGAATAAAAACATTTTTGAATAAAATTTGAGAGACATACAAGATAAGTTCTTGTAAGATAATTAACTATACTGACATTTCAGTCCCTTTTAGTCATGCAAGACAAATTAATCAAGATAAAATATTGTTTCAAGGGCGTTAATTCATATTAATCAAATTTTAATATCAGAAAGTGAGTCAAAAAAGAGAACAATCAAGCAAATAGAACTAAGAGTTTGTACATACAATCAAACTTAGTATATATTTGTAATATTCTAGTTTGATCCAAGTTGATAAAAGAAGTTATAACTGAGGGAGTGAATTTTTGAGGAGGAGGAACAGAGAAAACTCAAAATTTAGAAGGAAATATGGCTGAAATGATCTGACTGTTTGTGCTTGTAACAAAAATTTTGCACATTTAGCAGTAATTTTTATGCTGATCTCACCATGCAACCTGCATATCTTATGTGCTGATGCTAAACTGTTTCTTAAATCTCAAGGGAAAGCAGTTTATACACAAATATCTTTTCCCTAAACTTTACGTGCATCTGGGACATGTAACAAAAGCCTTAATCTCTTCCACCAGGGAAAGATTTCTGGCACCTGCTGTCAGGTGCCCTAAATCATGTTTTTCATAGAACTTGATGATATATGCCATAATCAATGAGGGAAACATATTGATATCAACAACAACCATTCAAACATGAGCTGATCTGAACCAACCTGCATCTAAAGCTGAATTTTATCCCAACCCATCTGGAACTCAAGGGAAATTCAATTTCATGTAACACCTTGGGAACACAAATGTACACATGTACACTCATGTGACACACTGGCATTTGTTCAAGTCCAAACACATGTTTTTTTTTCAGCTGAATATAAACTCATCTGGAACTCAAGGGCAATTTTATTTTACAAATAGCCTTGGGAACACAAATGTATACACATACATATTGCAATATCTCACTATAAGCATACTCAGCAACCTGTGATGTAGCAGCAGTTAGGGTTAAGTAGTTATATTCAAAGTTGTGAAACCTAATTGTCATTTAGTTAAATAGTAAACTGTGTATCAATTTCAATTTCTCTTTTTCTCATTCAGTTTCTCAACTCTGTCTCAACTCAACCCTCACTCTAGGTGTGCTTTTCTTCATTTTCTTATCAGTTATCTTTTGTAGTGTACTTGAACTTGTTGGTCCCTCAAAAGGTTTTTCACTGTTTTATTGCTGTTTCTCTCTGTTTCTATCATCTCTCTTGTGATCATGAAATTCATTCAGTTTCACAACTCTGTCTCAACTGAACCCTCACTCTAGGTGTGCTTGTCTTAATTTTCTTGTCAGTTATCTTGTGTAGTGTACTTACACTTGTTGGTCCCTTAAAAGGTGTGCTCGTCTTAATTGTCTTGTCAGTTATCTTGTGTAGTGCACTTACACTTGTTGGTCCCCAAGTCCAAACATATGTTATTTTTTTTGGCTGAATATTTGTGGCTAATTTCTCAGGATACACTCAAGTCATGATGAGGTGAAAAGTGAATTATGTGATACACTTCAGTGAGGCATTGATTTCAGTTCCGCAAGAGCCCTAGATAAATCATCAACAATATACATGTCATACTTAGGGAATACTTCAGCTTAATTTTCAAGGCAGACACATGCATTGTATGCTACCAACATTGGAAACCCTTCAAACAAAACCCTCTTTGTTGCCTCAAAATGCCTGACACATCCACACATGTACATCCATCCACCCGAGACATTGAGGCTGGCAGGCTAAACAAAGAAAGTTTCTCCCTGCCTGAGGCTTCGCCATAGTGAATCACGTCCTGTCGGGCATTTCGTCCAGTATGTAGGTCACAAGCATTGGAAATGTGAATAGGTGGCTAATCATCTAGGTTGAGTTCTGGGCACTGAAAGTTGAGTGCCACTAAAACTCAGAATGTTGCCAACCGAGAATTATTGTCACGGCTCAAGTCCCTCCGGCGAAGCCTCAGGTAAGGAGAAAGTTCGCTGACAGGCATGATTTGAAAGACATGGCAGGAAGTCCCCCGGGATTTGGCCCTAAGGCGACCAATCCATGCGCACGTGATTCCGGAGATGGTGGAAAACGCGCGTGATTCGGACATCTTGGTTGAAAACAGAAAATTACATTCTCCCATGTGCGCATCAGAGGTTATCCTGATGTTGACTTAGTCGAATTCAGAAAAAGATGGGCTGGCAAGATACTATCGAACCCATATCTGCTAAGGATTCTTCAAATACAAGTAGCATTTCTCATTCATTTCAAGTCAGTATCTTTTGATGCAAGAAGCCAGGCTACTACAGAGCACGGCAAACATGAAATCTACTTCATTCTACGACATGGTAATTCCTAGGCTTGACTTTGAGACCACCTCTTTCGATTGGTGAATCGAAAAGAGATCTAACAGCCAGGCAAGGTGCAAATTAGCACCCCGGTATAGCTCAGAAAACAAAACGAAAGGGTGCAAAACCAGAAAGTTGCACGCACGCAGTCCTGTAGTATCTCAAATACGTGATTGCCAGATTCTCAACGGCATCAGGCTCAATGCCAAAATAGTCGAATCCATGGCATCCTTCACTGAGTTCTAGCTTATCGTCGATACACCTCCTAACAATCTCATCTTCGCTCAAAGTCGGCCACCAAACTGCTTTGTCGACGATTTTCATGAGAAACTTGAAGATCGGTAAGGGCAAATTGATTAGTGAGGGCGTTAGCGATTTGTGTGTCAAGGCCTCCAAGACTTGGAATAGTTCCTCATGGGTGTATATCCTAGGACCGGCAAGCTCAAAAGTTTTTCCCACGGTGGACTCGGAGGTGCTCATTAATTGCATGGCTTCGGCTACGTCCAAAACCTACGTATCAAGGAAAGTTGCGCGAGTGACGAAACATTTAGAAAAAGAAAAGTCGATGAATAGAGTATGATTCAAGAGCACTTACGCTAACAGGTCGCACCAAGGTTTCAAGTCTGTTGACTTGAAAAGTGAACGGCTTGGTAACCATCTTATTGAGGAATCGATCTTCTTGTCCGAACATTATACTGGGTCTCACGATTGTCGCCTCGGGAAAGATATCCTTCACAACCCCTTCACCAGCAGCTTTCGCCTTGTAGAGTTTGGAAGGCGAATCGAGCGATGCATTGAGATGAGAGACGTGTATCAACCGACCGACGCCGTTCTCTTTGGCAATTCTGCTAATTTTGGATGCGCCTTCAATAAAGAGTCGATCGAAACTGTAATTCTTGGTTTCGTGCTCTCGGCCTAATAGGTTGTAGACAACATGGGAATTTCGAACACATTCATTAATGAAAACTTCGTTTTCCAGGTCGAATTCGAGCGGGACGATCTGGCCAAGATCGCCCATCACGCGCAGGTGACGCTTGCTATCTTCATCACGGTAAGGTACGATGACTTGAGTGCCTTGCTTGGCTAGCTTGTGTACCAGATAGCGTCCCAGGAATCCTGTCGCACCAAAGACGGTCGCCACAAGGCCTGTGTTAGAATGCCGCCCAGAGGGGCCCGAGGACTGGATGACTTTTCCAGTGGTAGATTGCTTTATGAGATCATGTCGCCAACGCTGGATTGAACAACGTGTAATGATTTCGTCGGGAGAGATTATGAGAACATTATCAGATAATTGATCAGATCAAGTGGGACCGATAGAATAGAAAACACTAACTTTGGTTTCGGAAATAGTCGCAGATTGCCTTCGGACTTGATGTCTCACATGACCAAGGAGGCAGGGTGCCAGATAACCACCAGAACCCATCTTCAATCGACTAGTCAGTCTCTATCACCTACGATTTCCACTGACCGAATACCTTTGACTAACTTCAAGCTGGGCGGTAGTATTCGGGAAATATGGTGGTGAGACAATATTGGCGGACCAATTGCACAACTCTAATAACTCCGGACCGAAGGATGTTCAGGTCATGTCACAGCCTCGCACAACACCACAGGTTGGTTTACATAACAACTCAGTCAAACCACCTTTGTCAACATCACTCACCCTCATAAAGACATTTGTGGTCTCACATCACTGAGCTGGTATATCAAGAGAATGAATAAAATCATGACCAAAAGAAACCACCAGGGTTTTGATTTTGATCGACTTGGCCCACCAGGACAAAAAGTAGAGAAATAATCACCAAACTTCTTGTATATAGTTACATTTGCACAGTTGTTGTTTTCTTCTTTTTTCACATTCATGTTCATCAAGAAAAAGAAAAGTAGGAGAAAAGTAGTTCTATTGATACCAATGAATAAAATAAATAAGAAAAAAAAATCTTAATTATTTTCAGTTTTTTTTTCACCTATAAACTGTCTTTCAAACACATATGAATACTAACACTACTTTCGATTTTGCGTGGGCTCATGATTCCTCAGCCACTTGAGTAAACATTGTCAGTAGAAGAAAATTTACACTCTGCAGCACAAGATGATGTTGAGCTGGCCAAGTAGTCCCTTGCTAGTGATGAAAGAACTGGATGATTTGATTAATGGACTGAACAGTATAATTTTTAAAATTCATGTGAGCTAACAAAAACAAGTTGAATGATTTGAGAAAAAAATAAATGTTATACCTTACACTAGAGAACCTGAGATTTATGGCTAATAACAAAAGAATAGAACTGAGAAGAAAAAAAAATTAGAGGATAAGAAATGCAAGATATAATAATGAGAAACAGCAACACTGCCAGCATAATTGCCTAGGATGAAGTCATCCCAGTTAAACTGGGATGCACTCAACCAATTTAAACTTGGTTGACATCAACTGATGAAATATAAATCCAAGGGACCACCCTTGGTTTTATATTTCATTGGTTGAGTTCAACCTACTTTAAATTGGTTGTTGGCATCCTAGTTTAACTGGGATGAACTCAACCTAGGCAATTATGCTGGCAGTGCAAGCATACCCAAGAAGCAGAGCTTAATTTGTGAAAGAAAGACAACTGGACAAGAGATGAAGCAGGAAAACAAAAGTATATGTATAAAATGTGTAATTATTTGGTTAAAGGGTAAATATAATGGGGGAAAATTGTCTCTCCTAATTATTAAAAAATATTATAACATTTGATAATACTCATTTTATATTATGGAAATGCTAGGTACAAAATAAAATACATATATGTCTATACAAGTGAGATGGGTGGGGATTGGACTTAAGATTTAATAATTAATTCTGTTTTTACTTCAGTGATTCCTTAACCATTGGAATAAAGTACTCTGAGGTATTTGTAGACATGTGGGGTAATATCTCAGTGTCTGACAGGGGTACACCAGTGTCAACCACACCAGGAAAAATAAATTTTCACCTGACGTCTGGTGACATCAAGACACAATGGCTTTAGTTTCTTAGGTGCTGTACATGAGGCCAGCTGTGCTACTAATGGGCAGCTCATTGAACCTAGGCTGATTTCACCTGTAGTCTAGTGAAAATTTATTTTTTGTGGTGCCAACTTTGGAGCTGAAAGTGTAGGGGCATAAAGGATCTTTATTATGGGTACACTAGGGGAAATGGTGGTCACAGATTGTGAACTTCCAGGGATAACAGAGAGGGAATGGGTTTTGCACTGAAAGGAGAGGTTTAGGCTGGTAAATAGTAGTTTTAGAGTGGCAGAGGCAGGTGGAGTTGTTTGAGAGGGTCAAGGAGTGTATATTACAGTTAGATTTCAATTTTCGTAGTGTACAGCTGGGTGTGAATATGTAGGAGAGGCATGAGAGAGTAGATATGGCTGCTTTGGGGGGGGGGGGGCTCCTGTTTCTTAAGTATGTTGAAGGTCTAATCTAGACTCTGTAGAGGGTAACAATTGAATAATCATATGTTAACTTCACTCATAAATTTGTAGAGCTCATTGATCTGATACCAATGATACCATACATGCCTGGGTCAATGGAAGAGAAAATTTACCAAGTTCAGATTAAAGAAAATCTGATCGAACATGAAAGTTTAGAGCATAGTGAGAATTACCTCATTGAAGATGTAATGGAAAATGAAATAATCAATAAAATTGATAAATTGAATTTAGAAGTGCACTTGAGATTGTGAGTGGTTTTATCCTAGACAAAGGAAAATAAACAACAAGCATTGTGTATGAAAAAGGCACAAAATAAATGTTCCTGATGCTTTTTTATTCAAACCACCAATTTGGAGCTATCCATGTAAAAGTAAGCTCCATACTCCTTCCTTTGTGAGAAAGAAGGTCCACCTGAGGCATTCTCTTCTGGACTCAAAGAGAAGTAACAACTTTCCAAATCCAATATTTTGCAGTTATGAATTGTTTCTTTTGATTTGTTCTCATTTATTATTTCACAAGGCCTTCATGGCCAGTTTTTTCATGGACTTACTTATTCAATTTTATCATCCACATTTTATATGTATCTCATTGCCATCATATGTATCTCATTGCCATCATATTAGCAATTGTCTTAGTAGTTATTAAATTCATTGCACATTTACTGTATAGTTTTCACAGTATTCCAATCAAGGAGGGTGTATTCTAGTCATATAATATCATACTAATATATGAATAAGATCAAAAGATTTGTTAGATATATTAGTGATATTTCATTGAAATTCTTATTAGAATTTGAGGAAACATTTTCTCTTTCTATTTGAATTTTGTGTTACAGCAGATTTGCCTGTGGCTTCCCTAATATATACACTCCCTTTATGAATGGTAAACACTGTTACACATCAATTTTGATGGCCATTTTGTACCAGTCATCAAAGGAAGAACACACCTATTTGAATGAGCGGTGTTTTGTTGGAATAATAAAATTGCAGGATAGAGCTTGGAAGGGAGATGTATCATTACACTTGTAATAATTAGATATGCCAAAGGTGCTTATATAAGAGCTGCCTTCCTGAATCAATGCTGATGGGGATGAATGAGGAATTTTTTTACTTACAAATAACTTATGGGCGTTGATAAACACACACCAATGCCAGGGGCACGCCAACCCAAAATAAAGTGTTTTTCCCGCACGCCATTTTGGCTTGGTGTGTTTGGCGGGCACGCCAAGGATTGGCCCGCCCATGGACAATCCTTGGCATGCCGGCCAAACACGCCAACTATGTCGGCATGTTTGGCCGGCATGCCAACAGTCCCACATGCCCACCCCTGTGGGAGTGGGCTTTGTTGGCCGGGAGGGAATTCTCCAAGCCAACAAGGCTGTATAGCCTTGTCGGCCAGGAGGAAATCCTCCTGGACAAAAAGGTTATACAACCTTGTCCGCCCGGAGGATTTCCTCCTGGCCAACAAGGTTGTATAGCTTTGTTGGCCAGCAGGAAATCATTCTGGCTGATGAGGCTATACATCCTTGTCGGCTAACTTGCACACACTGCTGATGTGTATTGGATACACATACATGGTGTATTATGTGTATCCAATACACATAGGTGTGCGGCCACACCCGCACATCCATTGGCGTGCGGGTGGGCCGCCAAGAAGCACACCAATGGCTATTGGCGTGCTTGTGAAGGTTTCACATGCACACCAAACCCGTTGGCGTGCCTGGAAACACCCGCCAAACCCACCAATTTGGGCTGGCAGGGGCATCAAAACACGCCAAACACCCCTGGTGTGGGCATGCGTTTATCAAGCCCTGTGTCAGGATTCAAGACATTTTCCAATTGCTTATCCTTGCAAACAGCCTCAACATAGTGCTCCAGAGCTGGTGTCTCCATCTTGGATGTCAAAAATATTTTGGCTATTTTATGGTCACTGTGTAAATAAGGACAAACTCTGTGACAGAAATGGTACATTCTGCCTGGAGTTCCTGACGAGAGACTCCAAGTGTCCTTCTTCCTGGTTGGTTCCGGTAATCCTTTGATTTCCTCTGCAGAATAGACAATGGTTAGTAGATGACTAGCTGGATTCCCTGCAACACCTGTAATTAGAAAGGGGACCATTCTGCTTGCTTTTACCTTCCTGGTGATAAACTTCACAGTTCTTCTTGCTATCTAACCTTCCTTTTCTGCTTTTCTTCATTGGATGAAGGTACTAAGAGATGTTTCATAAGAGATTTCTTCTCCCCCTGAATAAGACAGCTATCTACTCTGATGATACTATAAGATAATCCCTCGACTCTATTTATAAAACATCCACCCCCTGGGTATGCCCTGTAATCCCTGGTACCTCTCCTGGAACCCTACTTGCCTGTCTCACTAATTCTGCATTGCACCACAGTCTGCCCCCAACTACTGTAACCCATTTACCCCTGCATTTGATAGTAAGCCCTGCGTCCACCCTGTTCCATTTGCAGTCCACCCGTTCCCAGTGTAGTTTCCCATACTGAAGCGGCCTTTTTCCGTCCAACCAATTTCCCACACCAACTATAGAATTTTGCATGCTGCACCCTTGTGCTTTTCCTGCAAAATTTCCAGTGTGATTTGGTATGTATAACCTTCCTCAGTCTGCCGCTGAGCCGCCGGTTCCAGGCTCAGCCTCAGTGCTGCACCACCTGTATATAAATACTCCCACACCACTTGCTTTCAATGCTGTGCCAAGGCTTTGTTGGAACTGAGCTTGAGACATATCTTCCTACACATATATCTCAATATCCAATTTGTTTGATGTTTTCTTCTAAAACCAGGAGTTGAAAGGAGTTTCCTTGTACTGGGTATACTGAGTTGAACTGAATTTTTGGTTTTAAGGAGGGTTTTCTGGGGGGAATTGATAACTGCACACCCTTTTTTGGGCATCAGCACACCACCAGATGGGCATGAAAACTGAAGGCCCATGCAGGAAAGGGTGTTCAGGTCCCACACCCATCCATAGGCATGTGACACCACACATACATGGGTTTGCAGCTGCGCACCCCTGTATGTGCACATATCCCATATCAGATACCCATAGGAAGGTTGTTCATGCTCTTTCTATGTGGAGTTCAACTGAAGGTTTTCCTCTGGTCAAAGAGACACAAATATCTCTTTGACCAGAGGAACCCCCTCTGGGTAAAGAGACATGTATGTCTCTAAACTGGAGGGGTTTCCTCTGGTTGAGTGACACACATGTATTTTGACCGGAGGGGCTTCCTGTGAATTTTAAAACTAAAGGATAGTATTTTGAATACGTAAGATGATAATAAGAAATACAAAAGAAAGATGAAATTACCTAAAGGAAAGAAATACTAGGTGGGCAGAGAACAAAAGGAAAGAGAAACAGGAGAAAAAGGATAAAGAGAAACTGAAACAAGAGAATGTTAATTGATATTATTTTGATCAAGATGTGTATTTTTGAGAAATACATACTAGGCTGATGATTTTCTTGAGTCAATATTCATTTGATGATTGGCGGATAGTAGAAAGGAAGGGAAAGAATAATTTTGCCAAAGAAGATATCAATGAGAATGTGAAGACAATGAATAATAGATATGATGGTAAAGTTGAGGTCAACTAAAGGTATAATTGATGATGTAGGAACAGCTTATGATAATGTAAGAAATAAGAACAAGCTTCATGAGACAACAAATGATTTTGTGTTAGTTTTGCCAAGAGAACAAAAAAAAGGTTGAGAAAAGAGTTGAGTTTATATATTGTTGATTCTTGATTTGAAAGAGGACCAAAAACGGTTCTTTCTGTGTGAATTCTAGAAGAGATACAATGAGCAATCCAAGCGTAGATCTGACTGGGTCTTAGAATGATGTCATCTGAGGAACAAGTGTTGTGAGTACTAGATGGGCAAGCGGCTAACATCAACACTTCCTCCAGTTGAGAGAAACACATGTATCTTGACTGGAGGGGCTTCCTCTGGTTGAGAGACATGCATGTATCTTGACTGGAGGGCCATACTCCAGTTGAAGGAAGAGTGGTATTATTTATGCACAAACAGATCTTTTTTGTGGGTGTGCAGCACATGCACCCATTTTATGTTTATATGTATGGATATCTCCATAAATATTCAAATAAAAAGGGTGTCACCTCAATCACCTTGTTTGGGTGCCAGGAGTTGAAAGAGTAAATTGTGTTCCAGTTTTGTAGTGCGGAGATTGATGAGTATGCTGATATTACACCAAATCAACCCCCAGGGATACTATTTGAAATACTATTTGGGATTGGAGTTGGGTAGGTTGGGGGATTAAGGACTGATGTCAAACATTGTGATATAAATCATGATTTTTTGAAGCTTCCAAACATAAAAGTTATAGCAGATGGGCCACTGTCAGGCCTGGTCATGACCAGGGGGTGATTATTAGATAGCATCACCTCATCACAAGAAGGACAAAATTTGTGCAAATATTTGAAACACTCATCACACCCTAAGTTCCTTGAGGAATGCATAAGAAAGATGAGAAGTTACAAAAGTTATGATATTTTATCTCCCCACACATAGCCACCAAATTATGAGACAAAGATGTTAATCAAATGTTCCAAACTGATTCCTTGAGTTTCAATTGACCCAAGTCTGATTCCAATTTGTACTGCAAGAAGATGAGCACACTAAAACATAGAAAAAAAAATATCAGCTGTGTCTGGTTAAAACAGACCCACTTATAGAGAACAGGAATCTATAGCCAAGTAAGAAGAACATACCATATGTTGTTGAGAGTTAATGATTACCCCATCAATGAAAGTCCTACAAGTACAACTTTTCCTAATCCCAAGCTGAACATGATAGACTCCCTCATTTCCCTGAATCTATTTGGTAAAAATAATACCACAAAATTATTGTTGAAATCTATAGATGTTTTTTTTATCTAGAAACATAGCTGAAGATTCAATCACCTCATAAATTGCTTGTCCATTTTCAAGTAAAAATTTCCTTGCTGATAGTTCCAATTTTCATCCAAATCAAGTCAATTCAAAGAATCAGAAGTTGCACCAATTTTTGGGTTATGAAGATTTAAAATTTAAACAATACCAGATTTGAGATCAAGAATCTCCAATGCTGCTAACAAGACATCAGAGCCACAGAGTATGTGAAGTCCATGTATTTGCTGATCAGTCAGTCCAGTTGAATTGATCAGATCAAGTTGACTATTGAGGATCTCATCAAAATTGTGTGTTTCAAGCAACCACTCCATTCTTTCTGAACCCTAAAAAAAAACAAAGAATCAGTATAAATGATATTTTTATATGGTGACCCAAATGAACAAACTATTAGAATCAAATTTATCTGTTTTCAGGAAATATTATCTCAATTTATAAGAGACCATATATGATAATATTACATGGTTCAACAATACTTTAATAATAAGAAGTATGTTGGCTCTAAGTTACCATCACTCATGAGTTTTTTGTTGTTGTATTCCAACTTGGGGGCATCCCTAGATGTCCCCACATGGTATGGAAGGAGTGAGAATTCAGAGGGGCTCAGGTCATAGATGGTCCCATCCATTTAATTATCCAGTTTGTTTTTCAAAAGATTTTGTGGATTGTGGTCCCATTGAAAAGAGAAATTATTTAGCATCAAGGTAATATACTCTCCATTGTAAATATTACATCACAAAAATTTAATCTACAGGAGAAAATTATAACTTTGAGATCAGCGTATATAACCTGATTTTTCATTTTGCAATCTAGAAAAAATCCAAGGATACTACCAGAAATTTCAATTGGAAGTGAGGTAAATGAATCCTGTTTTCAAAAATAAAGTTCCACAAAACCAAGATACAAGGGTTCAAAGTTCAAGCCCTATGGAATGGAAATTTGATTTTGGCCAAGTAGGCTGACTGAAAATTAAAGATACAAACTATAAAATTAAAACAAGCCTATAATCATATATATTTGACTGGATGAGGATTTAACACTAAGAATATATTATCAGCCTACTGAAAGGTGTTGATAGACTCATACCCCTGGAATAACACCCAAGCCAAGGGACTGCCATTCCTATGGGTTTATGTATGGGCATACCCAATATCTAAACACATAGAAGTGCATGCTGGACCTTCCCTCCTCAGCTGGAGGACATCCCTCTGGTAAAAAACCTGTATAGCCTCCTCAATTGGAGGTTACCTCTAGTAAAAGAGGATGAATAGCATCTTTGATAGCAGGGGGTCCCTCCAGGAAAAGAGACTACATAGCCTCTTAAACTGGAGGGTGTCCCTCCAGTCAATCAGGCTATATATTCTATTTAATTTCAGGGGTTCCCTCCAGTGAATGAGGCTATATATTCTCTTTAATTTCAGGGGTTACCCCCAGTCAATAAGGCTATATAGCCTCTTTGATTGCAGGGGTTCCCTCCAAGACGCTTTGATTAATGAGGTTCCCTGTTTTTGAAGAGGCTATGCAGCCTGTTTGAATGGAGAAAAACCATCTGTTTGAAGAGGCTGTATAGTCTCATTAATCAGAGGGGTAGCCTCCAGTCAAAGAGGCTATGTAGCCTCTTTGATTCACGGGTTTCCCTCTGTGTAAGGGGACTGTGTTCAGCTGAGTTTTATGGAGGAAAAAATGAGTTCAGGTTTGCTTACAAAACCCCTCCTATGGGTATAGGTATGGGTTAAAAATATACCTATACATATAGAAAGGGTGTGCTACCTCCACAAAGCAGGCTGCATTCCAATCTCTAAAGGGGGATGCAGGCTGCATGCCTGTTCCTCCAGGGACATCCAGGCTACATGCCCATTCCTCCAGGGAATTCAGGCTGCATGCCCATTCCTCCACAATCTGTGATGCCAAGGACTAATACCCTTCTAGCTAAATAGGGTTCAAGAGAAAAAATACAGGTTTATGAGGTTGTTTTGTAGGTATATAAAATATAATAATATATTTGGTAAGGAGGGGCCTGCAAGCAGGGGTGGTGTAGATCCCTCCACATGTTTTTGTGAAAAAGCAGAGTAAATTTATGAGCTGCTACAACTGGTGCCTGCAAGAAGGGGTTGTTTTGATCCCAGTAAAGACGGCTAACAGGGCCACAGCTCCTGACAGAAAAGGACTTACTATCCGTTCTTTTCTTGAAGGAAGGCAAACTTCTAGAGATTAACTGGCCAGTTTGAGCTGTTTGGGTTGATTTTATGAAAGCTGGGAAGCTGAGGAAAAAGAGGGCAGGATGATCAAGTCTATAAAGACTAACTTATAGGGAAGGACACTGGTTACTATGACTGGTGAAATGCTATGTATGTATGTGTATGTATAAAGATGATGATGGGGAATCTTACAAGAGGAAAGAATATCCTCTTAAATATCTTCTTTGGATCCTTTGTGGAAAATCAGAAGAGCCAGTAATTGCTGTTCATCTTCAGGGTTCTTAGTTGTAACTACTAAGGATGGGCCATGACAGATTGGCAATGATGTCAATGGTTGGCAAGTGAGTATGAAAACTGTTACTGTCATTTGATAAGGTTTGAATTTGCGCTATAAAGTGTCCACATGAATCTATAACCATTTAAAACACATGATCTCCTGTGACAATTTGTCTTCCCAATTGGGCCACAAATGTCAAATATGTCTTTGAAGATATTTTCATATAATCTCTTTAAGGTTTTATATTCAATTACATATTTATGATTTTATTCTTTTTTGCATAGATTATATACATCTTTTGGGTGTTGATAGGTGCACACCAGCGCCAACCCGCACACCATTTTATTTTGGTGTGTGGGTCCCACACGCCTTTTTTTTTTTTGGAATGCGGGGCCTACACGCCAAAAAAAAGGGGGTGTGGGAGCGCACACCAATTTTTGGTGTGCGGGTCCCACACGCAAATTTATTTTGGTGTGTAGGCCCTGCACGCCAAAAAAAATTGGTGTGCTGTTCCTCCTGGCCGGCCGACGAGAATCCCCACACACCAATTTTTGGTGTGGGGACTTGCTCACGTAATTAAACCAGTCCACCAATTCAATTACGTGATACATATCCCACACACCAATTTTTTGGCGTGTGGGACCCGCACGCCAAAAATTGGTGTGCGCTCCCACACGCCACTTTTTTTGGCGTGTAGGCCCCGCACGCCCAAGAAAAAGGCGTGTGGGACCTGCACGCCAAAATAATATGGCGTGCACCTATCAACACCCAAATTTTTTCTGCATATTTAATCTTTTAATTACAGTAGAGGATCTTTTTGTTAAGTAGATCTAAATGAGGTACCTTGGCTGAGGTACCCTAGGTTAATTTATACATAGAATCAGAATATCAAATATAATTCTGTCTTTCATTTGTATTTGATTTATGGTTGATGTTTTATTTATTGTTTTATTGCTTTGTGAGTATCCATGTAATACTATATCACCATATGTAACAATGTATAGCCAAAATGTGAAATATCAAAGGTACAAGTAAATTTAAAGTGTACTGATAAAACAGGGAATACAGTGCATGATTCAACATAGTACCAAGGAGAGCTTTGTTTATAACATACACAAGGGCACAGGATGGCTAACCCTGGCAGTAAAAAACAGGGGGAATTCTGTGCGGTGGTATACAACCAAAAGACAGTAGTGAAAAAAAGAGTAAGAAAGTTGAGCCAATGTAACTAGTAAGCTATGTATATAAGAATGTAATGCAACTCTTGCCCAAGAGGATGATGATGACAGAGGATTTAGTGGTTCAATATTAAAAATTTTAACGTACAACTTTAAGCCAAAGAGGGCATGACCTAATGTAATATATGTAATATTTATGTTTTTTGTATACACTATTTATTTATAGATCACCACCTTTTTTATTATGCTATGGTGCTGTAGTAGTAATGAATATATGTGGTTGTGAAACGTAATATTCTATGAATCTTACTCCCTACTTAACCAAGGACATCAGGGGTACAGTCAGTGAGTGAATAGGGGTAATTTCTTTGTTTTTAATTATAATGAAGTATATGTAAAAATAAATTTATGTGAAAAGGCATGGATTACCACATGTTTTTGCTTCCAGGTCCTCTGTGAACAGATTAAAGAAGGCCCTATGATTCCCCAGCTTCCCACAATAACCACACAGAATCAACTGATTGGGTGCCAAAATTTTTGGTGCAAATGCTGATGCACTCACTGCTGGTGTGCTAGTTGTGGGCAAATTTGGAATTGTGCTACCTTTGGAACCCTGTTGTTGCACCTGCTGCATAAAGAAACAGATTTACTTGATGGTTTAAGTGAGCTCCAACACCTCCTTGATGGTAACCAGATTGGCCTGTTGCCCTGTGGATATTCCTGCCCCTGACATTTGAGCTCCAACATCCTCTACAAGCTCCATAATATAAAAATCCAACTGCACTGCCTCCCTGCTCCTTGAGATCAGGAAGCACATTTCTGCTGTCCTTTGTTTGCCAAATCAGGTTTTGGCTGTAGATTCTCTGTTAGAATTTCTCTTAGATTACTGGGGACAACCCCAGTATGAATCTCTGGTTCAAAAATTTGGGGTTCTAATTATGACTTCATTGTGGATAAGGTACTTCAGGATACAATTAAATTCAATAATGTACTAATCAAAGTCCTCTCAACTCAACACCCCACCAGAATCTTCCTTCACCACTACCAACAAATCCAGATTTCCCTCTCTGAATCATTGCCTCCACTGGCGGGAAAACCTCATTGGCCAGGAGGAATTCCTCCTGGCCATTTATGAGGTTGTATAGCCTTGTTGGCCAGGAGGAATTCCTCCCAGCCAATGAGGTTGTATAACTCATTGACCAGAAGAAATTCCTCCTGGTCAATGAGGTTGTATACCTTGTTGGCCGGGAGGAATTCCTCCTGGTCAATGAGGTTCTATACCTCATTGGCCAGGAGGGATTCCTCCTGGTTGATGAGGTTGTATAACCTTGTTGGCTGGGAGTAATTGCTCCCACTGCACATTGTCCATACTAAATTGGACTTCTGGATGATCCTGTGGATGGAACTTGGCGCCGGTAGGTGAATCCACCTTTGCCTTACCCTTAAGTGCAGACACCTTTATTGAAACTATGATATTTTTTTCTCTTACTCTTAATTGAACCTGAGGTGTAAATTTCTATTAGTCATCTTCACTTGGCTGCACAGGGGGGAATAGTGAGATTAGGTTGAAACCTACACTGCCAGCATAATTGCCTAGGTTGAGTTCATCCCAGTTAAACTAGGATGCAAAAAACCAATTTAAAGTAGGTTGACCTCAACCAATGAAATATAAAACCAAGGGGGGTCCCTTGGATTTATATTTCATCAGTTGATTTCAACCAAGTTTAAATTGGTTGAGTGCATCCCAGTTTAACTGGGATGACTTCATCCTAGGCAATTATGCTGGCAGTGCTAACCATGGTTGGATGTAGTTTCAATAGTTCACATTCAGCATGTATCTTTGTTTTCTTCATTCAACCCTCTTTTGTTTCAAACCACTTGCTCATCTCACTCATATCTCCACAACTCACCATCCAGGTATTTTTCTTATTCTTTCTCTATTTCTCATTCATTGGTCTCATATTGTACATCCCTCTCTTCATCATTTCAGGTTTGTTTTGTTGTTGGACTCAGTTAGTCATGTTTTGTGAACTAACAAGTAGAAGGGATTCTCTCAGTTTAGATAGTTGCAATTGATTGAACCATCTTTTGTTTGAAACCACTCACTCATATCTCCACAACTCACCATCCAGGTTTGTTGTGTTTTTGAACTCAGTTGGTCACACTTGTTGAAATAACGCGTAGCAGGGCTTCTCTCAGGTTCATTGTGTTTTTGGACGCAGTTAGTCATGTTTGGTGAGCTAATCCATAGAAAGGCTTCTCTCAGACTGCCTTTCAGGTCATTCATTTAATTATCTTCCCAAAAAGAAAGCTGTACTTGGATTTATTGATCATTAGTTAAATACAAATTAATCATTATGGTCTGTGCCATGTCATGGTCTTTTATGCCTGATAAAAACAATGTATTCAAAGAACCCTTGTTAGTTTTAAATCTTGTCAACATTCCTTAAGTTTCATATCCTCTTGATCTTGTCTCCCATACTTATGAGTGATTATCTTCCAATAATCAATTTGTCCTGTTGATTAGTTTTTCCATATTCATTTTACATACATTATTCATTACATATTATACAACCACAACTTGCACACTTTTATCTAGTCTATAAATACATATCCTAGTACAAGAAATAACAAACTTGGTTCTCCTCAGCATCATCAAGATCCCAACCTGAGTAATCCCTAAGTGTGTTCACAAAAATCTTCCCCTCCTGTGGTCTTCAAATTCAAACATCCATTCCCACTTTAAACTTCTTGGATATCCCTTGACCCTGCTTGTCCATTCCACCTTCCATATTGAAGTTTCTGGAAAGCGCGTAGGAGCCCAACCTCTTTGGGGGCTGTATAAAGAACTTTCCGATGGGTATTGTAGCCAAAATTGCCCCAAACATGTTGCTCAAAGCTCTTTACAATGTGACTGTAGGTATATAGGAAGAATCAACACCAGTAAAAAACACTGATCACATGGCTAAAATTGACATTGAAAATTACAAAGGGGCCTGTGTAATTCCTGATGTCACTTGTAGGCAAGTGATCATTGTTTTTTCCTGGTGTAAGGTTACCTATGATGAATCACGCAATGATGAGATGATAAAGAAAAATAGAAAGATACTATGTTCTGCCTTGTGAATCCCTAGATTAATAAAAACAGGCAGAGAGTTTTACGGCCAGACCCCCCAATATGTGGAAATATAGATGCTCTGCCGTTAATATTTTCAGAGCTTGCCTCCTGTTTGGGTCACATCTTTTTTATACTCTGTAGGACTCTAATGGACTAGAAAATCCAATGAATTTACTTGTATTTTCCAGAAAAGACTACCTAACCTAAACTCAGCCACTAGAATAATATAGTAAAACAAACTGTGGTTTTCCTAAGTATATTATATGATGGTACTGTGATCTCCCTATTACCCCGCTCATCTAACCAGCCTTTATACAGCACTCCACAAAACTAACCAATACTTCTCTGCTCCACCCCATCCATGTTTTCTGCATAGAACCCCATCCTTTATAGCCCCTGCCTTCTTCAATTACCCCTGCAGCCATCCTTCTGTGGTGACCCCTGCTGCAGTCCTCCAAAATGCCCAAGCCCCAAGGCTCCACTTGGTATTCTGCTGCACTCCCGCTTCAGCCCGGCCGTGCAACCAACAGATGTGCTATGTGAGGGTCCACCCCTGCAGCACCCATTGTGCTTTCCCTGTGTGTGACTGAATCTATTTTTCCGGCTGTGTTACCACTGCTGCATTTACTAGTAGAAAAGCATGAGTATGTAAGATGAGTACTCCTCTCTTTTACCTACATAAGCATGCATGTGTTTTTTGAATGCTTTCCTCAGCCTACTGCCTCACTTGAATATCTGGTGAGGTCCACTGAGCACTTGCTGCACCTTTCCAATATAAAATCCTAGACTGTAAGGATTTCTTGCAGTTGAAGAGGCTTGTATGGCCTCATTGACTGGTGTAAATTCCTCCTGTCAACAAGGCTGTATTGTCTGGAGGGACTTCCTCTGTTCAAAGATGCCATACAACACGTTTGAACAGAGGTATTTCCTTTGGTCAACAAGGCTTGTTTGGCCTTGTAAACCCCTCAAGTCAACAGGGTTCATACAAATCTCAAGAAGTATATAAAAGAAGTAAAGAAATGAAAAGTACCAGTTAATTTAGATTATAGGATGAGAAGTATGGAAATTTTATTGTTCAGGTAAAAGAAACAAAGGCAATTGTTTGAATATATTCAACAAAATAGTGTCATGGAAGATTTATGAATTACATCATATAGTTCAATGGTTTAACAGGTGGACTTAATCCAGTATTGATATTCTTCAGAAAAGCTGTCTTCTAAATGGAAAGACCCAAAAAAAATCAAAAGGCTTGGAGTTAGCAACAGGATGCTAACTACCTATTCCAATTGGGTCTGCTTTCCTTATCATTTACCTCCTGTGTAAGGACCAATTGGAATAATTAATACAATTATATTTCTTTACCTAAGATTTCTAGGTACATCAAATCATGATTACTGGGTTGTGGATGAAATGTTTGTGCAGAACCCAATGCACATACAGAAACATTTCTGCTTTGTCATAACAGGGTCCAAAATTTGACTTGCAACTAGAAATAAATCAAACATGACTTTCACTAGTACTTGAGCCCAAAAAGGATTTTCAAATTGGGACAAATAGGGTGGAATAAGCCCCATACAGTGTTATCTATATACCTACTTGCAGCATGACAATACAAAGATGTTTCCCAGAATTTTTTACTAGTCCAGGGCATCCTTGATTACACAACACAAGTGCTTGGATGAAAAGTGATACTTGGTGGGAATTCAATTAAACAAAGCCAAAAAAATTAAACATTTGCAATAATTAGGTAACAGCAAGAGCAAATAATGTGGCATAGACTATTGTGGCTTAGGCATTAGGATGGAAAGAGGATACACATAATTCTGTAGAGTTTTACACATATAGAACAGAAGTTACACATGGTGTACTGAGGCCGAATATTGCTTGAGTTGGAAGTATAGGATGGATAGCTTAGGCCTGTATGATCAACGGAGATATAAATCAAAATCAGTGGACTGAATCAACAAATAGAATACAGGTATAGAAACAGGGGGACTCACCGATGTGCTGGGTGTCTTTCCAACATTTGGAGCATCTTTCATGAATAAACCACCGCCGTAGGGGTAGCCGTAGAAAGAATTGTAGGGGAGATAGGCCCCACCGAAGCCGAGTCCGCCGTAGCCGAACCCGCCGTAGCCGAGTCCGCCGTAGCCGAGTCCACCGTAGCCGAGTCCACCGTAGCCGCCGTAATACCCGTTCAGGCCGCCATATCCGCATGAGTAACCTAAGCCCCAGCACTTCTGATCTGATTGGCCTTTGGTGGCGGTGGTGTCTGCTCGCGGAGCAATGGTAGGCACAGCCAGTGCCGACTGAAGGACGGCCAAGAAACAGACGACGTAAGAGAAGCAGTGCATCGGTATGGTGGTGGTTGGATGGAAGTTGTTGAGTTGTGGGTGTGTGTGCAGCGAGTGAGGGCTGAGAAGGTCGAGGGGACAGCCACCGATACCAGTCCCTTAAATAGATATCAGGATGTCTTTTGGTCGGGTGTTCCGTTGATTTCAAGGCAACTCATCATTGACCCACTGGGACGAAGAAATCTGGCACCGCGATAGACTGGAGTAGATAGATCCTGGAGTATTCTACCACATTCTCATGGTGCTCAAGGAGGGTTCACATCGCGATGTGTGAATTTCCCCTTGAATTATTCTCAATCAGCCAGCCTCCCGATTGAAAAAGCGAGGCCCGGCTATCCTCATGGAACAATCATGAAGGTGTGAAGGCCGGGCGTGCGGACACTGACTCCAATTGAAAGGGTGTATATGTAAAACTCCAAATGTTGGAGTAGAATTCCTTAAATGTACGACTTCGAATTCAGATCACACCATTAAAGTGTCCCGCAGAAGGGTAGGCTTGGTTACTGAGCCAGTTAGCTGCACACGGCAGAGAGATCTTCTACTTGTAGAGCCGGAGGTTCGCAGATGATCCTGTGGAAATGGACAAGTAATGAAGCACTGGGCAAGCCAAGAAGGCCTCCTGATGTCTATTTAAGGGACCGTTGGGAACGCCCCTTAAACAGACTCATCCATCTACCACACTCTGCCCATACAGCCACCCCCCCTAATCACCCACACCATCACCATCACGATGCACTGCTTCTTTTACATCGTCTGCTTCTTGGCCGTCCTTCAGTCGGCACTGGCTGTGCCCACCATTGCTCCGCGAGCAGACACCACCGCCACCAAAGGCCAATCAGATCAGAAGTGCTGGGGCTTAGGTTACTCATGCGGATATGGCGGCCTGAACGGGTATTACGGTGGCTACGGTGGACTCGGCTACGGTGGACTCGGCTACGGCGGACTCGGCTACGGCGGATTCGGCTACGGCGGACTCGGCTTCGGTGGGGCCTATCTCCCCTACAGTTCTTTCTACGGCTACCCCTATGGCGGTGGGTTATTCATGAAAGATGCCCCAAATGCTGGCAAAAAACCCAGCACATCGGTCAGCTCTCTTGTTTCTACCCTTATGTAACCTTTTGATCGTAAACGTCACCCCACTTACTTTGATCGATATCCCCTCCGGTTCTGTAGGCCTAAGCTGACAATCAGTACACAGACCCCAACTAAACTCATCTTCGACGTCAAACAAAAGAAACCAGTACTTCTGCCATCCACGATAAACTATGTACAACTACATTTTTATTTGTATACAACTCTCTACATAATTATCTGTAACCTCTTTCACGATGTTTGCTCGAGTCTTAATACTACAACCTTGTACCACGTTGTTTTCCACCCTAATCATCGCAAACAATGTATTGATTTCTTTGATTTTACTACTTAAGGATTCCAATCCACATTGGATATTCTCTATTGATTCCCTGGCTTTGTATATGGAATCTCATGAGGAAATCGGTTCAAAACAAAACCAACGAGAAGAAGAAACCGAGAATAACATGGCAAGTGAAGTAAGATATATGGATCCGGTGAAAGAAACCCAAACATCCAACCCAACCGCAGCCACATGATCTCGTACATTCATGTCCTCTAATCCACCCGCCGTTCGTTTAGTCATCGTTCTTTTCCTATTCACAAACTGTCAGATAATGGATTCAACCATGCATGGTGAGCCATAAAAACAGAGGTGTGGTTTTATCATTACCTCATCGCAGCTAACCACCAACCTTTACCATTGTCATAGCAAACAATGATAAGGCTGAAGAGGAAAACCTTAGCAATGAGATACCGCCTTCCCTTCCTGATGCTCTCGTGGCACAGCTTGGCGAAGACTACCAAAGCTAATAATAAGCTGTGAAACGTAACAAAGATGAACTTTGGCAGAGGGATGACTAGGTGTCAGTGCCCTGGGATTGTTGAGGAGGGAGGAACAGCTCAGACCTTTGGCAGAGGGATGACTAGGTGCCAGTGCCCTGGGATTGTTGAGGAGGGAGGAACAGCTCAGACCTGGATGTGAGGGAAACAGAAAGAGATTATATTTAGCTCAGAGGAGGAGAGGAACAGCTCAGACCTTTGGCAGAGGGATGACTAGGTGTCAGTGCCCTGGGATTGTTGAGGAGGGAGGAACAGCTCAGACCTGGATGTGAGGGAAACAGAAAGAGATTATATTTAGCTCAGAGGAGGAGAGGAGAAATGATACGCAGAAATCACAACAAGAGATGAAAGTGAAATAACCTTTGGCAGAGGGATGACTTGGTGTCAGTGCCCTGGGATTGTTGAGGAGGGAGGAACAGCTCAGACCTGGATGTGAGGGAAACAGAAAGAGATGAGGAAAAAGAAAGAGAAAACAGAGAAACTATGTAGCCTAGATACAACCAATAAAGATAAGCCCTAGATTACATCATCACAAGCCCCCCATGGTTTTCCATCTCTCATTTACCCTGTTCATTCTCTTATAAGCTTGTAAGCTCATCCCCTCAGCAGATGTTTGTTTCTACCTGCATGGTTTAAAAGGAATGACTAAAGCCTACCCAAATGTTGATTCATCCGCTTCTTTGTCTATACTTTCAACTGTAACATTCCATCAATCGAGAATTTTCCTTTTAACTTGTTTTGCCTTCAACCAAATCTCTACCATCATCTTTCTACACGCTCATCAATCCTTAACTCTCTCTGTTCTCCGGCGTTGATAAATGCACGCCCCCGCCAGGGACACACCAACCCAAAATGGTGTGTTTTTCTCACACACCATTTTGGGTTGGTGTGTTTGGCGGGCACACCAAGGATTGGCCTGCCCATGGCCAATCCTTGGTGTGCCAGCTAAACACGCCAACTATGTTGGCGTGTTTGGCTGGCACACCAACAGTCCCGCACGCCCAGCCCCGTGGGAGTGGGCTTTGTCAGCCCGGAGGGAATCCTCCCGGCGGACAAGGCTGTATAGCCTCATTCGCCAGGAGGATTTCCTCCTGGCCAACAAGGCTATACAACCTTGTTGGCCGGGAGGAAATCCTCCTGGCCAACAAGGCTATACAACCTTGTCAGCCGGGAGGAAATCCTCCTGGCCAACAAGGTTGTATAATCTGATCAATTTATGAGTAATTTCAATAACTATCTGGTTGACTCCCAAATTGAGGGGTTGAATTGGAGCATCAACTCCCAAAATTATTATTTTTTATTATTATTGAAAATTATCTATCCAACTCCCAACATCAACGGCAGAATTAGAGCATCAACTCCCAAAATTGTGCTGCAGAGTTTTTACATCCTGCATCAGTCTGTGTCTGGTCCAGAGGGGGTGACAGCGACGTCCATTTGTTTTGGGAGTCAATACTCCAAAAAAAGGGAGTCGTTTAACCAATTTCCTAAACAAATAGCAAGACAATAAAAATAATCATTCCAGAAAAAAAAACAATCACTGAAGAAAAATTATTACTAATAGAAAACAAAATAACAAAAAATAAATAAATAATTAGGAATTCTCACTAATAAGATGAAGAGATATTTTTAATAAAATAAAAAATAGATTCAATACTATTATGCCACATAGAATATAGATGAAATAAGAAAATCAAGAATGTTATTACATATTTAGAACCTAAACATACACTAAACTAGGGTACCTCAATCATAAGTACCCTTAATTTCTACTCCAAAAATATGTGATCTCACATTAAAGATTTACAAAAGAAGAAGGGACCCTAAGGACTTCCTTACTCTACTCCTGAAACACTTGGGGCACACAAAAAAACCAGAGTGCTTCATAAAGAGGTTCTGTGAAAAACTCCAGAAATATTCCAAATCTTCCCAAACCTCTGTGTATAATATATTAAGCAGGATAATTAATCACCCAAAAGATTCTTGATTAAAAAAATGAAAAATCTGATGAAACACTAAAAACTTCAAATTACACTTAATTTTGCCAATCAACCAAAATCCAGCTGTGTATAGCTAAATTACAACAATAAACTGGGAAATTATTTGTAAAACCCACAATTTGACCACTATGTGAAAAAATTGGCGCTCCCAGGTACCCAAAAGGTATTCAAAGATCACCCTTTTCCCTCAAGAAAGGATTCCCCATATTTGTACCTACATTTACCAAGATCACTTTCAACAAAGCCTTCTGTACCAGTGTCTGTCCTTTTAAGCATCTTAGTATGTTGTTGCAAGCCTGTCCGGGAACACACCCAAGTCCAGCCCAAAAAAGGCCAAGTGCGCTGGGCCAACCCTAAAGCCCACTTATCTGACTGTCAAACTTGTGTGGCACACTGTTATGGTCTGATCTGGGGAGAGGAAGGCACTGGGGTCTGGGGTTTTGGGATCCTATAATGTAGATTGCAGGATGAGGAAGGGATGTGGATCCTTGTCCTGACAGACTATATAGTGGCCTGTCTGTGACATGTACGTGATAGGCTATCTACATGTGGTGCGGGCTCTGGTGCAGGCGGGCCCGCAATACGGCTCATGACACACACTCCCAACCCCCGCTTGGCACATAGCCAAGTTGGGGTGGGTCAGGCCCAAGTCTCACTTGGCTGAAGGCAAGCAAGGGTGCCACACCAGCCACAATTGACACACACCACCTAAGTGTGTAAAACTACTTTTTTTTTTTTCTTTTTCACTGGTATTGTGCTGCATTTTAGTTTTTAAACATGTGAAAATAGTTTACACCATAAAAGAAGATACTTACCTGGTTGTGTCATGACAAGGATCCAAGGAATGTATTGATTGGATCAGAGCTTGGGTTTGGCCAAGCGGGACTTGGGCATGTGCCAAAATCTGGGGGCTGTGAAACATTGAAAATCAAGCCCCCTGGGCATCAAACCAAGCCCTCTTGGCGCGGCATCAAGCAGGGATTGGGTTGGTGTCCAGCGGCGCTTGCAACACCATAATTACTGCTCAAAAAGTCACCAAATAATAAGAGAATGAAAACAAACAAACAAGATTGAAATAAAAATAAAGCACCTAGAAAACCAGGATTGATGAGGAACTAATATTGAAACAAGACAAAACCTTAAACAAGTAACAAATAAACATACAAACAAGAGAAGAAACTGGGGTAACAATTTCATTCAACAATAATTAGAGAGAAGGGAGAAGGAGAGAAACAGAAAAGGATGGTCAATTAATTATGAATACTCTTGACTCTTTAGAGTGATGATACCATGACAAAAAAAAAACACTCATTGAAATGATTTAACAAGTGTTTGCTAGTGTGTCTGAGTTTTTTTGGTTTCAGGTGATTATTAAACTTCAGATAGCTGTAATTCTTCCCAAATTGAGAACCAAATTTGGTGCACAAGTGCGCAAGTCTTCCCAAGTTGAGATTCAAATTTGGCACATGAGTTGAAGCAAAGGTTGCAGAGCCACACCTTGGAGCAAAGTTTGGAATTCCAAAAATCTGCCCAAGGGTAAATATTTATAAAGCATTTATGATTCTATACCTATTGAATCATTGAGGTTGGTTTGAGTGAGTGGCTGAGGGTAAAATAATGTGTAGAATTTGGTTTTGGACTAATAATAAGGCATATGTGTAAAGTTTTCTGCCAAGTTATGAGTATTCGTATATATTGTTGAGCTATTATTCCATGGATTCATTTACATCCTGCTGCAGAGGGTTCCATGGTGAGATGAGCTTATTTTTAGAAAACTAACCTAACCATTATTGGATGTATGTAGTCTTCACATGTTTTGACTCTGTTTTTTCTTTTCTTCATCCAATTGTTCAAGTCTCTGCTTGAACCTCATCTCATTGTATCATATTCTTCCCTTCAGTCACAGGTCTGAATTTATAACTCTTCTCTTCCTTCTCAGTCATGTTCATGTTCAATCATTCTCATTATTTGTTTTTCATCAGGTTTGCTTTGCTTTTCTCTCTTGAAATTAATCTCCTTCCTGTGCCTAACATCTTGGTTTGGTAAACCAAAAGATTATAGATTGAAGATAAAAATTTCATTATTCAAGTTTCTACTTAGGACCTCATCTTATTTCATCATATTCTTCCCTTCATTAACAGGTTTTCTTTCCCTTGCATTACTGAAGTTGGTTTCACTCCCATACCTAACATCTTGGTTTGTTAAACCCAAAGTTTTTCATGTATATGGTTTGATGGCAACAAGCTTTGTGAGAATATAGGATTAATAAGATGGGATGGAGCACCACAATGTACCGTTCATTGCGAGAAATACATGCTGAAACTACTGGGATGAGTTGATGAGTGCATGTACAAAAATGGTAACAGCATGTATAAACAGCTACTGCAGAAAAGGTTGTGGATTTCCGGGGGGGGTTTTTTTTTTTTGGTCACCAAAATTTTTTTTTCCCCCCCGAAAATTTTTTTTCACCCGACCCCGACTCCCAAAGCCCAGATGACTTCCGACTGGGCGGAAGTCATCTGGATTGCACTGCTCTATATTGCAATACAATCACGCCAAAGGACGCCGGAAACAACACCTCACCCGGATGTCTAGAAACTTCAACATCGATGGTAAGTAAAATTAGAAGTTTCGTATCATTTAGTATTTAGTATTTAGATATTTTTTTTTCATTGACTTTTTCGCCTTTCTAGATGATCCATTGGACTATTACGGCGAATACAACCTTCCATTGTTAACTCAGATCGATCAGTGGTTGAACAACAATCATGAGCAGGACGATGGGGCTCTTGCAAATTTACAGACCCCCAATCCGTTGGGTTTGGCTCCTTTGATTACTCCCAATTTGAAATCCTCTGTAACCCAAGAATGCAAGCAACCTACCCCTTTTACTCCAGATTTCGAACGTGGCAACAATGATGAGAACACCAAAGTGAAAATCTTGCTGGAATACAAATTATTCTTTTTGGTCCCGGAAGAGAAGCCAACCAACCCTCGTCAGAAGAAACGCAAGGCTAGCGCGACCAATAACAAGGAAAAATTCCGATCTCTTGCATCCAATCCGGGCAAATTGCACTTTGAATGGGACACAGAAAACAGAAAGCTCGTTTCCTTCAAGATGGCCGCTATCAAAGCAATCAAGATGCTCGACGAGTTTGAAGTAGCGGCTCATTCACAAGAGCAAGAAGATGACGGAGAGCTCATGTGGGGAGCTACTATTCCTCACAGCGGACGATTTGCCAATAAAAACAAGGCCCTCTTGGAGGACAATGAGGATCTATCCGATTTCCTCGATGAATGCAAAGGGCCTCGCGATGGGAGGCGTTTTGTGATTACTATGATCCAGAAGGATCCCAAGATTACAGCCCAGGTCAGCCAGTTTTTCTTCTAGTTTGGTACGGTTTGGAACATTCAACTGATTTTATCTTCGTTTGAATAATGTCAGAAAAAAAAAATCCTCAAATCGCTGAAGAAAAAAAATGCGGCCAAGGAAGAAGAAGATGATGCTGAGCCCTCTGCAGGCGCTGTTTCATCGGCAGCTATCATGCGGAACATCCGAGAGCTCCGTGCAGCACATGAGCCATGCAAGGATTTATCTGGATCAGCTGAGGTGCCGGTGTTCATCAATCCCAGCAACCCCAAAGAGTACATCAAGCTCACAATGGACCAACTCCTTTTATGGGCAAGAGCAATGGTGAGCCCATTTTGCTTATCTGTGATTATGGCTTGCCAACAGTGATCTCCAAATTTTGATCCCATTTAGGAGGAAAATCTGGAGATCACTATCGGCAAGCCACCGAAGTCCGATTGCTTTGCTTTCACAACGAAATCGAATTGCCTGAGCGCAAGCGGTCGAACCTCGGATGGTGATCCAATTACACCCAGCAAGTTGGCGTCTTCAGCTTCTTCAGCTTCAACGTTCCTCCCATCACCTACGGCAACGATCTCTCCTCTTTCATGTGGCTGGAGTCCACAGATGGCTGCCATGATGGGATGGCAACCCAGTGCTTGGGGATGGCCAGGTATGGCTCAACCAAACTTTGCCGCTCACATGAATCTAGCCGGAATTACATCAGCAACACCCGCCCATCCGAATGCTCCTCTGAATCTAATGCCTCCGTTGATGGGAGTTACGCCGGCTTCTAGTACTGCGCTTCTGACTGTAATGCCTCCGTCGATGTCAGTTACACCGGCTGGTAGTACTTGGCAACAAACAATCCCGTCTTCTCCGGTGCCATCAGACGATGACCTTGATTTAGACGACTTCTTTCGATTCGCACATGTTGAACCAAATAAACAGCTTTTAGACGGTCTTGAAGAGCTAGGCATTACGCATTTCTCTCACTTTCACAGCTTTCTGGCTTCGAGGCGGCCGGGGTTAAAATGGGCCATGCTAGAATTCTAATGGATCCCTTAAAGAAATACAAGCAACACTTGAAGTCACGCTGTAATGCTAACCGTCACCAATGATTTATTTTTGCTCCTTATCTTTCCTTTTGTGTGCTCCCAGAAGAACAAATCACGGTCTGCTTTTTCCACATCTGCTTGTAATTATAATGTTTTTCTTGTAATTCAAAAGTTTTTCTTCTCCCCTAAGAAAGCTGAACTCTTTCTCTGAGATGATTCAGTTCAAAATGCTTTTTTTTGTCTCTCCTTTCTCTCTGAGTTCATTCAAGTGGGATTTTTTTTTTCTTTCCATGTGTGTCCTCCTGAGAAACATGCAATATATTTCTGTAGAAAGTTTAGTTCATTCAACATCAAGCATATTTTAAAGTGGTCAAAGAAACAAGATCAGGAAAAGAGAATGTTGAGTTTGGATACAAGTGAGATAATGATAAAGAAAACCTCTGTGTAGAGATAGAGACAAGATAGTCACATTCATTTGTGATTAATTGACTGCATAGCCAGCACCTTGAAACAACTTCTTGGTCAAATCAGCTGAAAATACAAGGCTAATGAAACCTTCAATAACATCATAGTCCTCATTGCCTCCAGTCAACAAGTCTTTGTATCGCCGCAAAACCGATTTGTAGACCGAAAACCCTTTTTCAATAGGGTTGAAATCCGGAGAATAGGGAGGCAAGTATTGCAAAAGGCAACCTCAAGACTCTACTATCTCATCCACTCAACTGTGGTGGTTAATTTGAGCATTATCAAGCACTAGGACACTTCTAGGGGCGGGAAATGGATTCATTGATGGGACCTAGACCCAAACTTATGTAAGATATTACACTATAACCCAAGATTCAAAAAAAACAAACAGACTTACCAAAATGTTTGAGAGGAAGTATTCAAAGTTTGAACAGTTGACAGACTCCTCCTGAACCATGTGGGCTACCAATCCAGTGGATGATATAGCTGGAATGATATTGTACTGGTGCCTGCTTCGCTGACGTGGTACTTGCTTTGTTCGTTGGCCTACTGGGGCCCAGCCTTTTTTCCTTGAAACAACCTCCAGGCAGACTCCAGATTCATCTGATTAGACAAATCAGCTGATCAGTCAAAATACATCCTGGAGATCCAGGAGATAGATTAAGATAGGAAATCCTTTCATTACCTACCAGTGAAAACCAAGCACAAAACAGGGATTGAAGCAATGAGGGAAATGAATTCAGCCTGCTGATCCTCATCTTGGTTTGGATGAACACCCCGCACTGATTTCTTTGACATCTTCAAATGGTTCTGCAAAGTTTGGGAGATTGTGGAGCTACTGATGTCGATGCCATGTTTGTCGCGCAAGGAACGTTGTCTTTCGTCGACTTATACAGTAGGTTTATCTTCAACCATCTCCTTGATGAACTGAAGGTCTTCATTGGTTAAGTTTAGCGGTCGGCCTCTGGCTTCATACGTCTGAGGATCGCAAACAACCGCACGTGTATCCTGGTAAAGTTTTGTCCATTGGGTAATAGAATCTTGGCTAATTGAAGCTCCCAATGAGGTGTTGATATAGGTTAGTGACTTTCCATCAATCCAAGCTAAGACGGCTAAGTATTTCAGATCGGCTGAGTACTTTCAAAACACCATGGTCCCTTTTCTAACTGTGACGGAAAGAGAAAAATATTAGTATGCACCAAAAAAAATGAGAAGAGAAAATGTACTCACATTGGCGGTGCTTTGCGGTGTCCTTCGGCGTGGGTGTATTGCAATACAGTGCAATCCAGATGACTTCCGCCCAGTCGGTTACACTGGGCTTCGGGAGTCGGGGTCGGGTGAAAAAAAATTTCGGGGGGAAAAAAAATTTTCGGTGACCAAAAAAAAAAAAAAAACCCCCAAATTCGCAACCTTTTCTGCAGTAGCTGTACTTGAGAAAGAACGTTCGGCCCTCTGTTATCATCTACCAACTACGACTGTCTAATTGGGATATTCATCGTAGCTGTGCTTTGGAATTTCATGAATATTGCAAGGCACATTTCCACATGACTCAGTGGCTCAATGCACGTGCGTCGTCGTGACCTGACTTTTCGTTGGCACAGCTAAAATGTAGGAAGCGGAAATAGGAGCATGCAGTGCATGTGTTGCGGTGTGGGCAACTGATGGTATATCATCAAGACCCAGATTGCACGCGCCAGCGTGCCAAGGTATACGCGAGGACGCGCTGGAGGTGAGTTTTGAGTAGATATGGGCATAACCAGTGAGCTCACGGTGGGCTTGGCGCAGGAGAAAAAGCATTCATGAGCGTCGTTTATTTCAGTGGTGTTACCATGAGGATGCAAGTGGAACGGTGGTCACAATAGTTCGTAGGGTTCGTTTATTTCATGGATGTGAACATGTAATGTAAAATGGGTGCAACGCAAGTGAAGATGAGGTATGCACGTTTAAATGCCAACACCTGCAGCTGCGTTAACGCCCGCACCAACACCCAAAGGCCCAGCGGCAGCGACGTCCACATTAGCACCTGCTCCGATTCCGCCACTTCCGCCGACTGCGGCTCCAGCCGCGACATCTGCTCCGAGGCCACCTCCGAGGTTAGCTCCGGCGTTGACACCTGCACCTACACCCAGGGGGCCAGCGAGTCCTCCCACTCCGACATTAGCACCGGCTCCGATGCCACCGATGCCGCCCATTCCTGCTCCGACTCCGACGTTTGCTCCAAAGTTTGCTCCCATGCCAGCTCCAACATTGGCACCAAATCCGGCGTTGAATCCAAAAGGGAACATACCGAACAGGCCGCCGAATCCACCAAAGCCAGGGATCATGCCAAATCCGTTACCCATGCCGCCAAAGCCGGGCATCATTCCACCGAAGCCTGGAATGGAGAAATCCGTTTCAAAATCATGTGTTTCCCGATTGGAACAATGGTGTTACTAACCGGATCCTTGCCCAGGGCGACCACGAGGCGGCATGTTAGGCATAGGAGCTGGCTGGTAGGGGTGGCTAGGACGGGATGGCTTGCCATCGTATGAAGGGTGTTGTGCAGGGGAGGAGTATGATTTGGGCGGGGCGTATGAGTCAGAATCATATTCTGAAGCGGCGTAGTCACTGGGTTGATGTTGTCCAGCTGGCATGGCAAGGACGCCTGCATTCGTAATGTAAGAATGAGTGATGTTCAGCTGCGACTCGAAGTAGTGGACTCCTATCAAGAAAAGATAGAAACTTACCGCTGGTAGCGACAAGGAGGGTGATGAGTAAGCTGGATTGCATATTGACTGGTAGTAGAAAGTTGGTTTAAAAAGATTGGATTATTATTATTAGTAAGTAGCAATGATAAATTAATTGTAGCGAGTGAGTTTGTTTGAATGGAAATGGCTCTGAGGTCGAGATATGGATGGCGATTGTGGTGATTACCCCGACCTTGTTAAATATGAGTACTATCAATAAGAGAAAAAGAGTAATCCTACTAGGATACCAGCTTGATTAGCGAACGTCCCCATTGTCTTGCTCGTCTAGGGGACACGATTATCACCGGCTGGCTGCCCGAGTACCATGAGGATTACTTCCTGAAATAATGTGAGAGATAGCTGCCCTGTCGTAATCTCTCGGTGCGAAATACCCTTTCACGGTTGAGCTCAGCATCTAATTATCCATTTGATAATTCTAGGGTGAAGGAACATATGTTTCTGGCTCTTATCGCCGCGCTGGTCTGGACAAGTGTTCGGGTAATATGCTCTTCCGCCCGCTTCTTGCTTGTCATTTATCTTCTGTCGCAAGGTCTTGAACTCGACAGGTATGGATAACTTCTAGGGAAATGCGGCTGAAGTACACATATCATCGCCAAGGTCCGACCGAGTCTGGGAGGACTTTCAGATATGCTTAGTGTACAATGCCACAGGCGCAGCTACACAATTTAAAGAAGAAAAAGAAAAAAAGCTATCTGGTCGCATGTTTTAGCAAATCAGCCGAGCTTCGGGACAAGGTCGAAATATCGGCAGAAAGTTTCCATCGCAATTTGACAAGGTGAAAAATGCCTGAGTAGTAAAGCCTCGCTCGGGCTTGGTAAAATCTGAACTGGGGAATCCCCGGTACTGGGGATCCCTGTACTTAGACCATCTCCACCGCGGTTTCTACATTGCGCTTCTAAATTTGACAAATTCAATGCTGCGGCGCATTTTTAGCAGCCCGCTCTAGAGATGCTACACACCGCAAGCTGCTGAAAACAGCTACTCTGGTTGTGAAACTCTATTCCCCGATTCCCCTAAAATCACCTCGGCAAACACATTCTATCTTCAAGTACAATGCAGAATATTTCAAACACCAACATCAACATCAGTTCCGAATCCACCGAATCTCTCTTGCCTCAGCTTTTGGTCAGAAGACAACAACTCGTTGCAAGTTCAAACACCAGAAAAAATTTACTACTTGAAGCAGCAGTTTTACTAATGGACGATGATGATAATATTGAAGAACGGCTCCCTTCTCATGGCGGATCGAAGCCAGGAAAAAGGCCCAATATACCCCGGAACTTCCAGCACAGCTATGATCAGCTTTACCACCATTACTTCTCTGAATCACCTCTGTACGACGAAAACCTATTCCGACGTCGCTTCCGAATGTCTAGAGCACTATTCATGCAGATTTACCACGAAGTTCAGAATTACGACCAATATTTCCAGCGGAAAGCCGATGCATTAGGCAAGATTGGGATACATCCTCTGGTCAAGGTCACAGCCGCCCTTCGGATGCTTGCGTATGGTGCTGCTGGCGATTGTAACGACGAATATTTGCAGCTGTCGGAAACAAGCTCTCTCCAGAGCATGGATCACTTTTGAAATGCAATTGTGTCTATCTATGAAGAAGAATACCTCCGCCAGCCAAATGCCGATGACGTGGAGCGCCTTCTTGAAATCGGTGCAAGCAGAGGATTCCCAGGCATGCTTGGATCAGTTGATTGCATGCACTGGCGGTGGAAGAATTGCCCGTCTGCTTGGGCCGGACAATTCCAAGGGAAAGAGAAGGTCAGATTTTTATCCTATTTCACATTTCTAATGACTTTAATTTTAACTGATCAATATCTTGTTTTCAGGTACCAACTGTTATACTTGAGGCAGTGGCAAGCCGTGACCTATGGATCTGGCATGCCTACTTTGGGCTGCCAGGATCGCATAACGACATCAATGTGTTAGATCGGTCTCCACTGTTCAAGAATCTCTTGAACGGTGAGAGTCCGACATGTAAATTTGAAATCAATTGTCACCATTATCAACACGGCTACTACCTCGCCGATGGGATCTACCCCGACTGGGCAGTTTTCGTTAAAACTCTCTCGGAGCCTCAAGGATTAAAACAAAAGCATTTCGTTAAAATGCAAGAAGGACGGCGTAAAGACGTGGAGCGAGCGTTCGGGGTTCTCCAAACACGCTTTGCAGTAGTATCTCGACCAGCGCGTGGATGGAAGCATCATAATCTGAAGAAGATTATGAAGGCTTGTATCATCCTCCACAACATGATTGTGGAGGAGGAACGCGACCTTTACTCCGAATACGTCTATGATGAAAACCCCTCAGCAATTATTACTCCGATTGAAATTGAACGCAAAGGGTCAATTTCCTTTGCCCAATTCATCGAAAATTATCATTTGATGAAAGACCTTGATATACACCTTCAACTCCGACGAGATCTTGTTCAACACCAGTGGGAAATTAAAGGGAGACAAGAAGGACTGGATGAAAATCTTGACTAGTAGTAGAAATAATATTCTTTACGTCAATTATTATTTTTTGATTTATTTTCATTTTTTCATTCAAGTGTCATCTACTCGTGTATGTGGTTTGTTATTAAAAGGGATGCTGCTGGCTACGAACAAGAGAGTAAGAATCTAATCTGCCCCAAAGCCACAAAACAAGACCATTGTAATGAATCGACAAGTAAGGGAACAGGGCCGATGTCTTCGAAGTGACAGCGGCCTAATTGTCTGGCGAATATTGAACTGATCTGCAATTCTACGTCTTGCAGCGATAGAAACCAGCTCGGTAGAGGGGCAACACCAGCGGGCAATGGCCACTTAGCTACTCACTGAACATGACCGTCATTGTTGTTCAAAGCTCATTTAAACAATGTTTAAAGAAAGAAAATATTTATTTTATGAAAAAAGAAAAGATACAACAGGAAAAAATGAAAAAATCATACAATTTATTTAGACTAGCTAGATGACCATGAACTGGTACTTTTTCGGAGGTGAGATAAGATTTCTTTTTTTTTTAAAGCAAAAAACTCCCTTGACTCGTTGTCAAGAGCAGACAGGTCCTGATTCATGATTGCAACTTGAGAGTTAGTTGCACCAGTCTGAGCAATGAGTTGCAACAATTGAGCTTCCATGTTAAAGATGTCGTTCAGGCGTTTCGTCTCGGAGGCGACTTCGGAATGTGCAAGTGCAATCTTCTCCTTCCAAGTGTCGTCGTCATGTGCCGATAGATGTTGAAGGAGCTTTGCTTTTTTCTTCCCAATCAGTCGGTTGAGGATTAACTGGTTGGCTGCACTTGCGTCGATATCGGATGCGGCTTCAGATGTAGCAGTCGTTGACATTGGTGCCTCGCTGCTTGGAGGGCGTTGATAAATGCACGCCAACGGCGCACGCCAACGCCAACCCGCACGCCAATTTTTTTTGGCGTGCGGGGCCTACACGCCTTTTTTTTTTGGCGTGTAGGGTCTACACGCCAAAAAAAAAGGGCGTGTGAGACCCACACGCCAAAAATGGCGTGTGGTTCCCACACGCCATTTTTTTTTGGCATGTGGGCCCCGCACTCCAAATAAAATTGGCGTGTGGGCCCCGCACGCCAATTGTTTGGCGTGTGGGCCCCGCACGCCAATTGTTTGGCGTGTGGGCCCCGCACGCCAATTGTTTGGCGTGCGGGTCCCCCCTCGCTCACATAATCGAGTGGGAGGGACCACTCAATTACGTGAGCGGGCCGGCTGACGAGGTTATACAACCTCGTCAGCCGGGAGGACTTCCTCCCGGCACGAGGCTGTATAACCTCGTCAGCCGGGAGGACTTCCTCCCGGCTGACGAGGCTATACAACCTCGTCAGCCAGGAGGAAGTCCTCCTGGCCGACAAGGTTGTATAACCTCGTCGGCTGGGAGGACTTCCTCCTGGCCGACGAGGTTGTATAGCCTCGTTGGCCAGGAGGACTTCCTCCTGGCTGACGAGGTTATACAACCTCGTCGGCCAGGAGGAAGTCCTCCCGGCCGGCGAGGCTATACAACCTCGTCGGCCAGGAGGAAGTCCTCCTGGCTGACGAGGTTGTATAACCTTGTCAGCCGGGAGGACTTCCTCCCGGCTGACGAGGTTATACAACCTCGTCAGCCAGGAGGAAGTCCTCCTGGCCGACGAGGTTGTATAGCCTCGTCGGCCGGGAGGAAGTCCTCCCGGCTGACGAGGTTATACAACCTCGTCAGCCAGGAGGACTTCCTCCTGGCCGACGAGGTTGTATAGCCTCGCCGGCCGGGAGGACTTCCTCCTGGCCGACGAGGTTGTATAACCTCGTCAGCCAGGAGGAAGTCCTCCTGGCTGACAAGGTTGTATAACCTCGTCAGCCGGGAGGAAGTCCTCCCGGCCGACGAGGCTATACAACCTCGTCGGCCAGGAGGACTTCCTCCTGGCTGACGAGGTTGTATAACCTCGCCGGCCGGGAGGAAGTCCTCCCGGCTGACGAGGTTATACAACCTCGTCAGCCAGGAGGACTTCCTCCTGGCCGACGAGGTTGTATAGCCTCGCCGGCCGGGAGGAAGTCCTCCCGGCTGACAAGGTTGTATAACCTCGTCAGCCGGCCTCGCTCGCGTAATCGAGTGGTCCCTCCCACTCGATTATGTGAGCGAGGGGGGACCCGCACGCCAAACAATTGGCGTGTGGGCCCCGCACGCCAATTGTTTGGCGTGCGCTCCCACACGCCAATTGTTTGGCGTGTGAGAGCGCACGCCAAACAATTGGCGTGCGGGGCCCACACGCCAATTTTATTTGGCGTGCGGGGCCCACACGCCAAAAAAAAATGGCGTGTGGGAACCACACGCCAAAAAAAAATGGCGTGTGGGAACCACACGCCATTTTTGGCGTGCAGGTCTCACACACCAATTTATTTTGGCGTGTAGACCCTACACGCCAAAAAAAAATGGCGTGTAGGCCCCGCACGCCAAAAAAAAATTGGCGTGCGGGTTGGCGTTGGCGTGCGCGCTTGGCGTGCGTTTATCAACGCCCCTGCTTGGACTTATAGCTCTTTTCTTCCGGGCTGAATCGTGATTTTTTTTGTTGTTGTCGTCGATGTAAGTACACCATTTGGGTACTTTGATCAGGATATTGTAGCATTGAAGGTGTTTGAACACGACTTTCTGGTCTTCAGAAAATAGTCGCAGCGCTCGATTGAGGCAATCCTCGGCCGTTGCACCGCTTTGGTTGAGTTGATTGACTTGGTTAACACATGCTCGAAACTTGTTGATTGTCTTCTGCAATACTCCCCAGCGTGCCTTCAAGCTACCAAACGTTTGAGTAGATTCTGGAACCTCCTTGTTGAAATTTTGAGCAACCCGACTCCAAAAAGTGCTGCCTTCTTGGTTTGTACCAACCATCGGATCCTCTGATATTGCACCCCAAGATCGGCAAAGTTGAATGTCTTCACTCTCTTGATAATTCGATGCTTTCTTTTTGACAACCTCTTTGTTCAGTTGCAATTCGGTGAGCTCACGAGGAGAACCTGGCGGAACAATATCAATAAATGGGATGTCAACTTGGTAATTTTTTCATTCAAATCAGCTGGATAAATTACATAAACAAAATGAACTTACAGGTTTCATCATTCAAGGCTGGATCGAACGGGATTTCTGACATTTCAGCTGGTTGGGTGGTGCTTTGGTGGTGTGGTGTATAGATGAAAGGAAAATTTATCGGGGATTGTGTGCTTGAAGGATCACAAGAAATTGATGTGATACCTCAAGATGAGAGCTGCTATAGTGTTTCTACATGGAGAAACTGTATAGCAGCTGAGGCCGGATTTTTTGTGTTTCAGCAGCTGCGGTGGCGCTGCCAAATTGAATTTGAGCTGCTATATTTGACATAGTCGCGCGGTTTAGCAGCTGCGGTGGAGATGGTCTTATACTATGTCAATCTGTGATGTCAGCCACAGAGTACATATCACAGTACCTGACATGTATCAGGTAACTGCAAAAGTATTAATAATTAATAATAATAATAATTATTATTATTATTAAGGCCATGTTTGGAAGTGTTATATGACGCATGTAATAATCTATACAAAGTGTATGCAAAGGCTCAATTATTACACTGCAAAGATTACTACACCTTACATTATGCTGGTGTTTGTTTGCCAGCGTCATAATCTAACCCACCATTCACAAAACAACAAGCAGCAGATGTTCAACTATGATGGACGACTACAATGAGCACAAAATGATTGAAGACTCAGAAGAAACAATCCTCATCACCATCTTTGTGATCATCCTGGCCACAATGAAGAGATTACGTCAAAAGGCCATACCTTACAACAATCTTCTGTTTTCTGGCGCCAATTATACAGCTGAAATTTTGGGAGGGAATCCACGTTGATGCGCATCAGTCTTTCAAATCCCCGCTTCAACCTTCCTGTTCATCAGTGAAGAGTTGTTGGAAGTTGAGGTCAAGCCGGCCTCAAATCGGTTGATGATTGAGGAGCAACTGGCTATTTTTTTATACATTGTTGGGCATAATAATACCAATTGGCAAGCACAGGACCGCTTTCAACACTCTGGTGAAACAATCTCTAGGCAAGTTCCATTTCCCTAGAATTGCTTACATCCATTCATTGATATTGTGTGTGTCTTTGGATGGTAGGGTGTTTAGGCATACCTTAGAGTTGTTTGTGGTGCTTTCTAAAAAGTTCATTACCAGTCCTCCGGCAAATTGGACTCACAGTCGCATTAAATCCAATCCGAAGTTTTTGCCTTTTTTTGATCAATGCTTAGGGGCTCTCGATGGAGTGCACATTCCAGCCTCAGTACCAGAAATACAAGCGGCTTATCATTGAAATCAAAAGGTATTTCTTTCCCAGAACGTACTAGGGATATGTGACTTCAGCATGAAGTTCACATATTTGCAAGTGGGATGGGAAGGGACGGCTCACGACTCACGTGTACTAGATGATGCTTGATCAAAGGATTTCACAATACCACCTGGTAGTTACTACCTTGGTGATGCGGGGTATGGCCTGGATTGGGGAGTTTTGGTACCATACCAAGGGACACAATACCATCTACGAGAGCAAGGATTTTCAAATCAAAGGCATGCCCATATTTCATCCTTTAATTGAGATATGCCTTGATACATAGCTGATGATTGTATGTGTAGGCTGGCAAACCGTGAAGAGCTGTTTAATCTGCGCCATTCAAGCCTGCAAAACATCATTGAGCAATGTTTTGGGGTCTTGAAGCATTGATTCAAGATCCTCACCACTGCCAGCAAGTATTTACTGGAGCAGCAATACAACATAGTCATGGCTTGTGCATGCATACACAATATCAACATCATCCAAAATGGCAAATTGAATGAGTTCTTTGAGGTATCAGATTTGGCAATGAGGAATCAGCCACCTGAACCTCCAATTCCTGATGAGGAACTGAGCGCACCCTGAGACCAAGAGGAGTGTGAAAATTGGAGGGATTCGATATCTCAAGCGCTCTGGGAGCAATATGTAGAAACACTCAATACTTGTTTTGGATGATGAGGGTCATCCTCATTTTTCTGTTCCCTTTTTTTTGAAATACAGTCTTTTTGTTTCTCTGATCACCTTGATCATAAACCGATGCACCCTTCAAATTGCGACTCTTGAGATCATGAGTCGATTGCTTTTCAAATGTCATTACAAGCTCAATCCAAACTATTATGAAGGAAGAAGCTTGAACAAAAAACATTGGCAGATGTTGAAGGAGAAGGGATTACAAGAGTGAGACCGGAAAAAACATAACAAGAACAATACAATAAAGAATGGGAGCATAACAAAAGCAAGATGATCAATGATACTTCAGAGTTCATTGATCATCTCCTCCATCTGTTGATTGAGCCAACTGCAGCGGAGGTCCTTGTTTTGACTACTGATGAAAATCTGGAAGTTGTCCCGGAATATTTTGAATGCTTGTAATGACTCATGCTGGCTGGTGTCCAATGCATGCTCCGACTGATACAGGGAACTTGCGTGTTGGAGATTGGTTGGTGACTGGTGAGCTTGAGATGAAGATCTTTGTTCTTCAAGACAATGAACTTGTTTACGGCATGCATCCAGATAGGAAACAAGACTCTCAATTGCCACAGCTACCAAATCCTTCTTTGTATGAGAGCAAGAAAGGTATGCCAAAGGACTAGCTAAATGACAATTGGTGGCTTTGCCAATTAGAATTTGTGATTCATCGTTGGATGGTGTCTCTTCATTTGTGTTCTGAGAGGAGCCAGGGGAAGGAAAAATGCCTGCTGCTCAAGCCTGCAGTTGAGCAACACAATTACCAATTGAGCGGGAACCATATCCTGTTGCCGCCAAACAACCAAAGATGATTTCCAGCTTGCGATATTCAGGAAAGGGGGTGCCTTGAAACTTTTGTGCATTTGGGGGCATTGATAAATGCACGCCAATGGGCGCACGCCCACGCCCATCGCACGCCGATAAAAAAAAAGGCGTGTTGCCCGCACGCCTTTTTTTTTATCGGCGTGCGGGCTGCACGCCCATCCTTGGGCGTGGGCACGCCTGTAGATGGGCGTGCAGTTCGCACGCCCATCTACAGGCGTGCGACACCCCCGAGGATGGGCGTGCAGCCGCACGCCTGCCGGGGAGGACTGCAAGCCCCTCGACCGGGAGGGATCCCTCCCGGTCGAGGAGGCTGTATACCCTCCTCGACCGGTGTGGAACTACTCAAGGGACAGAATAGAGCTTGGAAGGGAAATGGATGACTACACTAGTATTAATGTAAGTTATACCAAGGGTGCTGGGGTAAAGCTGCCTTCCTGACTAATGCTATGGGGATGAGTGTAACACTAAGAATAAAAATAAAGGTGTGGCTAATTTCTATTTATTCTTAGATGACTAGTACTGATGAGCTTTGCTACTACACCTATAAGGTGGGAGGAATGGAAGAGGGGTGTGAGTGGTAGAAAGTATATAGTATAAAGTATAATGTGGGGCAGGGTTGGCAACTCTGGAGTCAAAGTGGGTCAAGCAAGACAGGGGACAGTCTTCTTATATTGAGGTTCAAGCTGGTATTTATATTTATATATTTCTAAGAGTGATGGTAACTCTACTAAGTTATGTATACTAATTATATGGGATCTGTAATGTTGGTATATGTAGGGGTAAATTTAGTAAGCTATGGGGTCCATATGGGAACAAGAGGGAGGAACAGATGTCCTTATATATCTGAGAGAGAAGATGAGCCATCAGGCTTGAGAAAAGAAACAACAAAGCTATGACAACTAATTGGTGGGAAAGGAAAATCATGACAGTTGAGTAATGAGAAAGTGAGAGTTATTTAGAGTAGTTTATGATGTAGTGTTTGTTATGTAGTAAGTATAGAGGTTATGTATTCTTTATTATGTATGATGTACCTTGGATATGAAATATATAACTAATTTATGTACTTATACTATAACTTGCTTTTATACTGTATCTTGCTGGATATTCTAAGCTTGCCTGTAGCTCCTGAACTAGAAGGAATTTGAGAGTGGTTGGAGTGAGAGACTAGGGTTAAAATGGGGTGTAGAATCTGATTATGAAATGATAACAGTGAATATATGTAAGGTTTGGGATTTATGAGTATTTATTTGTAAGTGAATGTGATTTATTAGTGGTAAATAGTCTTGGAAATTGTAGTAATGATGTGGAATGGATCACCACATCCTCCCCCAACTTATTGTCTGACCCCAGACAATGCAGCCAAAGAGAAAAGGCTGGAAAAAGTGATCCATGGAAAGTCCAGAGTATTCCTGTCCAAAGTCCAAATGATCCATATCCAGTGAAAGCCCAAGCCAATATAGTCCAGTATAATTTGATCCAGATCCAGTGTCCATAGTATCCAGTATTCATTAGTCCAGTGTCCATGTGTCCAGTGAAAAGTATTTTAATCTTCTTTTAGTATATATATTATAGTCTTTAAAGTGGTTGAAAATCCTACTAGTATGCCATCTTGATGAATATTTTCTACATGTAAAAGTATCCTTGAAAATCTTGAGTTTATTTTAATTATAATCTAGGTTCATTATTTATTAGACTCAAATACTAAGCCATCAGTGTACTTGTATACATGTATTTCTAATAAATGTTCATTCTAGCCTTCTTATTCTTATTTATATCTTCTTGAAATTCTTGGTCACTAATAAATGCTTACTAATAATTCTTCAGGTGGTGGTATAGTAGGAGCAACAATTCTTCTTAGTCTGGTTTTATATATCTTCTAATCTGAGTAATCCTTTGGCCTCTGGGTATTGGTGCTGATTTGACTATGTCCTCTGGGGTATGGTAAAATATCCTGGTGGGTTCCAAGTGGTTCCTGATTTGGTTGGATGAAAACTTTTAAATGGGTGAATGGTGAAAACTGAGAGACTCTTTCATGGGTTGGAATGAGTTGGAATGGATAGAGAAGTATATATAGGAATGAAAAGGGAACCTCTGTGTGATGTGATGTTGATTGGTTGAATGCAGAAGTTATGTAGAGTGTGATGGGATGATGAAGATGTGTAATGAGTAGAAGAGATGTAGAGTATGTGATTGATGATGAGGAGTTGGAATGTGTAGAAAAAAATGTGTAGAATTTGTGATGGTAAGGTGTGTAGAAAATGTCTAGAATTGGTGATGAGATGGTGAAGATGTGTAATGAGTAGAAGATATGTAGAGTGTGTGATTGGATGATGAGGAGTTGGGATCCAGGAATTATGTAGAGTGTGATGTGATGATGGTTTTATTTGATGTGTGGTGGTTGAAGAGTCATGTGAGGAGGGAAAGAAAAAAAATAAAAAATTCCTGGTGATTTTCCCTTTGGTAGTGCAGTGCTCCTCCCCCAACTTATTGTCTGTCCCCAGACAATGGAGGGAAAATAAATTTGAGAGAATGACAGGTTGGATGGTTGATGAAAAGATGAGTTGGGATGAGCAGTAAAAGGATAGAAGGTATCCTGGGAAAGAAGTGATGAGAATAGGAGATTTTGTGGGATTTATTATATAAAAGTAGTGTTGATGTATTTGTATTATTATGTTTTATTTGTTTTATTACTAAATTATTTTTTTAAATTATGATTTGATTTGATCTTTGTATTTTATTTTATTATGTATCTGATTTAATTATTATTTTTTTATTATTTTCTGATGTAATTTTACTAGTTTTTATTTTTATTATTTTCTGATTTGCATTTACTAGTTTTATTATTTTATTATTTTTTTTTTTTTACTGAATAATTTTATTATGTATTTGAAATCTTATTTTATTTTTTTTTTTTCCCTTTTTTTATTTATTTATTTATTTTATTATTTTTTTATTATTTTTTTTTTTCATTATTTTATTATTAATTTTAATATGTTTGAAAGAAAAAAAACTATGCCGGGTTCGATGTTTGAGCGGGTATTGAAATGTATGCGGCGTTCCGGTTCGCGCAACGGCGTCGACAGTGTATGCGGAGGGATTTGGCGGAGCCGCGGAGTGCAACCGAGACGCTGGTTATCTGAGCAAGAAGGAAAAAGAAAAGAAAAACAAACCGAGAAAAAAAAGAGAAGAAAGAAAAGAAAAAAAGACATCAAAAAGGGAACTGGGTCGGCCACCAGAGTCGAAAAGGCTCCAAAAATCTCCCCTCCAGACTGTAGTCTGAGAGGCGAGATCCTCATAAGAAATAAAAAAAACTATGCCCGGGTCGAGCACCGGCGTCGAAAACACTTGATAACCGTGTCGTCCTGGTTCGTCCACCAGAGTCGATACGGTTTGGGGAGATGACCACTCCTTGTTTGTGGTAGTAGTGAAGGAAGAACTACTCGTTTCCGGATTGTACACCGGCGTCGTATAGTGATAAGGATGATCTTCCCTTAGTTATTTCTTATTTAATCGGCCCAGTTTTTCTTGTTTCCTTTTCTTCCCCTTCTTTTCCATACAATTATCTTCCCTTTTACTATGTCCTCCCCCAGTCGTCCGCTCTCTATAACTTCTTCGCTGTCCTCGTCGACGAACAGCAATAACTCCTCCTCTCCAAGTTCCAGCTCCGTCCGGCCAACTGTTGCCGATGTGGAATCGTTCGGCCCTTTCATCCGCGATTCCTTTTCTTTAGAGGAGCTGGCGGCGCTCCATGACACTGTTAATGATCACTTGATTGAATTTGCCCGGTCGAACCACTGCGATCCCCGGGCCGCGGCAGCCTCTCGGTACCAACTGTACAGCCGCCTCCATGATGCCTTCGATTCTGTATGTATCCTCCAAAAATAAAAAAAAATGACAAGAATAGAAACTGATTTTTTTTTTTTTTTTTTTTTTTTTTTTTTTTTTTTTATTATAATTTATTATTTATTATTTTCTTATATGTATATATTATTATTATTATTATTTTATTTATTATTATTTTTTTTATTTTTATTTTTTTTTATTTTTAGATAATGATGCACACCATTATCCAAGAAAATCAGGAGAACAGGGAAAAGGGTATGATTTTTTTTTTTTTTTTTTTTTTTTTAAATGGGTAATTCTCTGACAAAATATTTTTTTACTTGATTTGCAGCAAACCTTCTAGATAATTCTGTGCCATCCAATTCTTCCAGGGTGTAAGATCCTGCTGGGTTCCTGTTTTTGATTTTGTAAGGTCCATTCCATCTGTTTTCAAAAAGTTTTCCCCATTGTGAATCCAGGGATTTATTGTAGACTAATACCATATCTCCAATTTTTAGTGGTCCTCTATCCTTTTTCTTTTTATTCCAGTAGTCCACAGATTGTCCCCTGGTCTTCATTAGTTGTTGGTGTGCCCTTTGAAGAATGAAATCCCTATTTTCCAATTGATGAGTCCTTGCCAAAAGAAGATCCTGAGTTGTTTTTACCTGGGCCCAATTTATTCCTGAAAAGGTCTCCAATTCCAGGTCTATGGGTAAGATTGGTGGTTGTCCAAATACTAATTCATAAGGGGAGAATCCTGTGGTCCTTTTTGTAGAAATCCTGTCTGAAAATAAAACCAAAGGTAAATAACTCCTCCACTTCTTTCCTTCCTGTCCACAGAGCTTGACCAAGGTATCTTTGATTGCTTGATGGCCTCTTTCAATCATTCCATTGGCCTCAGGATAATATGGTGTGGTTACTTTTACTTTTATTCCAGCTTCCAGGAGAGTTTGTTTAAAGTCCTGACCAAATTCTGGTCCTCCATCCACAGTGACTGACCAAGGAGCACCATATCTGTGGATCCAATTTTCCAAGAACCATTGAGAGATTTTCTTTGCTTGTATCCTTTCTAGGCCAACTGCTTCTACCCATCCAGACAGGTCATCTCTTGCTATTACCAGGTATTTCCATTTTCCAGCTTTAATATGAACTGTATCCAGGCTGACTCTTCCAAAAAGTGTTGATGCTCCTGTAGGATTCTTGGGTTCCATTGGTAGTACTGAGTTCCTCTTCTGACAAGCTTCACAGGATTGGACCCACTTGGTTACACCTCTTTTTAGTCCTGGCCACCAAAATCTGAGTCTGGTCCTTCTATAAGTTTCTGATACTCCTCTGTGGCCCAAAGATTCATGGAGGGAATGGAGGATGGAGATTTGAGCTGTAGGGTGAGTGACTACTATCTGGGAAAAGGGTTTGTTATTTCTATGAAGTATATTATTGGAGAGGAAGAATGAGGTTGATTTGTGTAAAATTTGTTTGAATTCCAGTTTGCTGCATCCAGGTGGTTTGTTCATGGTTGAAAGGTATTCCTGCAGATGTTTCCAAATTCCTTGTTGAAGATTACCTGCCTCCTCCCCCAACTTAGCTGATGTCCCCAGAAGCAATCCAACGGAAGAATGTTTCAGTCCAAATCCAGGATGGGGTTTGATCCAATCTTCATCTTCATCAAAGCTCTGGCAATCTTCTTCTCCTGGGTCCAAAGGTCTTCTTGAGAGTGAATCAGGTAATGTAAAAGTTTTTCCAGGTGTGTGTACTAAATCAAAGGAAAATAACTGAATAAAAGCAATCCATCTGTTCATAGGGGCATTGGGAAGTGAAGGGTTGTTGATCATCCCAATAAGACATTGTGCATCCACTCTAAGCTGGAAATGTTGGCCCCATAGTCTGGTCTGAAGTTTCTTGAGGATTTTGGTGACACCACATAGCTCTAACTTGGATTGTGAGTATTCTGACTCTCTTTTTGAAAATACCACTGATTCATAGATAACAGGCCTGTCTAGTCCATTGGAATCTTCTTGGGTGAGTATAGCTCCTGCTGCAATATAACTGGAGTCCACTGATAATTTGATGAGTCCTGCTTCAGGTCCATAGTCCAATTTACTGAGGGTGATGTCTTTTCCAATAATTCTCTTCAGTTCTTCAAATGATGCCTGGCAATCTTCAGTCCATTCCCATATTGAATCTTTCCTAGTAAGTTTTCTGAGAGGTGCAGTGATAGTGGAGTAATTTTTGATAAACATTCTAACATAAACACAAATACCCAGGAATCCTCTGACTTCTGTTGGTGTGGTAGGGACTGGCCATGTTTCAATTTTGTTGAGCTTCTTTGTTGATATTTTCCTTCCTTCTTTGCAGACAACATGTCCAACCAGATCCAGGGCAGGGACACAACAGGCAAATTTCTTTCCAGATATGGTGAGTCCAGCTTCTTCAATCCTATATAGAATCCTTTCCAGAGTAATGGCATATTCATAGATAAACTTTCTGATTTGGGGGTTTTCCTTGAGTTTTTCTCCATTGTAGTCTGAAATAGGTCCCTTGATTCCTCCATCATCAATAAATATACCCATATGCTGAGGTAATTCATCCTGGAGGATCCACATCATCTGGGCTTGATATACTGCAACTGAATTGGTGGCTCCTTGGGGCAATCTGGTGAGTTGAAATCTTCCTAGTGGGGTTTCAAAGGTGGTTAATGGTCTTGATTCCTTGGCTAACTCCCTTTCATCATATCCCCCCATAATATCTCCTAGTCCATAGCATGCCCTTCCAGTAAAGGATTCAATGAGTTCTTCTGGGGATGGTGGTAAGCCTGCATCTTTGATGGTGATTTTGTTAAGTTTCTGAAGATCATGGACTATTCTGAGTTTTCCATCTTGTTTTTTTACGCAGAATATAGGGCTGGAATAGCTGGAAAAAGATTGTTCATAAAGGCCAGTTCTGAGTCTTTCTCTTATTAGTTCTATGACTTGAGGTTTGATTGGTGCAGGGATTGGGATAGGTTTTTGCTGCCAAGGTTCATGAGGGATGACTGGGATGATGTAGGGTTGTCCATAGGTATGTCTGAGTAGTCCTCTTTCTTCCTCCACAAAGGCCAAGGAATTTTGTCTGAGAGTAATTACCCATACTAATAAGAGATATTCTTGTTCTGATAGCCATCCAGAGGGTCCAAAGTTGATGAGGTCCAGCCTTTCTTGAGTGATTTTGTGGGTTGGTTTGAATTGTGGAGGGAAAGGAGTAAGTGGAGTGGAGTAGGGATTCCTGGAGAGTTGGGGTCTTGACAGAGGTGGATTAAGAGAAAGGGGCATAGGTTGGTTTACAGGTTTGATTTTTTTTAGAGTTGATTTGTATTTTGCTAAATGAGTGACTGGTGTTTTGTATTTTTTTTGTTGGTTTGCCAGGTCCCCATCTGTCAGGGAGAAGAGTTGGAGTCCAGGCCCTGGTCTAAAAAATCCCTGGTAGCTGAGTTGACTGGTAGAGTAGTTTCCCATTTTTGGTTGCTAGGCAGAATGATGGGTACCAAGTAAGTTTGTCCAGAAGAGTCCATAATAGAAAGTGATTCCCCTTGAGCTCCATTGTACTTGATTGTAGCTGATACATCCATTAAGAAAGGCTTCCCAATAATTAGTTGAACAGGTCCTTCAGCTACCCAGAAATGTACTATCCTGGATACCTTTCCAATGGTTACTTCCACTTCCTCAGCAATTCCTGGTATATTGGTATGGTGGCCTCCAATTCCCTTAAGTCTCATAGATTTAGCAGTGAGTACCAATCCTAGTTGGTGAGCCAGCCCTGCAGGTATGATATTGACCATTGACCCAGTATCCAAAAGAGCTTGGTGAGTCTGTCCATTTATGTTGAGATTTACATATCCAAGGGGGCATGAATAGTGAGTGGTCTGATCCTGTGGTGCTTCCTCATCTTCTCTCCTTATGGTGTTAGCTGACTTAGTGGGTTCCAAAGGCAGCCTTCTGTTTGAGATCCTCTTTTTGAAAGCATCAGTGACACCACTAGAGATAGCAAATATTTCTCCATAGGCCAACTCCATTTTTCCTTCAGTAAGCATCCTTTTGGCAATATCTTCTTCTGCTCCTGGGTAATCCTTGGCCAAAGTCTTCTCTAGGTAGGTTTTCTTTGATGGTTTTTCCTTGGGTGGAGTGATGGCTTCTTGTGTTTCTGAGTCCAGGAATCTGACATGGGGGTCTGTTTTTGGGCCCTGATTCTGTATCCTGCCTGGGGGAACTGGGGTCCTGGCCATATGTAGTAAGTCTTCTGTATCCATGTCCATAATGTTGTCTTTTTCTTTCCTGATCCTTTTGTCTGCCATTTTGGGTTCTTCTGGGTCCTTGGTTCCTCTGGTTCTCTTTCCAAGGTCTGCTTCATAGATGGTGGATGGTTCAAGGTTTATTGCTTCTTCCAGTTGTCCAAAGGAGGATGATACATTGGGTTGGTCCTTGGGGAAGGCCTCTACTACAGATTTGATTGGTCTTCTGGGGTCCCATGGAATCATAGTTTTGTCTGGAAGTCTGAAATCTCTGCCATCTCTGATTACTGATCCTTTGGTAACATCTTCTTCTAGGGTCTTACATCTGGTGGTACTGTGGGTGTTTTCAAAGCAATAGTAGCACTTTAAAGTATAGGGCCTGGGAGCTGAATTGAATCCTGGGGCTGGTCCAACTAGATGAGGAGGGGCTGATCTTCCAGCAGTAAGGGATGCAAGTTGTTTGGTGATATCTTCTAATTTCTGATCTGTAGTCCTGGCTTCCAGAGGCTTAGTGGTCCATGGCTTGGTAGTTGAAACAGGGTTAAAGGTGTTTACTGGAGGACTTGGTTTGGAGATGGTACTGATTGGATTCTGGGTAAGGTTTTCTGGTTCCATTAGGCTCTTTTCCAAGACTGTAGCTGACTGAACCTCCCTGTGTATGTAGGTGAACAAAACCTGGGTGCTGGGAAGAATATGGCCTCCATCCTTGAGTGAAACCATCTTGTTGTCCCTGAGAAGTTCCTTGGTGATGGATATAGAGTGGGTTTAAGGGCCTTGAGCAATAATTTTCTGAAGTCCTCCAAGCTGGTGTAGTATCCTAGTCTGACCAAGTAGTGGGTAATGGTTTCAAATTTGGTCCTAAAGCATTTGAATTCCTGTAAGGTGCTGATTCCTCCAGTTTGTGTAGACATATTCACCAAGTTCCTCAAGTCTTCTTCAGTGTACTTGACCAAGGGTAGAGAGGATCCAAACCTAGTAAGTAGTTGCTCCTTCAATGTCTCCCAGTCTGAGTCCTCATAGCCAGTCATCTCTTCTACCTCATCCTGGAGGTCTGATCCTCTTAGAAAGAAAATAATCCGTTTGCATAGTTCATGGGGAGAGGCACCATCAGCTGACCCAGCAATCTCATACCTTTTTATAAATTTATCCACAGGTATGTTTGATCCATCAAAGAAGAGGTTCCTGTCCATTGGTTTGATCTTGACTGCTCTATTGGAAGGCATAGAGTATCTGGGCATCCTGGGTTCCTTATCCAAAAGGTGAGTGAATGGAGTTTCTGAATGTTGGTGAGAAGCTACTGGAGAATGAGGGTGTGGTGAAAGTTGGTTTTCAGAAGTTGCTGATGAGTTGTTGTTGTCTCTGTATCTTCCAGTATTGGGGATGTTGCCAACATTGGTCCTGGAAGGCCTGGCTGGGTTGGGGTGGGAAGTCTGTCCTACATTGGTATTAATTTGTTGGCTGACTGGAGGGTAGATACTGGGGGCTGAGTAGAATCCTGGGAATCCTTGTTGAGACATGGCTGGTAAGAGGTAGGTTGACAGATGGAAGTGGTATAGGTATGTAGATGTTGAGTGTATGTATGAAGAGTGTATGTATAAAGAGTGTATTAAGGTATGGGTAGTGAATGTGGATATGTATAAGTCCTTTAAAAAGTTTATGAAGATATAAGTTGACTAATGTATATGTATTTTTTATGTTTTGTAGATGTTGAAGATATGGAGAAGAGAGAATGGAGAGGTGAAGTAGTGATGAAGCTGATAGTATAGTGTTACTAGGACTGAAGATATCTGAAGAAGTTGGGCCACTGTTGGGACACCACTTGTGGAACTACTCAAGGGACAGAATAGAGCTTGGAAGGGAAATGGATGACTACACTAGTATTAACGTAAGTTATACCAAGGGTGCTGGGGTAAAGCTGCCTTCCTGACTAATGCTATGGGGATGAGTGTAACACTAAGAATAAAAATAAAGGTGTGGCTAATTTCTATTTATTCTTAGATGACTAGTACTGATGAGCTTTGCTACTACACCTATAAGGTGGGAGGAATGGAAGAGGGGTGTGAGTGGTAGAAAGTATATAGTATAAAGTATAATGTGGGGCAGGGTTGGCAACTCTGGAGTCAAAGTGGGTCAAGCAAGACAGGGGACAGTCTTCTTATATTGAGGTTCAAGCTGGTATTTATATTTATATATTTCTAAGAGTGATGGTAACTCTACTAAGTTATGTATACTAATTATATGGGATCTGTAATGTTGGTATATGTAGGGGTAAATTTAGTAAGCTATGGGGTCCATATGGGAACAAGAGGGAGGAACAGATGTCCTTATATATCTGAGAGAGAAGATGAGCCATCAGGCTTGAGAAAAGAAACAACAAAGCTATGACAACTAATTGGTGGGAAAGGAAAATCATGACAGTTGAGTAATGAGAAAGTGAGAGTTATTTAGAGTAGTTTATGATGTAGTGTTTGTTATGTAGTAAGTATAGAGGTTATGTATTCTTTATTATGTATGATGTACCTTGGATATGAAATATATAACTACTTTATGTACTTATACTATAACTTGCTTTTATACTGTATCTTGCTGGATATTCTAAGCTTGCCTGTAGCTCCTGAACTAGAAGGAATTTGAGAGTGGTTGGAGTGAGAGACTAGGGTTAAAATGGGGTGTAGAATCTGATTATGAAATGATAACAGTGAATATATGTAAGGTTTGGGATTTATGAGTATTTATTTGTAAGTGAATGTGATTTATTAGTGGTAAATAGTCTTGGAAATTGTAGTAATGATGTGGAATGGATCACCACATCCTCCCCCAACTTATTGTCTGACCCCAGACAATGCAGCCAAAGAGAAAAGGCTGGAAAAAGTGATCCATGGAAAGTCCAGAGTATTCCTGTCCAAAGTCCAAATGATCCATATCCAGTGAAAGCCCAAGCCAATATAGTCCAGTATAATTTGATCCAGATCCAGTGTCCATAGTATCCAGTATTCATTAGTCCAGTGTCCATGTGTCCAGTGAAAAGTATTTTAATCTTCTTTTAGTATATATATTATAGTCTTTAAAGTGGTTGAAAATCCTACTAGTATGCCATCTTGATGAATATTTTCTACATGTAAAAGTATCCTTGAAAATCTTGAGTTTATTTTAATTATAATCTAGGTTCATTATTTATTAGACTCAAATACTAAGCCATCAGTGTACTTGTATACATGTATTTCTAATAAATGTTCATTCTAGCCTTCTTATTCTTATTTATATCTTCTTGAAATTCTTGGTCACTAATAAATGCTTACTAATAATTCTTCAGGTGGTGGTATAGTAGGAGCAACAATTCTTCTTAGTCTGGTTTTATATATCTTCTAATCTGAGTAATCCTTTGGCCTCTGGGTATTGGTGCTGATTTGACTATGTCCTCTGGGGTATGGTAAAATATCCTGGTGGGTTCCAAGTGGTTCCTGATTTGGTTGGATGAAAACTTTTAAATGGGTGAATGGTGAAAACTGAGAGACTCTTTCATGGGTTGGAATGAGTTGGAATGGATAGAGAAGTATATATAGGAATGAAAAGGGAACCTCTGTGTGATGTGATGTTGATTGGTTGAATGCAGAAGTTATGTAGAGTGTGATGGGATGAGTGGACCTCTTCAACTTGAAGATCAAGCATCATGAGCTCCATTGGACCCATCCAGATGAGCTTTTTGCGGGTTGCAACAGCCACTGTAGTCACATATGTATCATTGTCTGGATCCAAAGGTTCAGTCTTGCGTGATCAGATGGGTCCAGTTGATCACTGTCCTCAACCTCTTCCTTGGGCATTTCCTTGTCCACGGGTATTGGATCCTAGATGGCTGGAGGTTCTTGGAGTTTGAGTTAGTGTTTGTTGAGTTGCAAGATTTGGGTAGAGGAAGTATCACCAGGAAAAAAAAGTTGGCACCTCTATGGAGGTGCCTTCGCTTATCTCTTACCCATCCTCAACATATCAACACTGTATCTTGACTGTATCCCCCACTTCAACAGAATGTATCAATGAGGTATTTTGTTTTCACATGACTGCTCCAAAGTTGAAGTATTTCCATATATTTAATTAATAATTTTTCAAATGGTAAGTAAATCCCCGATAAACTTCATGAAATTTGACTAGTGATCATGAAAAACCACAAGGAGGGGAATTCACTGTATGTCTCCATTTGTCCCCCACATTTTACGTCTTGCTAACTCAACTTTGATCTTCAGAGCTTGATACAACAACATGTCCCCACCCTGATAGGGTCAAAAAGCAAAACTCTACCTCATCATGATGAAGAGGAATTGCACATGGATATTGATGATCAGGTGGAGGATCTCTTGAGTGATCCAGACTACCCGTATCCTCATGGTCCTGGTCATCCATCCGCTACCCCCAAAACATTGGCCATCATGCGCAGGATGATGACTGCCGCCAGAGTTCATTCCTTCCGCCCAAATTTCAACCAACCAATCAACAGTCCTGATAATGAGCATCTGCTTGATCTGGCCGTGAAGACATTTGTTGAGCTGGTCAAATGCAAAGAGTACACTGGAATTGTTCCCAAAGGTCTGAAAGAGGAAAGCATCCAAAATGCCATTCATCTCCATGTTACCCAGCGACTCAGAAGACGGTCAGTTTTTTCCTGATGCTTTGTTTACCTATCATATTGATTCATGTCTCCTTACTAAACAAATTTCATCAGGTATCAACAAGAGAATAAGTGGTCCAACAGTAAACAAGGAGCACAAGACAAGACTGCTTGGCACACTTCTAGATTGGTTAATGTAAGCAACAATTGAATTGACCGCTTAAATATATTCCCGGACTAACAAAACCAAACTTTTCTTGCAGCTACAACACGCCCGAATTGCGACCTTAAGCAAGTATCAAAAGCTTTTGGGCCTTGTTCCGATTGTTGAAGGAGCATGCAGTGACAATGATACCAATGATGAAGTATCTCAAATGATCCAAATTGCTTATTCAAAAAGAAATCCCAAAAAATGCACCGTTTGATCAATCCCATGGCAACATCACAAAATTTCTTGCATGATGCGTAAAATTGATGATTTGAAGGCTGCTATGATAGCAGCAACCCCAAAAGGCTCTTCTGGTGCTGCGGCTCGGGAGCGTTGGAATGTTTCTTTGCCAATTGAAAGCAAGCTCAAACCACCATCCAATTTTCCAAAGGCATGCTTTGATTGTGAATGGCTTGACTCTCTCACCAAGCATCACAGATCTGCTTTGAAGTTGCGCTCAAAACCTGATATTAGAGCCCTGGTTAAGGAACTTGAGGAGATGGTCCCCGGAAATTAGTTCTCATTTATAATGACATTTTTCCTTGTACATAAATAATTTATTTGTAAAAACTCGGAGATGGTCCCCGGAAATTAGTTTTCATTTATAATCACATTTTTCCTTGTACATAAATAATTTCTTTGTAAAAACTCCTGTACATACTTGATTGTAATTGTATCTAATTTAACCTATCAAAATTTATCAAATCTAACCAACACTTGACTCTGAGAAATATAATTCAACAAAAACTGTGAATCAGAGAAATGGGAAATGAGTTGATAACAATTGAAAAAATTGATTACACATGGAGTTCCTGATAGGGATGGTAGCGCTGCCGCATGAGGAAAAAAAAAAAAAAAAAAAGGGGAAAAATTGAAAAGTTGATCAATATACCTGATTTTTTGATCAATATACCCTGAGGAGAAATGAACAATCTTTGTAGTGAAAGATTGTGAGGGGAAGAATGAAGATAAAATGAAGCAATTCACAGCTGTCAGGTCAAAACTGATGCAGCTTGATTTTAGTAACAGTTATTCCAACAAACTCCAAATCCTGGATAATAAATTAAATATATGGTTATTGTGAATTGATCATAGCTAATAGGCGTAATTCTATATTTATCCTGAAAATTCCATGAAAAAAGAGCTTAAATTTGAGTGGACTTCAACTAATCATCCACAGGACCTGCATATTTAGTTCTTCAATGGTTAAAATTGGTCAATTTCGACCTGAAACTGTGTTTGGTTTTCTAATCATGGATTCTGATGGAATTTGAAGCTGGAAATTTCAGTAAAATGTCACAAATTTTCCAAAACATGACTGAAGTAACTCTATCCAAATGCATTCTATGGGTATTCCAAATTACTAAGGAATCAGGGACTGCTTAATAGCGGTTTCTCTGTTCCATGCAAAATTGAGAGATTAAATTCCATGATTCATCAATTTGGTGGAAATAGTTACAATGGACAATCAATATCCTCTATGTCAAATCATGGCCTCCAAGCTCAGCTGGATCGTAATATCAACCATGACTTCAAATGATAAAACAGCTTCCTTAAGAAATTGAAACCAATGTCTTGCTTGGTATATATGGGATATGGTATCCAATTTAGTATCCTAAATAAAATGTAATTCAAGTTTGACAATTGGTGGTTTGTCTGGAGGATGATGGGAGTATTTAAGCAAGGCGCTTATGGGGTGGTTTTATTATCCAATCTTTGAAGTTTGTGTATCTGTTGATAGAGAAGGCTGAAACTGGAAATTGCTTCTGAACAGTAAACTCCAAAGAGTACTGTAGAGCAGATGACTTTTGATAAAGGAAATGAAATACATGAGCTAAATTTCTTGGCCCAAAGAGCTAGTGTGCTTGAACTTCACAGCAATCATGGTTTCAAATGGATCAAATAAGAGGCTTATGATCCAAATGAACAGCTCTAAATTTTTCATATGAAAATCAAAGCAACTGAGCATATACTCAATCAAAATGTTTCATCCAGCAAAATTTATCTGTTTATCAGATGTATAATTGATTCGAGGGATTTTTAATTCCTCTGTGATTGAATTTCCTCGGGATTTCACCTGTAAGGTTAAATTCTTGATGTTGAGTTTCAGTTACCAACTAAAACCCACAAAAAGTGAAATCTTCTGTGAATATCATATGATATCATCATTCCTTGGAATATATTAAGAGCTCAAAAATACTGGATCATACATGAAATCACTCAGAGTGTGCCTCTTTTTTTAGCAGTTCTTCAAAATTCAAAAGAGGTCAGAATCTTTGTTTCTACTATAGTAGAGTTGGTGCTGGGGGAAATTAAAACTCAATTGGAATACCCTGGAAGTTATATCTTGTAATTTATCATCTAAGCTGAGTGAATTGAATGGATAGGTTTTCCAGGCGGTTTTCTGTGAACCAAAGTTGTAATGTATTACACACATAACCCTTCAAAATTTATTTAAAAACTTCTTGTCAGAGTTGATCATAATTCATGAAGCCTGAGAGGGATTTGCTTCAGGGAAAACAAGGTCTTTTTATTTCACCACACTGTCTCCACTTTGTATCCAACATATATCAATCACTTGATTAAAGGGATAGCAGAGGAATACATATGTTTTATGCCTGATGTCTGGCTATCTGAATCCACTCATATGTATCCAGTTTTGAAATATATCATACTGCAGGGTTGAATTCATCATTTTCTCATGTGGTCTCTACCAAATAAGTGTCTTGGGTTTGATCTAACCCACCCCCCCCCCCAAGGCTAGTGATAATAACACGTGCAAAGAGAAGCACTCTCCTTGAAAATGTCCAATCAGTTATTTTAATGCAATATTTGAGCTGCCTTATACAAAAAATCATTGAAGTTTCATCAAACCAAAAATAAATATTTTTGTGGGTGGTTCTTTATGCAAGAAGCGTGCAGCTTGCATGTGGTTATTCAAGATCCTTTCATTCAGGTAAAAACCAGATGAAAAAATTTGCAGTTGAGTTTAATTTTCACTAAGTGTTGGAATTTCATCATTCACATATCTCATTGTTTTCTCTGTTTCCGTATCTATCATGCCTTTCACTTCCTATCACTTAATTCTCCCCATAAAGATTGAATTTGCATGTAATCCACCATCTTCTTTCCTACAATCTGACCCCAAAGTTGTTGTAAATTTCAAACCTAATGTTTATATAGAAATCAAAATATATGTTTGTCTAAGTGCATTTCCTCAAGGTCAATACTTCTTGTTGGATGAGTAATTTTCTGCAATGCAACCTAGCGGACTGTATTTCTTTGTTTTCTCCTGACTCAGGTCTTAGTATCCAGAATTCCTGTCCACATCCTCTTTATTTTCCCTTGATAAATATCTCGTCAAAAATTCCTGGAAGATCTGAAATTTCCACTCGTACTGTAGCATAAAAGTATAATTATGAGCTGGGGCTTCATCTTAGTGATTAAGCCCGGCGGGCTTAAGGATGGTTGGACCAAAAACAATCGAGGGTCAGGCCAAAAATGACAAGCTCAGTTAGGATTTAAGCCCGGCGGGCTTAATCTATATCAGAAAATCGTGGCAGTTTTATGTCTCACCAATTAAGTAAGTTTTGGGAAACACATAAAATCATAGAATCTGGACAATTTTTTTTTAAATCCAGATTGATTGATATTAAGCCCGGCGGGCTTAAGAATGCTTGGACTAAAAGACTTTGAGTGTAGGGCAACAAGGAAGCACAGGGGTGTTTTTAAGCCCGGCGGGCTTAATCTAAAAAAGATATTCCTGGTGGGCTTGTGCGTCACTAGGTAAGTATGATTGGGTCCCGCATAAAATAGTAGAATACATCAAAATTGTTTGGTTTTAATCCAAAATCAATTGATATTAAGCCCGGCGGGCTTAAGGATGCTTGAACTAAAAAAATATTGTATGTGCAGGAAAACAAGGGAAATCAAGGGTTCTGTTTAAGCCCGGCGGGCTTAATCTACAACAGAAAATCCTGGCCGGCTTATGAGTAATTGGGTAATTAAGATTGGGGTTTGACATAAGATCATAGGATATGGCAAAATTGTTTTGTTTGAATCCAAAATTTATTGATTATTCATGGAAAAAGAATGAGATTTTTCAAATCATGTGAATCATTTCTAACCAAAGTTGATATTATAAAATGACAGATGGAAGCTGAAAAGGTAATCTATAAATACAAGACCAGTGTCAACCATTCTTTGATAATAAGTAATCTTGGGTCTTAGTTGGAAAAAAAGAGTGTGATGATACGAGGTGAGATCAGAAGGCTTCCAGAATTAATTGGTAAGAGATATGGTAAGAAATATATCATCAAGCCAATGATCATGATTTTCAATTTCTTGCTCTTTCTCAGTAATTTTGCATAACTTACCGGAGGACTTGACATGGTTTTTGAAAATTATCTCAAGTATCATCTAAGGATAATCTAGGATTCAGAGCAGTAACACCAAAACAGGATGGTATACATATTTCAACAACACCACGAAGTTATACAGGAGATTTGATACCCAAGAGGGCTTTTCCATGCAGGAAGCTTCCAAGTAAATGACTTAAGCTATTTTTGTGGATATTTAAAAATTCTCATGTAATTGAATGGCCAAATTTCATTAGGATCAATAACATCTTTTCTCTTACAATTCTTTTTGGGACTTGACAGGGATACATTTAAGCAGATTTGAAGAGAGAATCAAAAAAGAAATTGATCCCCACCTGAAATCTTGTTGTGTCTAAATTAAATTATGTGTTAGGTTGAAATTTATTGAGACAGAAATGAGAGATATAGTCTATATCAAATTAATAGGAGGTTGAAATGGTGATTCTCAAATGAATATTAACATATGTGGGGGAAAAAATGATCCTACACCTGGAAAGTGTTTCCTGATTCCAACTAGGGCATTCAATTTGATTTTAGAAAAATCCATATACCATATTTATGAATGTGCAATGTGGCACCAAAATTAATGGAATAATCTTTTGTTGATTTTTTGCAGAATTCAAGGCCCACGTTCCATAGATGCTTTTTGATAGGCGATTTTTACGCTTGTGTTCTTAGTTCAACTTGCACTTACCATAATTACAAATAATCTGATGAAGGAAAAAGAATATGATATCACTGTTTTTCTGAAACTTGTGAACATGGAGGAAGTAAAAAAATTGGGGAAACCAATGCCATATTGGCTTCAAATTGAATAGCTGATGGGTACAAAAGAATCATTCTTAACAATGCAAGGTTTCAACATAGACAAGGAATATGTAATAAGAATTTTGTTCCTTTCCAACAGGAAAAGTTGAATTTTTCAACTTAAATTTTGCAATAAATGGCTTATAATGAATCATGTTGTTTACTTCAAGTTGATTATCAAGATTGGTTTTATTTCCATGTTTAATCCCAAAATATCAAATTTATACAAAATAAAATATTAGTTGTGGTTGAATGACTGTGCAACAATTGTACCCGAGTTGAAAACCACAAGGAGTTCATGTTAGCCATGTTGTAAAGAATATTTTTGAATCCTTGAATTTCACTTGATCAACTTGATGTTTTTTTTTTGGATTTTGAAGCTTGTGCATATCAGAAATTCAGCTTCCAAGGTGTTGGCAGTGAGGGTGGTGGATCTCCTGGGGTGATGTATGCACTTTTCAAATATAACTGGCTTATTTCAGAGTTCTATGATCATGTTTTCCAAGAACTTTAGTAATAGATAAACCATGGTTGGATATAATTTTCATCCAAGATCAAACTATAGTCTCCATTTCACAAATTATAATTTGTTTGATTTTATTATGAGCTGTCATTGATTAAACATTGGTTGTAATAAAAATAATTTCTTGCCTCAGAAATTTCTATAAAAACAATTGGATCTTTTGAATTTTTTTTGAAAACTCCTCTGATGTATCATTATACATTGGTGATACATAATAGATAGGCATGGAGATAACATTGGTTCACACCAAGGATACATAGTAGATAGAGGTGGGATAAGTGGGGGTTATAGAGAAGTCACCTCCATGGAGGTTCCAACTTTTTTTTCCTGGTGGTAGGGTCTACACACCATTTGTTGGCTATAGGCCCTGCACGCCAAATATTGATGGTGTGCCGGTCCCACATGCCAATTTTTTGGCGTGTGGAAAACCTTGTTGGCCGGGAGGAGTGCCTCCTGGCTGACAATTTTATACAGCCTTGTCAGCTGGGAGGAGTTCCTCCTGCACAACAAGGTTGTATAACCTTTTCAGCCAGGAGGAACTCCTCCTGGCTGACAAGGTTGTATAATATTTTCAGCCAGGAGGAACTCCTCCTGGCTGACAAGGTTGTATAACCTTTTCAGCCAGGAGGAACTCCTCCTGGCTGACAAGGTTGTATAACCTTGTCAGCCAGGAGGTGTCCCTCCCAGCCAACAAGGTTATACAACCTTGTTGTCCGGGAGGAACTCCTCCCGGCTGACAAGGCTGTATAACCTTGTCCAGCCAGGAGGAAATCCTCCTGGCCAATGACTGGCTCACGTAATTGAACCGGTCCACCGGTGTGAGACTCCAAAAGTGGTTTTCACCTCTTTTGGCTGAAAGTAGAGAAGTATTGATGGGTGAAAACCCTGCCTCTCTGAAAGCAAAAGACTAACAACACCCCTAGCTAGGCTGGAAGAGGAAGACAGTGGTCTAGTGTAGTTGAATAATTATAGCACAAGTTCCTAGAGTGGATTGGTTGTGAATGTGATATGTATATTGGAAAGTTTCAGTATTTGATAAGTGGTGGAGAGTTAAATTATAGTAATTAATTTTAATCAGATGGGGGGGAACTGGTCTGATGATCTGGTGTGATCAGATGTGATGCCTCAGATGAATGGGGAAATAGGAAGGGAGAGCCCCTCCTTATATAGTAAAATGTGAGGCATTTATGCTGGTGTTCTAGTTACATGAGGGGTTTTGGCTGGTGTGCTTTTACAAATGAGGCTTTTTGGCTGGAATGCTGTGCAGAATACAGCTGCATACAGGGTGGCAGTGTAGTAATGAGCAAATTTAGCTAGTGATCTATTTACAAGTGTGGCTTGCACAGCCTTCTGGTTGCTATGTATTTATATCAAGTGACCTGCACAGCTTTCTGTATTGCTGTGTAGTCTGCTTGAGTGGCTTGCACTGGCCCAATGGTTACTATGCAGCAGGCTGTATGTGACTTGTGGTTGCTACACAGCCTCACTATACAGAAATACAGATGTAATTTAGATATATACCCTTTATACAGGACACATACTGTAACTGTGTATGTAAAATAAAATGACTGTGGTGAAAAAGATAGTGGGGTGTTGTAAAATATATATGTAAACAAAAAAAACTTTAATTGTTTCCCTCCAGAACAGAAATGTCTACCACACCGGTTCACTTACATGATACACCATGCACTGTGTGACCCGCACTCCAAAAGCATTTGGCGTGCAGGGCCTACACATCAAAAAGATTTGGCGTGTAGGGTCCAATTTTGGCCAAAAAATTGCTTGTAGACCCTATACGCCAATTTATTTTGGCGTGTAGGCCCCACACACCAAAAATAATTGGCGTGCGGATGGGTGTTGGCGTACATTTATCAACGCCCTGTTGCGGGCGGGCAATGTGTTCATGACAGGCATCTGGACCGCAGCCGCCAACGGTTAGCAAGTGTTAATATGACATAGGGGGACTCAGTGACAACACTCACTAGGAATTGTTCCAAGAAATATACAATGTCCAAGCAGTGGATGGAGCCCTCCTGTGCCATCACACTGAGCATACCCTTGAGGCCCACTGCGGGCAAAACCATGATCTGTGCAGCATTGCGAGCCCGCAGGATCCAAGTTGTTTGTCAGCCTCTGCTTGCCCATGCTTGATTGCAGGAGTGTGTCCCGAGTGAAATACCACACTCATCTAATGGAGATTGTGCCGAAATTCCCCCCATTAGCAATTGGGACATAGACACCCAACAAAATAACACCCCTCCAACTCACCAATAAATATGAAGTAGCTTGAGGGGTATGGGCTGAAGCTGGCCATATAGACTGCCCTTTTATTGGGGCATTGCACCAGGTGGACAGTGTGGGCCACCTTCTTGGTCAGTTTGAGGCAGGTCCTCAACTTGTCTGCAATTGAGGCTACCAGATGGACTTCCCCCATCTTTTCTTCAAGGTGCAATTGGATCTTGTCTAGGTATAGAGTTGGTTCATGATCTAGGGCCAAGAGTATGAACTCACGTTCCTCTGGGAGGAAGGATAGGGGGCACCCTTGGTCAGCATATAGCGCTGGATCTTGCACCATGTTGCAGGTGGTGCGATAAAGATGGTTCCAGCGGGTGGGGGAGTCAGGCAATATGTGGAGTCAATGGTTTTGTTGATCTCAGCAAGGCTGAGGACGGGCAAACTGAGCTTCACCTCTCTGGCGCACTTGACATAGACCATGGTTAATGTGTGTGCCTGGGGGGGGGGGGGGGGTATAGGAGTTGGAAAAGTCCCATCCCCCCTCAGCCCAACACACAAGCGGGTCTGAGGAATTGGATTGGGAGGACTGGTGGTGGTATTGGGGCCCGACCAGTCAGCAAACCACCCAATAAAATCCGCCCCAATACCACCACCAGTCCTCCCAATCCAATTCCTCAGCCCCTCCAACCCGCTTGTGTGTTGGTTCTCCCATCAAACAGCTGAGTACAGATCCCAGTCAATTTTCCTTCCAATTATTTCAGCCCCATTGTCAACTAGATGGCCAACTGACTTTTCCAACTCCTATACCCCCCCCCAGGCACACACATTAACCATGGTCTATGTCAAGTGCGCCAGAGAGGTGAAGCTCAGTTTGCCCGTCCTCAGCCTTGCTGAGATCAACAAAACCATTGACCTCCACATATTGCCTGACTCCCCCACCCGCTGGAACCATCTTTATGTATTCTTCCAGTGGCTGAATTCAATGGGGGATCAGATTTTCAGGCTGCCAAAACCACAAGCTTTTCCGTTTTGGCTGTACATAATAAGAGATTAATCTTTTTGTTACATGTCCCAGAAGAAAACCCATTTTAGGGCACAGAGATTTTTGTATAAATTGCTTTCCCTGAAGCTTTAAGCAATTTTTCAGCATCATAACATGAAATATGTGGGGTGTACAGTGAGCTTAATAGAAAAAGGCTAACTTTACAAGATTTTTGTTACAAGCCCAACCACGAGAAGCACACAAGACTTGGTTCCAATGCAGCAAGTAAGGTCACATTTCCCATGAATTTCCAGACAAAGGCAAAGAACAAACAACAACCAGGATTTTCAAACACAATGTTAAAAGTGGAGGGGCTCAGGAATGAAGGTTGTGGCTTTCCCAAGCAGAGAAGAGTTGCACCATTAACTTTGCCCCCAACTAATTTCCTTAGATTACTTTATGAAAAACTCAACTGCTTGGCTGGAGTCAATCTCTCCTACTCAAACCAAATTAGAATGTTGGCGTAAATATTATTGTTTTTTCGACGAAACAAATTCAGAAAAAAACCACGTATAAAAATAAAATTGATGTACAATCAAGAAAGTGGAGGAACAAGATGAAAGATGGAACAAGAAAAAGATGTAGAGAAAAAAAACACAGAAAAGAATAAGAGCAGAATAGGAGCAAGTTAGAACTAAACAAACACGAGAATAGAAGAAAATGAAGAGAGGAAAGAAACAAGAAAGACAATGGCACATGGAAACTAAAAGAAGCGGAACAATGAATTCATTCAGAAAAATATCTTTCGGTGAAACGCTTTAAGGCGGTCAAGAGCTCTTCAGTATGCTGATGATTATCAGGGGGAGTGGCGAGGTGACCAGACTGATCTTCGGGTAAAGGACTAGGAGGACTTGATTGACTGGTTGAATAACTCAATTGAAACGGTTTTTTGATTGATTTTTTCGCGATGATCGACCTATTGGGATCGATAGGGTATTTAGGCCGGTAGGTCGTTCGAGAATTGACGAGTTTGATTACACTTAATCCTTTATCGATCGAGCTCATCAAGTCAGGTGCCAGATCGGTCAGGATTTCTCTTTTGAGCCGAGGCGATGATGGAGCTTGAGATTGAGCGCTCATTTCGGTGTCTTTCTGGGCTGCGTTGGAACTAGGGTATTTAAGACTCCCGACTACATTGCTCTCGGAGTTGACGGTGGAATAAAGCCATAGGGCCAGTTGCGAGGATGCCAATAGTAAAGATAGCTCCAGCACGGCTGCTGAAGCATTACATACATTGACCGAGTCTGAAAGGTCGGAGCATGTGTTAGGAGGGGTGGAATGCCGAGTGCAGGCTAATCGATAAATATCAAGACTTGTTTCAGCAAGTTCAAACAGCGTTCCGATGGTAGCTGTATCACCAACGACAATACTTCTCGTCTGCAAGACAGGATGGGAATACATGAAAAGGTAGGACATATTAGCCTCAGCGATCTCAAAACTTCTCAGAAGATTGGGGAATATTACGGGAAAGGGAACTTAGTGCTTACAGGGTTAATCACTGCGTATTCAACTGCCCATTCCGCAACGTCACGCGTCAGAACACTGAAAGCTCGAGTGTGAGAAACCAGAGTGTGAAGGATATTCCGAGAAACTTGTAACATGTGCAACAAAGCTTCTTGAACATGAGCACCCAAGAGTTGGCCGTTGTCTACGACTAGTTGATCGGTCTTAGTTTGACTCATTAACCTGCTACTACTCTTCCAGGTCATATCATTCTCTAGCCATTTCGAGGTGGAATTGGGATGGTTAAGACAATGAGCCAAAGTTTGGAGTGCAGTCAGCATGGCCTGGCGATAGTTTTCTGGCAGGCTGAGTAAAGGGCGGCCAATGGGTTTTGAAGAAACGACTAGCAACAGGTCTGTAACAAGCTCTGCCTCTTCCAGACCGGCAAGAGTCAGGTTCATCTCGCACGATCCACGCAAAGTGTGATCTGGTGGCGAGATGACACTGATAGCTTTCAATAATTGAGGGGAGTACAGTCGGGCAAAAGAACCGATCTCGTCGAGCATAAAAGTTTCGCTGTAACAAAGTGTGTTGGCAAGGGAGGTGACCAGAGCAAGGATGGAACACCAGAGGCGATGAGTAGGACTTCTCTCGAAGGGTCGAATGGATGAGACAGGCTCGATCAGTCCTTCGGACGCCTTTTGAGTGAGCGATATGTTGAGCAAAACGGGTATCAGCCCCTCAGAGGCCATGTACTCTGCCAGGCGATCATCAAGCGCTAAGCTCATGAAGAGACGAATGACATGTTCCGCAAACATCGGTTCTTGATCATCAAGAAGAAGCTCTTGCGTGAGGAGGTTGAAGGCTGGCTGGCAGAGATCATGAATGCGATGTGCCCAGTTCATTATCGGAGGTCGGACGGGTGAGTTCATCAATTCGGCAAAAATAGAAACACTGAGTTTCAAGTCTTGCTCGTAGTTTGTACCGGATGAAATCAGGGCAAGAGTCAAGACGTTCTCCAAGATCGAAATGCTAGACCTCAAAAATGTCTCAACCAGGTTGATCATCAGGTGCTTTTGTTCATCATTCAGACTGGGTATCTTGATTGGAGCACATCGCTTGAAGATCAGGTAAAGCAACTTGAGAAAGTTTGTATGCCAATTGATTTTGAGTCTTCGCTTGATGGAATCGAGAATTGGGAAACGCTCAGATGAGATTAGGCTCTTCACACTCTCTAATAGTTTGATGGTCGTTGTGGATGTTTCTTCATTCACAGGAAGTGCTTGAACTAATGTCAAAAGAATTGAGATTCTAACTGAATGGATATTGACCATGAAGTCGCCGCCTCTACTTTCTTTTGCTATCTCATTGGCCGATTCCAGTACTGATTGAGAGAGTTGCGGTCCTAACTGGAGAATTAGAGATTTTTGCTGAAAGATTACCTCCAGAAGGCTTTCCCATGACTGAGTGACTTCAAGCTGGGCATCAACGGCTGACAGATTCCAGTTGATAGCAATCAAATTCTTCATAACTTCATCGGCGACTGTTGCCGAGACATCACTACCTCGAATTCTACCTTTCACCAATTCATAGTCATAAACAAAACCTTTGCCGTATAACTGGAGCTTCTCATATGGCAAAGCAGGGTCAACTCTTCGGTAGGTATCGAGGTCGAGATTGGGGTATCTATTATTGATTTCTCGAAGGGCTTCAGACTGAAGTTCTGGATTGGCTAGGCTTTCAATGGCGGAACAGATTAATTCACACAGTTGAGTCGGTGTTTTTTGAAGTTCTTTCGAGATAGACACGCCAATGTTACTTTTGCTCGAGATTCCTTTTAGCAAGGTCGATTGATCAGATTCCAGTTGGAGCAGAACCGTTAGGGTCCTGCTCGCATAAGCCTTACACATCAATTCGTTGCAAAAATGTTTGATCTGAAGTTCTTCCAGTTCCCTGAACAAGCAGCATTCAGCAGCTTCATTCGACAAAGGCGTGAGGCGGCTTTCGGATATGGTGATCAATGATTGAGGAGTGTTAATCAGACTGGTTGATATGTTGATGATCCTATCAACAAACTCTTGATTCTCCAGCGTTTGACACAAGATTGCGTGGAATCCGTTGGTCTGACTGTAGACGGTGTACAGGAAGTACAGCACACTCAGTCCGACCGTGATGTCGAGTTTGTTGTTATTTTCAAAACATTTGACGAATGCCGAAATACCCAGCTCGAAAGGACTCTTCGATTGCAAAGTTCGGACGGATTGAGAGGTAGAACCAGGGAGAGATACCGTTCCAGTTACAATGATAGCTCCAAGAGACGGCTGAGTATCTAGTAACACTGCGAGTAAATTCCAGTATGACGATCTGAGGATGCCGTCATCATCGCGAATCTGAAGACCCTCAAACGCGAGCTCGTGTAAGAATCGACTCATCGAGTCGGGGTCTCCGAAACCTGAACTGATTGAAGGCCAATCGGAAGGCCAATCCTGCGAAAGGAAACAAAGAAAAGAAAATATGTCGCATGCATCCCTAGAGATAGTGACATCCGGAGCAACAAGACACCATTGGGCGACGAATGGTATTACGCTTTGACGAGAGAGATCCTTGAGACCGGCGAAGGAAGAAGGTTTTCGATTCGACTGAGCCATCAAGAGCCGCTCTAACAAGCAAGGTGGCCCCGATGGGAAATGATTGATTTTGAGGGCGAGAAGGTTCTTGGCCAAACGGGCGCAGGCCGACAGTGATTCAACAAACGCCTCGAGTTCCAGATTACGATGAAACTTGCGAAGAGTTTCCATGATACTCCTGTCGGTGGTGAGAATGGAAATCAGCGGATTGAGCGTGATCGCAGTGGCGGAAGTGAGGAACAAGGAGAAAAAAGATTGGGCCAATCGAGCGACAACCAAGTCTGTTTGAATGTTGGGCGAAAACAGTTGGGTTTTCAAAGTTTCAGAAGCAATCGTGTTGAACATGACGCAACATTTGCTCGCGATTTGAAACTTGTCTTCCAGTCGACGATATTTCCAATTTTGAAACCCAGGCCAAACCTCCTCACAAATCCAACCGAGTGCCCTCACAAGAACCTCCGCTTTGATTTCAGCAAATGTTGGGTTGGTTGTGAGGCCTGAAGAAATAGCTTCCATGAGAAGCATTTGAGCGAGATCCAGAATGGCGAGCGTGATGCTGTATTCACCAGACAGCCGTTCAAACTTCAACGTGGGACCACTTGTTTCGATAGCATTCCAGTTAGATGTTTTGGACGAGTCCGGGAAAAGAAGTTGCGAGCCTCGAACCAAAGTCCAGACAGCACCAGGAAATATCGGTGAGAGTGCTGACACGAGGCGCAGAGATATTTCTGTGGTTTCACTAGAGATCGTGTGAGTGGACAGGTCGATCGGATTTTCGATAAGATTGAAAAGCGCTTGGATTAGACCTTGATGCGAAATGTTGCCAACCATCTTACCAATCAGCTCTGCCCCAAGCTCGGTGCTGCACTCCACAACACTAGTCAAAATCTTTAAGATATTGACGATGCTTTCGGTTTCCAGTTTGTCTTCGTACCATGAGGGGTTAGAAGTTGATGATGATCCAAAGACATCGGCGTGATGGTCATGATTGCTCTTCTGGCCAGAGTATCCTGCATATTGCAGCAGCAGTCGACCCCAATATCTCCACGCAGACCAAGTGAAGCGCCAGCACACAACGACGGGCTTTTGATCAATACCGCTGACGATTTTGCCTATGGTGTGCTTAGGAATTTGGAGGTCAGGTGAGACCCAAATGGGACGAGTGGCTTTAACCCAACCTTGGGAGTCAGGAGGACTACCATCGGGCGAATCGATTGCCTGTGGCGGGAGGGTTGACTCGTAACACAGAGGCAAGATCGCAGAATGAGAGCTAGGGATAGCCTCGGTGAGTGTGGGTAGCTGATCGGCATAGACGAGTAAAGAACGAGCACAGAGAAGTTGATCGCTCGGATCTGAAGGCTGTAGGGTTTCATTAAAGCCACTGAGTGACCGACATAATCCGGTAAATAGCCGAACATCGATAGGGAATCTGACTCGCGCAGCAGCAAGATATTCTGCTTCACCAGTCGCAAGGGGGAGCTCAACGTCGCTAACAACCGCCAAGTCGCCAAGAACCGCTCGCCATAAATCGCTGGCTATGGCGTGTTGCACATCAAGTCGGAATAACAAGCCGAATACATTGATGGCCTCCTCGAATTGTTGCTTGCCCAGGTAGGATATCCGGAAAAAGATTGGCACAGCAGATAAGAACGTTCGGACTGTGACGAGGTAGCCAAGAGCGTTATTGTCAGGGGCACCAAAGCGATTACGGGAGCTTGCACAGTACACAGAGGTCGCGAGCTGACTCAAGTTCTGGAACAGTTGACATTGGTGTGATAAGACATGACGTGCCCAGCGCTGATATAATGGCATGTTCTCGTCTTGCTGCTCGGTGTTGGCCTCTGTATCCTGGTCGGGATCCATCTGGTTTTCCTGGGGGAGAATAAGCTCGGCAAAATCTTGATGAGATCGTGGAATTTCATTCTCCAGATAGATATTCGTCAGCTGATGGAGTATAAACGACCACGCGAGAGCGATAGGGGCGGCTAGTAACGGCTGCTGCTCGAGCAAGTTGAGTTGCAAGTCATATATTTCTTTGAGCTTGACTGGGTGAGTTAATTCGCGCTCCGTGGGGTCTGATGCCAGTGCGAATTCAGGAGAGCAGATGTCTTCAGTATGAGAGACTTGCAAGGCTATTAGCGTCAGGAGGTTTGATACATTCAGGTGGATTGTCGAAGTTTCTTCATCGAAGTAAGGTAAACACGCCTGAGTTTTCCCCCAGGAAGTCTCCTGCAAAGCTTTCAAAACTGAAACATAATGTGCGGCATCTGGTTTGATACGCCCGTAAAACAGCAAAAAGATAACTTCGAGGATCAACTTTTGCTCGTACATGAGCTGAAAGATTTGAAAGGCGGATCAGTACAGGCCACTCTTTCCTTCGATTCAACAATGTTTCGGAAAGACAGACCTGTTGTGTCCAAATTACGGCTTCCCTTGCTGTTCTACGCACACCATCTGGGAGGGACGACTTGGTTCGTGTGATGAATGACTCGAGCATTAAGGAGGGGGTTACTGTCGAGATGATCAGATCCAGAAGCTGTGAACATGTGTCATTGATCGCAGATGACTCGTTTTCGGCTATGAAGAACAGGCATATGAGACTTTCAATTGGATACGGAGATGTGAGAAACTTAATCCTGACCTATATGTAATGCTGAAGCAACAACTATAAGGGCGCTTCTCCTCTCCTCGAAATAGAAGGAGGAAAATTTGGCCATTGTCCCGTCATCAAATTTCTGCTCGTCAAATGTAATATCCGTGACCTTCTTAGGGCTCGATTGGTCTGTGCCACTGATATGAGATTGTGTAAGTTGTTCGGCATGAAGGAATTGGAGCCATAGGACAAGGGCATCGACCTCATCGATGTCAAATGCCTCACTAATCCGAAGAACATTCTCTTTCCTTTGATCGGATAAAGAAATGAGTTGACCATCGTTCAGCGTAACATTTCCTGTTTGGATGGTATTACGCGACTTCGACGATTGAGGAGGGTAAGGGTCGTGACAGTTTTTGAGTTTCTGTTCGTGTAATTTCAAGAGCTGTCGCAGGGACCGAGGTGATGATGGTGTTCTATCTACGCAGCCCGATAAGGTCTGATTGATCAATCGGATCGGGCTACAAAAGGGTGATGACCAAGTTCTTAGCAAGTTCAACTAAGCAGCCGTGGACATTGAAGTGAAGTTCAACGTAATACTGACTGTGAGACCAATGAAAGTTTGCACGCTTCGTTTTGTGCCATCGAGTATGGGTCAGTTGATTTATCTGTTTTCTTGAGGAAGTGCCGGAGACGGAGAGGAGGATTTTGATATGTTGCACGAGTGCGGCGTCCTTAACCTTGAACCATAGAGACTCAGGAGGGAATCGGTCCGGATATGGATGATGTCGATCGCCGAACTTGGAAGAATCCGAGACACGAGCCTGAGCGCGTGGACCTGTCACGAACTGGGTTTAGCTTGAAGACGGAGTTCAAGAATCGGGGGGACCAGAACCCCCCGAGGGATCAACCTGTTAGAATACCGAAGGTGGAGTGAAAGAGGAGTCATAAAGGAGATTTTAAGAAGAAGAAAAGAAGCACATGGCAAGGGAAAGGGAATTAGAATGGCCTATCAAGCAATTGACACCACTCCCTCCTGAGACACAGTAATTTCTGAAAGGTTCACCCGTGAACTCCGTTTCCACTATTGAGTAGCCTGTCTTGTAAAATAATCCAGGCTACTTGGTTGGTTGAAAGTTGGCTTGACGCAGCCTAGCACACAGACACTACTACCTCACCCCTTGAGTTTGGCCGATTCCAGGAAATCTAGGTTGCGCGGTCGTCAGACCAACTTGAACTGCACACTTCGCATCATTATGCCTCTGTGAGCTCATGACTTTTGCCCAAACACAATATTCTGGATAGTTTTTTTTGTTTAGAAAAAAAAAATGTCCATCTTTCTGGCCTTGTGACCCAGGTCACGTTTTTTTTTATCTCCTTCTTTGAAAAACAACAAGAATCTAGTTTTTTTTCATCTGTGCATGTTTCTGGCCTTGTGACCCAAGTCAATTTTTTTTTTTCAAGTTATTTTTTTATAAAAAAAAGAGATGAAAATAAATTGGAGCAACTCTGGCCCCAATGTAGAAAATGAAATGGTTCCAAGTATTGAAATACTCTTTTTCATGAATAAAAAAATCCAATACTTTGAATCATGTCATTTGGAACAGTGGGTCCTGAGTTGTGTTTGAGTGCACATAATTTCAATTTCAGGTGAAATATCCACACCACCACAAATCAGGACCCACTGTACTAAATGAAATGATTTGAGATATTGGTATAATTTTCTATCCATGAAAAAGAGTATTCCAATTCTTGGAATCATATAAGTTGGCACAGTGGGTCCTAATGTGTAGCTTTTTTCCCCTAATGTAATTTGCTCTCAATAATACATAAAGATATGGATGTCACATAAAATTGAACAAGTCTGTTTAATGTCACTATGTGTTACATGATACATATGCATATTTGTTGAGATTATGGCTGTGATGCTTCAATGACGTCATTAATTTACTTGATCATATATTACCACAATCTCTTGACCATTATCAACTCCAAAAGATCATCTACATTATGAACTCCGAAACATTATAAAAACCCACTTCCTCTTGACCATAAGAAACTTAATTTCTCCTTACTTCACTTCCTCAAAAATCTACTGCTACTTATATCCATCGTCATCTTTGTCCTTACATCATCTTCATCGACTATCCTTCTTATTTCTTCTTCTCACTACCACATCGACTTCATCGACTTCTTTTACTCTTCTAAAAACCTTCATCGACTTCGTCAACTCCTCTAAAAATCTATCGCGTTGACTTTGTCGACTCATCTAAAGATTCATCTTTACTCTCTATAACACAGCCTTCTCATCATCTCAATTTGGTGAGAAAACTCATCCAAACAATTATCATTATCAACTAATCATTAACTAATCTCATTATTAATTATTCTCATTCTATTTCTTTATTCAAATTTAGTGTCCTGTGTTATCTCCTACTCTAGTCTGCTATTAGGTTGTCTTTTATCTGAACATTACATCTCCTGTCTGGCTTTAATTTCAAGCAATAAATTTGATTTATTAGACAATATTTATTACTCCATATTGTTTATTTATTTCCTTATTTTTTTATAAAAAGACAAGGGCAAAGCCCCCAAATTTGGGGATTCAAGGTGGATTTTATTTAAAGTGGGTGTTTTGTTTGGGAGGGGGGAAATTAGCAAGAAGAATTATGGTGTAATTACATAAATTCCAATTGAAAAACCATCAGATGACACAAAAATGAAAGAAGAATAAAAGAAAATGAAAATGAAAATGAAAATGAAAATGAAAATGAAAATGAAAAAGTAAGAAAACAAAAAACAAAAAACAGGCCAAATAGCAACAAACAAAAATATATCACTGTGATTGAACACGTGAGAGAACCTCTTTGTAAACAATGTTTGAAGTTTGGTATGAAGGAGGGCCAGATTCTGGCTGAGGGATTACAACCTTTGTTGTGTGACTGTACTTACTTCGAGAAAGAGCAACATACAGTTGCCCATGACTAAAAACAGGTTCAAGAAGCACAATACCAACATTTCCAATGGTCTGACCCTGAGACTTGTTGATTGTGAGACAAAAAGCAAGATTAACAGGAAACTGGGTGCGTATTAGCTTGAAGGGGAGTCCAGTCTCTTCAGGGTCAGATATAAATGGGATGCGAGGTATGGCAACCAATTCACCAATTCTGTTTCCTGAAGCCACTTTTGCAAAAATGACTGAAGGACTGAAGTTTTCAACAATCAATCTGGTTCCATTGCAAAGACCAATTGTTCAATCCAGGTTCCTTAGCATGATAATTGGCACACCCCGCTTTATTTGAAGGAGGTGAGGGGGAAATCCAGATAGGTTTATGCTATTAATATACTCAGGCAAGTAAAGACCTTGAGTATTGTCCTCTACTGAATCATGACTGGTGTAAGAAATAAGTTCAGATGGGATGTAACTCAAGACCTTTGAATTGATTTGATTGACAGATTTGTTCTTGCAGCAGAGGATTGCCCTGTCTGTAAAATAATTGGGATGGTAGAATGAAGTGCTGATATTTGGAAAGATTTTGTCTATCAGCAAATCAAGATTTTGGTCATCTGAACCACCAAGGACCACCATTGAGTGAGGTAAATTGATTATGTTGGAATTGTGAGTGAGCCCCTGACCATTTCCAATGGATAAGAGAAAATTCTGAAACTGAGGATCACCAGCAGCACGCATGTTGACTGAGAGGCAAATTATGTTGTGTTGAAAGTTAATCCAGCAGTGAGAGTTTACAATGCTTGCGTTGACTATCTGAGGGTGTGACCCTTTCTTAACAACAGGTAAAACCTGACGGAAGTCCCCTCCCAGTACCATGACCTTGCCACCAAAGGGAAGGTTTGAATCCATAAGGTCTTGAAGCAACCTATCCACCAATTCAAGTGCATGCCTATGAGTCATTGGTGCTTCATCCCATATGATTAATTTTGCTTTCTTGAGGACATCAGCTTTATGAGAATTTTTGGCAATTGATGAAACTGAATTTGGTGACAGTTTAGGAGGAATCCCAAAAGTGAGATGAGCAGTCCTACCATGGGGCATGTTCATTGCTGCTATACCTGTTCAATATAAAATTAAAAATAATTAGAATGTCAGGAAAAGATGGAAGTAATAGTGTAAAAGGCAAGCATACCACTTCCAGCACATGCAACAGCTATTCTTCTTGTTGATCTCACATTTGCAAGGAGACAGTTGTATAGAAATGTTTTCCCAGAACCACCAGGCCCACAATGAAGAAGCAAGCTGGAATTTCAGAATGACATGCAAGCAGGATTCTCTCAAAAGCTAGTTTTTGCTGGGAGTTGAAAAGGTCTGCATTGCTGAGTTCATGCTGAGGTACATCAAAGCTTGATTCCTCTTCATGCAACATCCAATTTTGATTGAGGTTATTTTCACCAACTGAGGGATTATACCTTGGAAGATCAGGAAATGAAAGTTCCACATGAAGGAGACCATTCTGCAGGAGAATTGGATTGATTGCTTCAATGATTTTATTTGTCATCCATGAATCATCCCGATAGCCTTGATGAACCCAGTCTTCAGTCATCCAATTGAAAGAAAAATTCCACAACCTCAGGGGGTCTGAGGGTTGACATGCTGCTAAAAGGATTCCAAATAATTTTCTCAAGTGATATGGTGACATGTGGACATTTGCTTCTTCCATTGTATGTTCCAAGTAGTTATCATTTTGCAAAAGACCTCAAGCCAAAGCTGCCACTCGAAAGCTGGGATACAGCTGACCCTGAAATGTGCGGAGATCCTCAAAAGAAGTAGGGCCTGTTACATTATTCAGGAGCAACCTCATATGCCATCTTTCTGGATCTGAGGGGTAAACTGCATATATTCTTCCTATTGCATAACCACATTGGCGTGGTCTCCATTCCTTGCGCTTCGGATGCCATGTATAGTGTCGAGGGAAGTCTGCATATTTCAGAAGTCGAGCATCTGAATCAATCTGATTTCTTTCAAAGAATGCTGTAAGAATTGTTCTGGTGTTAGCACCTCTTTCAATTACCTCATGCAGGGGCTCATCTTGTGAAAACATAATGTTATGCTGGTTGGGTAGGTGTATATCCAAGCGGTTCACAGAAGGATATGTTGCAGATAACTTGAAAGAGAATATATGCCAGCATGCCTCTGGAGCTGCAATCCAACGGGAATCACGGAATTGGTTGACTTCATCAAAACTTCTGCCCACATCCAAGACAATCTTGTCATGCCCCTTGTAAACATATTTGTACAGATATTTGACAGCTGAAATCTCTGCACAGATCTCCACGTTGATGTGACATTGGTACTTTGCAGATAGGTAGGGACTATATGGAACAACCCATCTGTTGTCAATGTGTAAATCAGAGTTTCCCCTCCTTATTGTCACAGCTTGACCTGGCCTTCTCCGATATTGTGGGTATGAATTTTCAGTGATGACAGTTTCATCACAGAAAGGCTTTGGAAATCTCTTTGAACAAACTCCATCAACCATACATGGGGCATTTGGGTTGTATGGTCCGCAGGGGCCATGAATCATGTGGCGAGTGACTGATTTGTAAAGTAATGGCTGTGATAGTGGATCTTCAGGGATTTCAGCTTTGACCAATTGATTGATCTCATGGGTTGTCTGAGGTATGTCATTTGGATCAAGAATAAGTAATATGTGGGCATGGGGTAGCCCCCTCTTCTGAAATTCAATGATGTGGGTGCGACCCAAGGGTTTCCCAAAAATACCCTGCTTGAACAGTTCATCACAGATTTTCTTCAAGCGTGCATTGAATATGCGAGCTGTTAAATCAGGTCGGTCTTGTGCTAACTGACCTGGAAGCAAATTATCCTTGATCTCAGGCCATTCTGGGTTTCAGGTGACGGTTATAAAGAGGTTGGGCTTTCCCATGGACTGAACTAAAGCCATGGCATCCTGAAACCTTGCCTTCATGTCACGTGGTCCGCCTATGAAGGATGTAGGCAGCACTATACGGCGGCCTGTGTGAATATGCTGTCAGTAAAACGTTTGTGTGCAAAGAGTAAATAAGTCATGTACCTGTATCATTTCCCAATTGAACTCCATGCTCATAAGCATCAACCACACCATAGTATTGCTCCACACGGAAGTTAGGTTGATTCAATAAAATGTAAAGCAATCTTTCTGATTCAATCTTTACATATTGGTCGGTGCAGTACTGTTGGAAGAGGCGGCCAGCCCAATGAATGAGGGAGTGATTTGGGTTGTGATATGCCAAACGATATGCATAATAGTTCATTGCAGTAGCCTGTGGCACCTGCTGCTTTAGCTCAGGACACCAACCAAGATCACCTGTTGGATGTAAGAGTACATAATGGAGTGGGTCATATTTGTTGTCAAGTTCAGAAATCCTTGAAAGTGATCCACCTCGATATTTGATGATGACCTCGCGAGTGCTATGAGATGAAGGGTCATTTCCTTTAAAATAAAGCATTTCAGAATGAAGTTTTGTTGAATGATAATTATTAGCAAAAAAAAAATACCTTCAACCCAAATTGCAGCAATCTGGTCACCCCTTGGGAGGTTGTAAACCCTTTGGTCCACATTTGTTGCATTTGTTGTCAAGCGTATGAAGCGTGAAGGTGAAATATCTGATGCAAGGGATTCAAATTGCCAAATCAGAGGATTGTGTGCATGCAGAATTGATTGGATATTTCTCATTAAAATTGGTGAAAGATGTTGACCATGATGCTGTCTGTTTTCAAACTCATTTGAATTGTCATAGATATAAATTTGTAGGAATTTTGGATGCTCTTGTGTGAGTGGGAGTAAACTTCCAATCCTGTGATGGATTGTACCCTTGACTTTGAAAGTGTAAACTCCTTGACCTTGGTTTTGCAAGGCTGTTCTGGTCTCTGTGTTGAGTCCCAATGAAGTAAAAGCAAAGTTGCTGTTGATGAGGCGAATGTTTTCAATGAGTTGCCTTCCTTCCTGTGTGCGGGATTGAGTGGCCTCTTGGAACATACGGAGCAACTCAGGTGGTGGTGGTGAGGGAGGAAGATTTATACTTCCATTACGGCAGCAAAGAGAATTTGTTTCACCTACAAACAGGATGGCCTGGCACTTGGGACATCTTCTTGGTTGTCTCATAGAGTAAGCCCTGAAACCTGGTGGCTCCCTCCAGCCCCAAGCAGCAGGCCTGTTGTGCGCAATGTTATGTGGGTGTGATTGCCTTGTTTCTGAAAAATTAATGTCTGGATTGGATAAATATTGGGGTGCTTCATTTCCTAATCTGATTTGATCAAGACCATCCTCATTATCTATATTGGCAGGATGAGAAGTTTCAAACCCAGCATGAGACATTTGGTGGTTGACGTGGTCCACAATTTTTTGTAGATCAATTTCTGGAAGCTCATCACCCCAGTTTCTTGGTACATCAACAGGTGAGAGGCTTGGAGAATAAAGGTTATCACCCAGACCCTGGGGGGATTGTGAGTGTTGTCTATGTTGAGAATGAGCAGATCCAAGGGGATGTCCAAGTGATAGTGAGTTATGAATGTTGCGGTGATGGCTTTGTGAGTGGCTTCTGTGATGATTTTGAGAAGAAAGAGGAGCAACGCCAAGTGAAATTGGGTGATGTGTTTGGTGGTGAATGTTGTGATGGGATTGTGATTGGCTTCTCTGATGGGTTCTCTGATGGCTGTTCTGATGAGACTCGTAAGAAACAGAGGGCTCAAGTGATTGTGAGAGCCGTCTTTGTAACTGAAAGTTGGCAGGGTTGGATTGTGAGCAGCCTATTAAAAGAGATTGAGAAGAAGGAGGCAGAAGTCCACGTGAGCTTTGGCTCAGAATGTTGGTCACATGTGGGTGTGAAGGGGAATCATACAACATTGGTCTTTGATGTTGAGATTCATGATGATGTGAAGGGTGATATTGGTGGAGAGTGGGATGCAGAAGGCGGTGGTTTGATGATTGTGAATGGAACCTTGGGGATTGGTTGATGAAATAGTTGTTGTGAATTATGGTTGGAGGAAGGTTTTGATTATATAAGTTGTTGTAATGATTCACATTTCCATCAGCAGTAAGTCTCTGGGAGTGATACCATCTTGATTGCCGCTGTCGGTTAGCAGCTCTTCCCTGTTCCTGTCTTTCAGTTTCATAAGCTCTTCCCCAGTAATCAAAATTGAAGCTCATTCTTAAACAAATATAAGTTTTCTAAAGAAAATGACCAAGATTTAGTATAATTTTTTTTTGATGTTGTTCGTTGAATATTGTAATTTTTGTAATGAAAATATTGGAATGGATAATGAAGCTTTTGGGTGTGGCAAAAAAAAGGAAGGAAAAAAAAGATTTTTTGAAAAGAAATAATATTGTGATTTATATTATATTTTTGGAGGGAGAAGTTTTTGGGTGTGGCAACAAAAAGGGAAAAAAAAATGATTTTTTGAAAAATAATAATTTTGTGTTTTATCATTTTTTTGGAGGGGGAATTTAACAATGTATGCAGTGATTTCACCAATGAGTCCTACTCGCATGGTTCAGAGAAAGGGTGGGTGTTCTCAGCGAGGGACAATGTATGTAACACCCCTTCGCTGCGATGGTTGTCATCGCTGCAATGGTTGTCATTGCTGCAATGGTTGTCATCGCTGCGATGGTTGTCATCGCTGCGATGGTTGTCATACATCCATCGCTGCGATGGATTTCATCGCAGCAATGGATGTCGATGACACCTCTTTGCTGAGGTGACATCGCGACCGATGAGTCCAATCGAGGCCGATGAGTCCTCTTCGCTGGGTTCCCAGCGAGGAGGACAGGTGACACGGATCGACGTCGATCCGTTAGGATGCATCAGTTCATGTGTCATGCATCCTAACGGGTCGACGCCGACCCGTTAGGATGCATCAATACAACCTGTACACTCGGTACAGGTTGTGTTTGGCTCCAGGAGCCTATTCTTTTAGTTTTATAGTAGATTCTCATTCTATTTCTTTATTCAAATTTAGTGTCCTGTGTTATCTCCTACTCTAGTCTGCTATTAGGTTGTCTTTTATCTGAACATTACATCTCCTGTCTGGCTTTAATTTCAAGCAATAAATTTGATTTATTAGACAATATTTATTACTCCATATTGTTTATTCATTTCCTTATTTTTTTATAAAAAGATACCGTCAAAAAAGATTGAAGAAAAATATGACTTCAATCACAAGGCCAGAAACATGGACAGATGAACAAAAAATAGAGTCTTCTTATTATTAAAAAAGAGATAAAAAAAATGTGACCTCAGTCACAAGGCCAGAAAGATGGACAAATGGACCAAAATTGATTTTTTTTTCTAAACAAAAAGAAAACTATCCAGAGTCTTGTGTTTGTGTAAGAATCTTGAGCTCACTCAGAGAGGGATAACAATATGCAATGTTGATTGCAGTTCAAGTTGGTCTGACTTGAATACACAACCTAGATTTCCTGGAATCAGCCAAACTCAAGGGGTGAGGTACCCTGCATCTGTATGAGGCTGTGCCAAGCCAAAATTTCAACTAATTGGTATCCTGGATTATTTTCCAAGACATGTTACTCAATAGTTGAAATTTAGTTGTCACAGGTGGAAATTTTTGAGGATCAATCAATGAGCTTTTCCCAATGTCAATGATATGTTTCCCATTAGACACCTGTGTACCCTACTTAAAACCACCTTAATGACCCCAACCCCTGCTATTTACCACCTTAGGACCCCAGGATTTTCTTTTCATGAGGGGGGCTTGAGGGCAGCTTTAAGTAGGGTACACAGGTGCCTTTAGAGAGGACTCTCTCAGAGGCCCCGCTGTCCTTTTCTTCTTTTTCTGTCCTTGACCTTGCAAGTGCAGGAAACCTGTCCCCTGTCATCTCCTAGTCATTGGTGGCTCCCAGGGATAGTGATGTACTCCCCTCCTGCTTGCATTGTTGTATAAGAAATATTATTTCCACATACTCTCTGAAATCTTATCTCTCCCAGCCAAGTGCCCCAATCAATCTTCAACACCTGGGTTTCCATTGTCATCCTTTTATCCAACATCATAATTTCCTGGTTGTTTGGGAAAATACTTGACATCAAATGGACCCTCAAGCATGATAAGATTGTGAATAAAAACTAAGCAGATAAATAGTTGGCCTTGGATTGAGATTGAATTTTCGAGAGGCCTGGTGAGAATTGGAAAACAACACTTAAAAATGACAACGATCCTCTCAACTGCATTTTTTAACAATGAATGACAAATGTTACACAATTCTTTGCAGTTTTCAGACCTGATTGTTCATATTAAAAGTAGTTAATATCATGATACATCCAGAATCTTGGTTCTGTCTTACCTGTTAGCAGCTAACAGTTGTTCACAAAGATGATATTGGACCTCAGGGTAAGGTACTAGTAAGTCCCTCACCAGGCCATAGCCTGCATTGGATAAGTAAAAGTAATTGGCTGGGATCTTGAAATCATTGGTCCTTATAGAATCCATAACTCACACATTGTTGTTGAAGCTATGACCAGAGGTCAAGGAGAAGACAAAGGGCCCAAAGAGAAACAACTCAGAGATACTATGAGGGAAAGAACAAAGGGGCCCAAGGACGCCCTCAAAGAGGGCAAAAAGCTGCTAGCTTGTGTGGCGGAAAAGCACTCACGCTACAAAAGGTTGTATGCTGTGGAGACCTCAGGGAAGTGTGCACAGAAAAGCAGATGATTTTTATTTATTTCTAAGCCAGTGATTTATAAGCTATTAAAATGGAGGGGCCAGAATTTTAAACTTGCATATTCAATCTGGAAGGAGAGAAAGTAGTGACAGTGAAGGGAAAGGAGAAAAAAATAGAGACCAGAGCAGATGGAATTTCAACAATTGTGTGCCAACCCCTACCAACCAATGCAAAGATCAGTGAAAAATAGATTGAAATCACAGAAACAAAGAAAATTTTGAGAGAGGAAGCCTTTTTGATTCTGGGAAGCAGCCAGGTGATTGGATGCAGAGATTTGAGCTGGTATGTGCACTCCATCCAGTGCTCCAATCAGTTTTGAAAAAATGTCCTGAATTTGAAGTTGCCAATGATTTTTGGATGTGTAACACTAATTGAGGTTCCTTTATATACCTGGCACTCAAAAAAAGAAGATGTTTCATGACATAATGTAATATCCTGCATCATATTGTTCAGTTTCTTCATGATTGAAAAGAAAATGATATCAAAAAGGGGCAAAGCTTGATTCTGTTATGCTGAAATCTGTCTTGTGCAGTCCGGTTGCTGGCAGCATGCCCAAAAATGGAAATGAAAATACCAATCTGCTCCTCTAAAGGCAAGTTTTTTGATGCAGGTTTGATGTTTGTAGCTGCAACATGTCGGCAGAGCTTCATAAAGAATTCCTTCTTCATTTGCATCATATCTAGAAACTTTTGATTTATCCCATGGAGCAATTCATTCATGTAAAGCCTTCCAGTTAGTTAAGGAGTTTTCTTTTTTCTGGAGATAGTTGTAAACTGTGAGGAGTGTAATGTCTTTCAGGAGATTTTTTTTTGGAATCCTGACTTGATTATCCATTGGAGGCAGACAAGCTTGTTGATAGTCTAAAAAGCGAAGAATTGGATCCATCATCAGAGTGGGATTCAGGCTTTGAGTGAGCTACATCTCTGAGTGGGTTGGAGTGATTTTCATCATTGAGCTGGGGGATAATTTCACAATCCATGGTTATGATGGCAAGCCAAATGCTCCTTGCCCCGTGTTGACGTGCAATTTGTATGACAGGAGTGGTAGCCAAACATCTGTGTTATGTTGAAAAAAATGAAGACTGTTGGTGATGTGTATTACATTAGTCAATTTTGCACCATGACATAACATCACTGCTGCCAAACAGGGCCTAAGGGTGTGGTTTCAAGCCCAACAGTGCACGCACTGTTATTTCACTTAATCTTGAAGGGGAAGGAGACAGATGTGCAAGGAAAAGAGAGGAAAGATGAACAACAGGAACCCCATGAATGATGTCAATACAACTGAGTAAAGCCCCAAATAGATGATGCACATATTTCTTCTGCAGTATTTCCACCTTGCACATCCCCATGAATTCATTCCTCCTCTCTTGTGACATGTTGATATACCTCATCAACCTGTCTGACCATTTCTTCTTATTTTTGTACTACTCCTTTCTTAATAATAATATCATGCTCTCTACTCAATCACCTATTTTTTATTGTGTCCTGCAGACTCAGTTTCAACACACATCCTTTTCCAAAAATCACTTGCCAATTTGACCAGTGCTTCCCTTTTTTTAAACTACCCATGATTTTCCCCTTGGTTTCATCTCATTGTAGGTCCTTGACTGATTTCTTTTTGATATCTTTCTAACACTGGATATTTGATTTTTCTTTTCATTTTGTCATCTCTTTTATCTCTCATTTTTTTCATTTTTGGCTTATTAAAATTATGTCCTCTAATTTGATCATTTGAAATATTATTCCCTCTGTTGTTACATTTTTCATTTTTTTCTTATGTGTTGTCCATTAGCTATAACAAACGCCAGAGACAGCTTGTGGGATTGAAGTTGATCATACATGTGCATTTTGGAGGGAAATAAATTAGAGACAGGGAGAAGAAAGGAGAACCAAAAAAAAGGGAAGATGGTGAAATTCCAAAATAAACTTCAGATATATATATACAAAGATTAATCTTCAAATGATTCTTGATAGAGTTCTAGCTCGTTACATTTAACATTGTCTTTGGAAAACAAAATTGATTTTTGAACTTTGGCCACTGTGTTTCGAACTTCTGTGACCATGGAGTTTGGACCACAAACTGCGTTGAATCCCAGAAATTGAGATGTGAGTCAGCAGTTGCGTTGATTGTGCCCATAGTCCAAGTTAACAGCAATCAGTTGAACAAGGTCAGCTCACCCATTACTCCAATGCGCCCTGGATAACGCGCGGTAGCCTCTTTTATGACATCAGGAAGCTTGGGCCGGTAATAATGGGTCTGAGATTGTAAGGAAGGAGTTGAGGTGTTTTTTTTTTCTTCCTCTTTAATTTCCAATTGGTCCTTTTCCTGTTCTTTGGTTTCCATCTTACCTTGATTGACTCGTTCCGGTTGGGATTCAGCAGTGACATAAACTTTGACGTTTTCTATTTCGTTTAACTGTTCACGAAACCACTCGAGACACACTGAATCTCTGACAGCCCAATGGACTTCCAATGCAGCACAACAGGACATGCCTGTGGCAGATGAACATCGATGTAGGCTTTGAGCGATTGAAATCAGGGCTGCCATTCCTGTACCCCCACCTATCAGCATAACTGTATCACAAGCTCGCAGAGAGTCCATAAAGCCACCGTAAGGCCCATCAATTAAGCAAGATCGGATGGCTGGTAATGTGGGGATTTCCGCCAAAGTTTTCAGGCGGGCAGTCAACCCCTGGCGAGGACGAAGCACGAAGGTCATTTCGTTTCCTTCTTCTCCATTTTGAGATGGGAGCGGGAGCGAGGAAATGGTGAAAGGATGAGACTGCCATGGCTTGATGCTAGGAAACCGAAGATAAACATAAGAGCCTGCACTCCAGAGACGAGAACTAGGTACCGGAATTCGAATTCGGACGGCGTTAGATGGAAGGGCTTCGATGGTCGCACGCGGTACCCGGCTGAAGAACCATCCATGATCCAGACCGTAGGCTAGTAATCGCCATAATATGCCAGTTGCCCAGAGGACCGTTGCAGCATGCACTGAAAAGTTAAACCGAACCAACATAGACGTTATGAGTTGACTAATCACGAGGTCCCCTTGTAACTTTTCAACTGCACAAAACAAAAACACAACTGTATTGCCAAGAATCCAGAACGTTTTCCAGGTGAATGTACATCCCCACGAGAAAAACTAATTCGAGGGAAGTTGCAAGGCAATCGTTAGGCGAACTTACGGAGTCTCCGTGGACAGAAACGTCGAGACTGCGACTGAAGAGCTTACTAAAAGCGGCAATCATGTGGAAAATAAAGAAACTTTCATAGAATCTTCCTCTGGATTTGGGACGCAATCAACTTGACGATTAGACTTCATAAGACTGCTATGAAATAAGGATGTTGTGAGAAGGGAGATGATTAACAAATAAGAACCTTATTGGGCCTAAGCTCATGACGCATAGCCACCCCAAGGCAATGAGAGGAGGGAATCCGTTCCAATAAAGTTTGTTGTGTGTGATGGTGTAATGCCATGGCTGCTGACGTTCAATCCGAATGATCATAGTCCAAGTGTGAAGGATCGACATGTACAAACAAATCCAGGGTGCCCATTTGTGGAAATCCATGATCCTTTGGAAACTGACTCCTGTTAGTTATAAGGTTATGTATAAGATAAGTAGTCAGAGCTAATGAAAGAGCAAGTCGTTTCCCAATGTGACTGGGTTTTGAACCCATTTTCTTTCTACTTCAAATTAGAAAAACTATCTGTTTGAACATATCCTATGGACACGGGAAGATGACTTACCCGTAAAATAAACTAAAAAGTTTCTCTTTGTTGCAGTAGCATACAACCAAGGTGCCATAGCAGTAGCCACCCATTCGGCTCTTATGCCTCTGTGTTTTTTTTTTTTCAAAGTCAAAGGCTTGTTGTTAATATGGGAAGCGGCATTTGGAGAAAATTTCGAAATGTTTATACTCACAAAGGGGATCCGCCATAATGGGGTGGTCGATAATATGGTCTTCGTAAGAAACAAACCAAAGTGCTGTAAGTTAGGAAGCCAAAGAGGAGGATAGATGGTCCCAGTGGTGGGAGGTGGACTCGGAACAATTGCAGTTGAGGGTAGCTCCCCATCCTGAAAAGAGCTGTAAGTTTAGGATGATAGGAGATGACGCTTGGAAGGCCCATGATACTTGATCGAACTCAAAACTGTCAGATCGAAGCAAGGATATAACCGGTTGGATGGTAAATTGGTACTCACCGGTTCAAGTTGTGCAATCTTTTAACACCATTGACCAGCGATACGGCCACTACACCCAGCAGGATGAAGTAAGTTGTCCACCAGCCATAGTATTGAGTCCATACCCACGGATCGTTGGGAGCTTGACATGCTTGCTTTTCGGCAACTGAGGGCATATAAACGCCTACGTAGAGAGCAGCTGTTAGGAATTTTAGCTATCTATGTGCCGACCATAATGATTTCACTGACCATATCTGCGCCAGTTCCCTTGGCCCAAGGTCCCATTAGGGTATGTCCCGTTGGTGTAACCCAGGATGCAGCTAAGGATATATTGGGATGTATGCAGATAGAAATAATTGATTAACCAGGGTTATATTTAGAAGGTTATAAAAAAAAATAACAAAAAAAATAAAAAAATGTATTGATTCATGTATGTGGAAACGAGGAGTGAACAAACGGATCATCCGAACCACCATAAATTCCGGTAAGGTTGCTAGAGCTCATGATTGTAAAAGTTCGATCGGACGTCGGAATTAACTTCTCTCGCTAGTCAGTCCCTGATCAGATTGAGGAAGCCTGGTGGCAATCTACTAATGAGAAGTTACAACTTTGGAATCTGGTGATAATGGGAAAGCTGGGGGTTTGAAGGAGGAGGAGCTTGAGGCGGTGGCCGAAAGTCGAAAGGACAATCGGTTTGTACAAAGCCCGATCGGGCACTGGTTATTAAATAATTAAGATACTTTGTGTAATATATCAAAATTTGGATGACATCCGTTTGGTTGGCGGTGGCGGAAATCAAATTAAGTTTGGTACTTATTGTTGTATGTAATCTTAGTAAAGATTACTCCTCTGTAATGACTAGACTATTACGATTGTACACTTAAAAGGTCAGAGACGAGATGTCTCGAGAATGTCTACAGACAAGCTAATGACAACCAAGGACCAGATAAGGAAGTATTAAGGATTGTGAAAGTTTATTACGCAAAGATTTGCTTTGATAAGAATTTGATATTTGTAAAAAGATTTTTAATGATAGTATGACGGGTTATAACAATTTAAAAGACAAAAATATTCCGATGAAGAAAGAGAACAAATCCCTGCGCTCTTCCTTCCTGTTTTATACACAAATTCTACTGTATCGCCTTTCGTATATCCTAGCCTTATCTTATTTCCTCGGATTTAATTGTTCCTCGGATTAAGATACGAATAGCCTACACTTGTTAACTGTTCTTCGTAATTCCGCCTGGGTACTCTCGGCTGTCTTACTCTGATTCTCACAAATATGCATCACCTTATACCAATAAAATTGGTATTGCCGTTTTGCTTCTCCGATGATATTCCTTAAGATGAATTCTTACTTCTCGAGGAATGCAAACCAATGATATCCATTGATCTTCTGCCGGTGTGGAGTCCCTCCATCTAATATAGTATTCCTCCGTCCCCTTGCGTGGTGTCCTATGATCTAAAACCGTGTCTAATCGGTTCCAATTTATTTGAGTCTGCGTCGACTGCTCCTCTTGCTCAGGTCTGAAAGCGTTGTCGGTGGGTTTAATATATGGGGTTAGTAATGACACATGAAAAACCGGGTGTAATCTTGGATATTGGTTCTTTATGTTTAATCGTACTGCTCGTTCTCCTACCATTTCTTCTACCTGGAATGGTCCTAAATGTCGATAATCCAGCTTTGAATTTGGTCGTCGAGTTTCGATATTTTTTCTTGAAAACATTACCCAGTCCCCCTTTTCGTAAGGGATACCTTCGCGTCGCTTCCTGTTGTAATATAATGCTTGTTTCTGTTTTGCGTCTTGAAGGCTAATTGTTGCCTTGTCTTGTATTTCTTGTAAATCCAGAATTACCTTGTCTGCTGTGGATTTTCCCGATGGTGTTGTTAATGTATTGAAACGGGGATGAAATCCATGGATAAAAAAAAATGGTGAAACTCCCGAAGTAGAGGAATGAAGATTATTAATGGCAAATTCCGCCATATCTAACCTTTCTGACCAGTCTGCTTGGTTGTAATTTACAAAATGTCGTAAATAGTCTTCCAAAACTTGGTTCATTCGTTCGGTCTGTCCATCAGTTTGTGGATGGTATGCTGTAGAGGTTGCTGATTTAATATTTAATAGCTTCATAAAAGCCTGCCAAAACGAACTAGTGAAAGTCGTTCCTCTATCTGAGATAATTCTATCAGGGAGGCCGTGTAATCGAAAAATTTCTCTTCTAAAAATTTTTGCTAGCTCTTGCGAACTCATTGCTTCTCGGACTGGAATAAAATGTGTAGCCTTACTTAATAGATCAATGACCACCAAAATGGAATCAAATTTGTTTGAAATTGGTAATTTGGTGATAAGGTCCATACCAATAACATTCCATGGTCGAGTGGGTATTGGTAGTGGTTGGAGTAGACCTACCGGTTGTTGACGGCTTGCTTTTACTCGTTGGCAGGAGTCGCAAGAAGAAACATAGGATATGACATCCTTTCGGACACTTGGCCAGTCAAAAGTTCGGAGTATGATTGAGAGCGTGCGGGCAATTCCCGGATGACCTACCATTTGGTCTTCATGATAGGTCTTGAATATTTCACCCCGTAAGGATTCTGGTACATATACCCTATGTCGAAACCAATAAATGCCCTGTTTAAATTGTAAGATAGACTTATCCTCCTCTGTCAAGAGGTGATAGGACTGTTGTAGGACTTCCTTAAATGCTAGCGACAACGGTTGAAAATAAAGATCGTGATTACCCTCTACTGGTGATTGAATCTCAACTTCTGAGATATCGAATCGTGGAAGTAGTGAATTCGGAATTTCCAGCTGTTTTCCTTCAAAATCGGGTCGTCGACTTGGTGCATCTGCTGGGTTTGATGTGCCTGCTAAATGAAATAACTTATAATTGAAAGAGTCCAAGAATGCAGCCCATCGGGCTTGCTTGGGTGAAAGATTCTTTAATGTCATGAAATGCTTTAAGTTAGCATGGTCAGAGAAAACAATAACAGGTTTTTCCGTTCCAGCTAGCCAAGCTCTCCATTCTTCAAATGCGGATACTACCGCATATAATTCCAAATCGAAGATAGCCCAAGACCGCTCTTGGTCTGTTAATTTTCGAGAAAAGAAACTGACCGGTCGGAGTCGTCCTGTTGTATCTGGTTGACTCAAAACTCCTGCTATGGCAAACCCCGAACTGTCCACATGTACTATCCGTTCTGCTTGAAAAGAGAAATGAGAAAGCAGTGGAGCTGATAAAAAGGCTGATTTTAACTGTTCAAAAGCCTTTTGAGGTCCTGAAGCCTTCATGGCTGTAGAGTTGAAAACTGATTCCTTGGTAAGTTCTGTTAGTGCTCCTGTAATAAATGAGAAGCGAGGGATGAAACGTCTGTAAAAGTTACAAAACCCAAGGAACCGGCGAAGACCCCGCAGAGTCTCTGGAATAGGCCACTTGGTTATGGTATCTAACTTCGTCGGATCCATGCGTAATCCTTGCGAAGAGATAATGAAACCTAAAAATTGTACTTTTGTTTGAAAAAATTCACACTTCTTTAAGGATGCTTTTAATGAAAATTCTCGAAGTTTGGTTAGTATAGCCTTCAAATGTTGTAAATGTTCCTCCTCTGTTTTTGAAAAAATTAAAATATCATCAATGTATACAAAACAGCAGACATCAATGAATTCTCGTAATACATGTTGTATGAAACGTTGGAATGTGGCTGGTGCGTTCGCAAGGCCAAAAGGCATCACCATGTATTCGAAAAGGCCCCATGGTGTTCTAAATGCTGTCAGATACTCTTGTCCCGGGGTGACCCTCAATAGGTTGAACGCTGACTTTAGATCTACCTTTGAAAGATACTTACATCCCGCTAAATTGTTTAAAAGAAGTGATAAAACCGGAATGGGGTAGCTATCACGCGTAGTGATTGCGTTTAGCCCTCGGTAATCAACACAAGGTCGGTCCTCTTTACCTTCAGTTTTAACGAAAAAAATTGGTGCTGCTGCAGGTGAGGAAGATAACCGAATAAAACCCTTACTAAGATTTTCATCTAAATACGATCTCAGTTGGCGTCGTTCCCCTTCGCTGAGATTGTATAATCCCCCAAAAGGTGGGGTTGTCCCCTGCTTGAGTTGAATCTTAAGATCGAATTGCGGGCGAACGGGTGGTAAAGATTGTAAACTAGCTATTGTGAATACATCAGAGAAAGAACGAAGTTGAGAAGGGAGAGACATGATTTCTTCTTGATTAAGATGGAGATTATTAGTGATAGACGAAATATGAAGGGATTGAGTACTAAGAGAAAAACAATGTTTATGCCTAGTGGAAAAATGTAGTTGTCCATGTGTACCTCCGACCCAGGCATTGTGCGCCTTGAGCCATGGAAGACCTAAGATTACATCAACAGAGGATAGAGAAATTACATTAAGAGAAACATTGGATAAAAGAGAACGATTGGTGTGATCCACGGATGCTATATCGCCGATCCAGCAACTGTTGACATCGCCTGAGGAAGCTGGTGATCCATTGAAGCTTCTGCAAGAGAAAGGGTTTGATAATTGTGTTAATTTTAAGTTCTTAGATCTTACAAAATTTATATTGATGAACGAGTCGCCTGCTCCAGAATCCACAAGTGCCATAGCCACCAAAGGAGGTAAACCAGGTTGTAATAGATGGATGGGGATAACTAATCTGGGATTGGAATGGTTTTGGGCGAACAAAGGTTCTAAAGTTTTTAAGGATGATATCTCAATGGGAGACTTACCCTCTTCCATGATCCCTCCCATCTCATCACTTCCGAATATCAACATATCGGCGAAAGAGCCAGGCCCAATATGATCCCAAGAACGAGGGATAGCATCGGTAACGCCATTCGGCACATCGATTTGAGTAAGATGAGTGGTTGGTGGGGCTGACCGAGAAAGTTTAGTGAACAAATTGATCTTGTCTTTCATTTGAACCTCCACATTAGGGCAAGAGCGATTGCTGATGTGAGTTTCGTCGTACGCTTTATGACAGCGTTGACATATCTTGTGCTTTACACAAAGAGAACGATAAGCTGAGAATGTGAAACCGATACTTGCCGTGATAGCATCGATGTCCATTGGCGTGGTCGTACTGGTTTGTGGTGGTGGTGGGGGACGTTGAAATTGAAAATCGACTCGCTTAGTTGTTGCATTCGTTCGCAAAATGGTGAGTTCGTCCAGTATGTTTGAAGCCAAAATTGCCAAATCCATCTTCTGTCGGAGGGTTGTTGCCTCCTTCCACGAATCCTTCTGAATCGCAATTTCCAGAATCTTCGGGTTCAGTGCCGCCTTGTACACATCGATTCGGCAGTCTTCAGTCAGATCCACGGCGTAGACAAGCGAACTGAAAAGGGAGTTGAAAACATCAAGTGGTTTATTCCCTTGTTTGCAGTTGTACAAAGCTCTTTTGGAGTCTTCTACACTGTTCCTGTCGGCAAACACCTCCTCTAATTGAGAAAGGAAACTTCGGATTGATACTAAACAGCCAACCACATAAGGATCTTGAGCTGACGCCGACTGGACGGGGAGATTCTGAATTCGAGCATTTTCCTTCAAAATGGAAATCCACCAATTGTATGAGGGGGCGGGGTCGGAAAGATTGCCGTTGGCGTGTTGAAAGTGTCGGACTACCCAATTTATCTTACTCTTTTCATTGAGAAAACGGGCTTCTACTTCGACCAAACGATCCTTAATAAAATATAAGAATTTGTTAAGTTCTTTGGGGTTTCCAGAAAACGAAGCGTGAGTCATAACCGAAACATCAGAGAAAGAAGGATTAGGAGATGGGGTTGGAGTTTGAAAAGAGGAAAGTTGGTGGTGGAAGGTGAGGATTCGTTGGGTGACATCTTGGAGAGTTAATTTGATGGAATTGAGATCGATTCGGAGGTTACTGATTTCACTGGAAAGATGTTCTGACTTCTGTTGTTCGTTTTGATGATTGAGTTGAAGATTCGAAAGGACGTTGGCCAGTTCTTGGACGCGCTCGTCTTGGTTGATATCCATATTTCTTGAGACGAATTTGATGATGAAAAGAATAGAAAAAAAAAGAAAATTATATTTTTAAAGATCGGAATATTTTTGTAATGACTAGACTATTACGATTGTACACTTAAAAGGTCAGAGACGAGATGTCTCGAGAATGTCTACAGACAAGCTAATGACAACCAAGGACCAGATAAGGAAGTATTAAGGATTGTGAAAGTTTATTACGCAAAGATTTGCTTTGATAAGAATTTGATATTTGTAAAAAGATTTTTAATGATAGTATGACGGGTTATAACAATTTAAAAGACAAAAATATTCCGATGAAGAAAGAGAACAAATCCCTGCGCTCTTCCTTCCTGTTTTATACACAAATTCTACTGTATCGCCTTTCGTATATCCTAGCCTTATCTTATTTCCTCGGATTTAATTGTTCCTCGGATTAAGATACGAATAGCCTACACTTGTTAACTGTTCTTCGTAATTCCGCCTGGGTACTCTCGGCTGTCTTACTCTGATTCTCACACCTCACTACACTGTATGTCATGAATGACGTACAGGATGGTCTCGACAAGACGTCAGACTTTCCCATGTCTTTCCTTTTCCCATTTCCTCTCTTGTCATTACATAATGTGTACTATAAATACCATGTATTTACAGCCACATTATGGCTTTCCTTCCTCATGCAATCTACCACTTAGCTTGCCATCCTCATACCACATACTTGTGCCTCTACAGGTTATGAGCCTTTCTCGTTCTTTTCTTTAGTTTCTTGGTACGAGTCTTTTTATTTTAACTTTTTTACTTTCCTGCTAGAGGATACACTTGACTATATCTATTTTTTTGGCTTTATTGGCTTCTTGGTTTTTGGTTTGGTAGTCCTAGTTTTTTCCTCTTAAAGTGTGTTTATCAAGTCGTGTTGTCTTGTGAAGTTCCGTGTTTCCTCTGTTGTGTTGTACCGTGTAGTTTCCTTTATCCTAAGCCTGTGTGGCATCCCAGCCTGTGTGGCTTCCTTCGCCTGTGTGGCATCTTCCCAACTAGTTTCCCTTGTCTTGATTGGCTCTGTACTCTACCCATTTCTTTTATCTCCCATCCAGTGTCAAATCAACAACTTTCCCTGCTCACCCCTTCTCCTTTCCATCCTTCCCCAAATTCCGACACCCTCCACCCCTTCACTCTGGGTCTTCTCCACCGGCCTCGCCCATAGCTTCCACTGCCACATCTGGAAAACTTTCCTGTTGAGTTGTCTACCCCGGGCCAGCCTTCCATCCTGCCTACTTTCCTTTTTTTCTTTCTTAAACTCCTTACCCTACCGGTTTCTTGTTTCCCTCACCTCACCTTTCTCCTCCCGCCTGCTCTTCCGCCTGCTCATCCCCCCTCCTACATATAATCAACCTTCCCCCATCCCATCATTGAGCTGGTGGATACCAATGGTCTATACCGTTCTGTCACATCTGCTGCCATCCCCTCCACTTACCCATAACTCACATCTACTCCCTTGTATCATCACTCTTCTACATGCCCCCATCCTCCAGTCAATCGGCTCGTCGCCCGAACAACTGACTCAGTAGCAGTACCAGTAGTGATTGTGCTGCAAGTCTCTCACCTCCTACTGCTCATTGGCTTCCCACCACTGGGCCCTTATCTCCCTTTACACTTAGCTCCTGTCCCCCGGATTGGCCCTTGATCCCACTGCAGCTGTGGATCAGATCTTCTCTATACCAGCGGCATCATCTTACGTGACCTCCAAACTGAGAATGTCCTTATCTCCCTTGACTGTCCCCCCGAGATTACCATCTTTTGGCCTAACCACTGTCCTCGGCCAATAAGCCCCGCCAGCTTCATCCCTTTGCCATCCGTCTCCACACTCCAATCTCGGTTGAATCTCAGCAACCACCAGACTATACATTTCTTCCTCACCAAACTTGCCCACTTACTTCTACCACAACAAACAGTTCACCCACTTATAACAGCTCCCAAACCCACCAGTCCTCTCCCCGCTTCTCCAGCGCTCCTTTGGCACCGTCGGACAGACATCAATAACACCCAGATAAACCCCTGGCCTAATTGATTCAATCATGTGCTTCTCACCGCCAAGAGTGACCACGTATGCGCTCGCCATCCCCTACGCTCAATCTACCAGGACAGACCCTTCAATACCGATGGCATTTTACTCCAAATTGGCTATTGAACTACCACATCGATAACCTTAATCCTTGCTATGCCCCCACTCCTAGCTGGCCAGAACGAACCTTGACGTCTGAATCTGTTGCTTCACTATCCCACAGACCTACTCGCTCCCCCTACCCGCCATTGACCATTTTTTCTTGACTCTTTAATAGCTTCCATCCATAACAATACTTCGTCTCTCAGTCCTATTGGACATCAGCATGATCTGCAACTCGAATCATCGCTGGGAATCATTGCCTTTGATGTCTTCGCTCTTGGCTCGAGCAAACGTAGCGCCAGTAATATCGTTTTCATCCAACTCTATCAAAACCATCATCATCACTCAGTCCATCCCACCAGCCATCGTTGTCGAGGACTTGAGCTTTGAGGAAAGGGTTACCGTTTGATTCCCCTTTAATACATCACAAACCGAGTCCCAAGGCGCTGCCAATTATCCATACAGCCAGCCTTGTTCATCTGAACTATTGATGCCTAATAATAATCGATGAACACCAGATGGAAATCGCTACCAGGTATCTCGCTGCCGGGAGCGAAGGGATAACAATCAAGACAGCAACTGTTACTCATTCAGTTTTGTATATCAACAGCTTTCCATTTGCTACGATCCCCAATCATCACCCACAACCTTCCAGTCAGTTTGAACTCCAACACATTCATTGTCCCCAACCATCTGGGAAAGTCACGGTCTCGTCGAGTGGGGGGGTGTTGTAGCTCAGCTATGTAATCTTAGTAAAGATTACTCCTCACTACACTGTACGTCATGAATGACTTACAGGATGGTCTCGACAAGACGTCAGACTTTCCCATGTCTTTCCTTTTCCCATTTCCTCTCTTGTCATTACATAATGTGTACTATAAATACCATGTATTTACAGCCACATTATGGCTTTCCTTCCTCATGCAATCTACCACTTAGCTTGCCATCCTCATACCACATACTCGTGCCTCTACACTTATTACAAAGTTTTAAGGATCTGACGATAAGATCCACGTCACTTTATAAAAACCACCAAGCACCTTCGGTATTGATCTCCCTTAACCCGGAGGAGAGAGGAGGACCGGCGGCTACAACTTATTTATTTAAATTTTACGCGCCGCAGCCAATGATGACTAAGATTAAAGTACATATAGTTTTGATACATAACATAACTACATAGTTGGAAACCTTGATTCTGCCCTACTTCATCACATAATAGTATTCATGGATGATCCAATGGCCGGCAGCTTGTTGAAGCCTATAACTTCTCATCAGAGAGCTCATCCGGTATCATATGGTGAGATTTTAATGGCTTTCCTCAGACTGGAGACACTCTGCAAGCTCATGGAGATTCCTTTAGAGTTGATGGATGGTACTGCTGTGTCTGAAGAAGGATAAAAGAAAGATGAGTGTATCCTGCTTGGACCATATATTGTTGTTTGAATTAACCTTGGACAGTTCAAAGATTTGAGAAATGTAGAGTCATGTGGTTAGACAGCTGTGCAGCTGTTGAATACCACAGTTTTTGCCATTGCTTGTGATTGCACAGCAGCAGGCTCCAGACAACATTGGCCTCCCAAACAACACCTCCCCATCTATGCCTCCCAAACAACATCTCCTCATTGACACATCCCAAAATCAAAAACAAAAACAATGGTTTTCCAGTCATACAAGCCTGAAACCAAGGCCAACACCATTCAATTGGCTCTTCAAGGCCAAACATATGCATTGATCCACCAAGCTCTTGGGGCTAGGATATCACACCAATTTTTCCATCAGTTGCTCCAGATCTGATGCGTTGTCAGGGACCCAGAAAGTTATGAAGCCTGTGGACAACCCGCATTGCTATCAAGAGAGGATTGCCAATTCATGTTGGAGCTTGTCCAACATGCACCTGGATTATTTCTTGATGAAATCCAAGAGAAGTTATATGGCTCCACTAGGGTGCTGCTCAGCACAGCGGCTGTGTACAGGAACCTTCTAGAACATTTATCAATTACCTTGAAAAAACCCAAAATGTCTCACATTTGCAAATTCCTACACCAGGAAAAATAAATTGTCACCTGACGTCTGGTGACATCAAGAATAGCTTTGTTCTAGCTCTGATTCCCCTCTAATGGATTTCTATTTTATTACTATAACCAAAAACCAGACTGGAATAAAGAAAGATTAGAAAAACATCAAGTCATACATGCTAAAAGGAAAAGAAGAAGTAAAAGAAAAGAATTACCACGAGTATTATAATAATTAAGAAGACAACCTTGGACAATAGAGAAGAAAGAGTGATGACAGGACACAGGAGCTGATAATAGGAGTTAATAAGGTTAGTGATAATAAGAGATCCTAGAGAGTTGAGTTCGTCTTCTCACCAAATTGGGAAATGGACAAGTGAAGTTTTTAGTGAATAACAATGTCGACGAAGTCAATTGAGAGTGATGAAGATATAAGAGGAGGAGCGACGAAGTCGAGGAAGAGAAGGAAAAAGAGATAGGAAAAAGAGATTAAGAAAGATAGGGTGAGAGTAATAGCAACGAAGTCAACTATGGATGATAATAAAGAGATAAGATTGCGGCGACGAAGTTGATTAGAGATGGGGAATGTTTTAGGAAATGATTAGAGATGGGGAATGTTTTAGGAAATGGATTGTTGGCGATGGGATTATGGAGATGATGAGAAAGAATCAACAGAGTTTTTATGAAGATGATTTGAGTTTTGACCAAGCTTCACCATGGTTTGTCCGCGCACTGTCTAGTGATTAATTGGTAAAAGAATGTTACCAATGGGTCACTTGTCATAATTCAACACCCTCCAACTAGGCTACAATGGCCCCTTTGTGCCCTACAAGGGGCTGTACATGAGGCCAACTGTGCTACTGATGGGCAGCTCATTGAAACTATATAGTTTTTGGATCTTAGCAAGGAACTGAGTTGACAAGATGATAAGGAGGAGGAGGAGTTAATACTACCCGACGACGACGATTTAGATAAGAGAATATCTAACCTGAGTTGACAAGATGATAAGGAGGAGGAGGAGTTAATACTACCCGACGACGACGATTTAGATAAGAGAATCTGTTGAGATTCAATAATGATTGGGGTGGAGATGATACGACACGACGATTGTGATGGAGCCAAACAAAGTTTTTCTTTTCTTTAGTATTTGAATTATTTGATTGACTAAAGAGAAAGAGAAGAGAAATAATACTAACATCTAACCTGAGTTGACAAGATGATAAGGAGGAGGAGGAGTTAATACTACCCGACAACGACGATTTAGATAAGAGAATCTATGAGGTATGGAAGAAAAAGATTTAAGTAAGAAAGCAATTTAAGAAATTATATGATAAGAGAGAATAATAAAGACCTGTTGAGATTCAATAATGATTGGGGTGGAGATGATACGACACAACAATTGTGATGGAGCCAAACAACTAAATAAATGAAAATGAGAGAAATAGAAAAGAAAGAAACCATTAATATTCCATCATTACCACCGACCAGAAGTGATTGAGATTGACTTACAGTTTTTCTTTTCTTTAGTATTTGAATTATTTGATTGACTAAAGAAAAGAAAAACTGTTCGACGCGCTTGCGAGTTTGAGTTTTGATGAGAACACCATTATGAATATGCTTATTCGAATAGTTGGGCTGATTGAATATTTCAACACATAATTCAATAGCCTCCCTCAATCAGAACAACTATCTTTGAGACCAATAAGCTTCTTGAGTTTGTTGAACGGCTTCTTGCCTAGGTTCTTCGTGAAAATATCGGCTATCATCTCGGTTGTCTTGCAGTGTTTCAGTTTTATGAATCCCTCATTGACCTTCTCTCGAATCCAATGAAATTCTATTTCAATGTGTTTTGATCTTCCGTGAAATACCGGATTATTTGCTAGGTGAATTGCGCTCATATTATCGCTCTTGAGTACGATTGGTAGGTCAATAATGAGTTTGAGTTCTTGCATAAGTTTACATAGCCACAAAATCTCTTTACCTGCCTCTGTAGTGGCTCGATATTCCGCTTCGGTTGATGATAGGGCTACTGTTTGTTGAAGTCGGCTCCTCCAACTAATAGCACCTCCGAGATATTTGAATATGTACCCGGTTGTTGATCTTCGACTGGAGCGATCTCCAGCCCAGTCGGCGTCGCTAGCGCATTCGGGCGTATTCCAATCTTGCTGTCCGGTCAGATTTTCAATGCTTTTTGCATTATATGTAATAGATTGCCGTTTTGTTGCTTTGAGATATCTTAGAACATGAATGAACGCGTCCCAGTGTTTCTGATTTGGTTTTGATAAATGTCGAGACAACACACCAACGGCGAAACTTATATCAGGCCTAGTGCATATTGATAGGTACATGATTGACCCAATTGCGCTTCGATATCTTGAGTTATACTTGAGAAATTCTTCAGACTCTTCATCGGTGGCGGTTACAAGGTGAGTGTTCGGTGCAAATGGAGTACTAGCTGGTTTGCATCCAGTCATATCGAAACGCTCCAAGACGTTGTTGATCATCGCCTGTTGATGGATCTCGTAACCGCCTTCATCAATTTTATTGATCTCTATTCCAACCACCCGCTTCGCTATGCCTAAATCTTCCATTGCCCATCTTGATTTTATTTCTTCTTTCACCTTTTCGATTTCATTACCGGTTATAAGCATGTCGTCAACATGCAGATAAATTACTGAAGTTGAATTTCCTTTCTTTCGAATAAATACGCATTCATCGCCGTACGTTTTCTCAAATCCAATTTGCTTAAGGTGTTTTTCGACTTCAATGTTCCATAATCTTGCTGATTGTTTTAACCCGTATATTGATTTTCTCAATTTCCACACTCTTCCGCTTCCATCATTAAATCCCTCAGGTTGATCCAAATAAATTTCTTCTTCTAAGTCGCTATTCAAGAATGCCGCCACAGCATCCATTTGCTCGATCTCCCATCCATATTTGGCGGCCATGGCGATAACAAGACGTAAAGAAGCAGGTTTTCCGGTTGGTGAGAAAGTATCTCCGTAGTCTTCACCTTCAACTTGCGTGTATCCTTTGGCTACGTACCGGGCCTTGTATTTATCAATTTCGCCGTCTGTTTTGAATTTGATCTTGAATACCCAGCGCCCCTTAATGAGCTTTTTGTCGAATGGCCGAAAATCGAGTTCGTACACGCCCTTATCTTCCATGTTTTTGATTTCCTTCTCGCATGCTTTCACCCACATCATCTTGACAGGAGAATTCTCGACGTCTTTAAATCGTCTGGGTTCAAATTTTGGGTCTGAGCTTGTCACATTCATACACAAATCTTTTGTCGGTGTTGTCCATCGACTTGTCGCATATGATCGATGCGGCATCCCTCCAATTCTTGTGGATCGTCTTGTCGGGAGCCTGGTTGTTCTCTTATTCTCTTGTTCTTTATTGACCTGGTTATTTGACTCGTTATCCGTTGTTTCTTCAGTGATTGGATATTTGATTGTTTCAATTTCAAATGGATCTTCATGTTCAATATCGCCTTTTTCTGGAAAATTATCTTCATTGAATGTAACGTCGTGCGTATTGATTATCCTGGAATTTTTGTAGTCAAATATCCTATAATTCTTGTTGAAATCGTCAAAACCGACTAGAAATCCTTTTCTTGCTGTTGGGCTTATTTTATTATCTCGGATCTCTTTCCTGTTGTGAATGTAAGATAAACATCCAAACGTTCTGATATAATCAATGTTTGGTTTATGACCATACCATAACACATACGGTATTTCGTCTGTGTCTTTCCGGGATTTAGTATATATTTGATTTTGAATAAATACCGCTGATTGACATGCCAGACTCCAGAAACGGGGAGGTACACCGCTATGTATCATGAGAGATCTGGCCTTGGTGACTATCGTTCGCATACTTCGTTCAACAATCGAGTTTTGCTGGGGAGTATACGGCGCGGTGGTATTTTTCATTATTCCCAGCTCGTCGCAGTATGGTCCCAGTAACGAATTGATAAACTCGCTCCCTCCATCAGTCGTTATCATTTTGACTTTCTTATCCCAATGTCTCTCAACTCGATTTATGAATAGGTTTATTGCATCAAAAACTTCTTCTTTTGTTTTAGTTTTGAGAAAAAGAATGAAAGTCATCCGGGTAGCCTCATCGATCAACAACATGAAATAATTATAGTTGTAAATACAAGGGATTCGGATTATGCCGCTGAGATCAATATGTATGTTGTCTAGCGGATTACATCCTTTTGGTCGAGTTCCTGAGAATGGTAGTCTAGTGGATTTCGACATCCTGCAGGTATCGCAATCAGTCATCTTGTCCGGTTTGATTCCTGTTGTCTTTTTCAGGTATTCATCGTTTAAATGGCCTAATCGATTGTGTAATGTTTCAGATTCAGTTAGATTAGTTTCATTTCTTGATATTGAGTCTTGATTTGATGTACTGACCGATTCAATCTTGACTATCATCAAGAAATTTTCGAAACGTCCTCTAAGAAATATCTCATCGTCAATAACCACTTTGAAACGATCTTGATTCCTTGGGTCCAATTTGATTGTGGCTCCCTGTTTTTGTAGTGCACCGGCTGCAATGAGATTGTGTCGAAGACCAGGGACGAGTAGCGCATTCTTGAGTTGAAAACTGGGTATATTCTGCCCTTTCAATGAAACGGTTCCAATTCCTTTTATCGCGAGTTCTTGAGATCCAGCAGTACCAACTGATGACTGATCGGGTTCTGGGTTCTTCATCGTTGATTGATTGAAGAAATCCTTGGATTTGAACATGTGTTGCGATGCGCCTGAGTCCCATATGGCTTCCCTGATGGAGTCGACAGAATTGGCTTCTGCTCCAAAAGTGATGAACGCCCATGACTTTTTCTTCTTTTCAGTGTTATTAGCCACAGGGTTAGACGTTGGGCTTTCAGTGGTTTTATCTTGTTCGACTAGATTTGATACCTCGACGTGGTTGGCGGTTTTTCTAGCCCTGAGCTTGTCAAACCATTCCTTTTTGGCGGCGGCGTTCTCGGGTCTGAAAAAACATTTGGAAGCTTCATGAGGACCTTGACATATAGTAGGCGTGCATTTCTTTCTAACGCCGGTATTGCTTGCTAAGTTCAAGCTAGGCATTTTATCGGTTAACTTGGTCGATGAAGTTTCCTGAAATTGCTTCGTTTCTTCCTCGTATTGTTTTAAGGCTAGCATGACTTGTCGGAGATTTAACGGTACGATGTTTCTGATGATATGTCTGACTTCGTCGTAGTGTTTTTGATGTAAAGAGGTTAATAATTTTCTCGCGAGAACTTTATCACTAGTTTCTTCGCCTCGACTAGTCAGATCAGACTTCAATTTCATGAAGGCATCGACGTGGTCGGTTATGGACGTGTCTGCTTTCTGTTTAAGCGAATCGATCTTGGTGTTGATTAAGAAGATTGAGGCTTCATTTTCGCATTGGTGGTGATCTTTGATTAGGAACCATAGGATTCCTGGATCGCATTTGTTCGATGTTTTATGGTTTAACATCTCTTGTTCATATAACGTTCGGAATCGTTGGGAATTGGTCTCGTCCATTCTTCCGAATATGAATTCCACCAAACATCGGCTATTGATGTGGTCCATGTCGGTAGTTCTATCGAGCACCTCGGTGTCAAGGAGATGGTCGAGATATAAGGATGATACGTTTCCTAATATTTGCTTTGCCCACACGGGATAATTGTCGTCATTGAGGGGATTGGTGATTTTGATCCGAGACAGAGCAGTAGTCATTGCAATGGCATGAGCTTGGTCTTCTTTAAGACTTTTCATGTCTTTTAATGTCGCTCGTTTTGAAGCTAGTGCAAGTCTTGCCTTCTCTGCGTTGGTTAGATCAGATTTTTCGATCGGGTTTTGCTCGTTTTCACTCATATTCAGTATTTTCCTGGTTTATCCTTGAACGACTCTCGCTACCATATAGTTTTTGGATCTTAGCAAGGAACTGAGTTGACAAGATGATAAGGAGGAGGAGGAGTTAATACTACCCAACGACGACGATTTAGATAAGAGAATATCTAACCTGAGTTGACAAGATGATAAGGAGGAGGAGGAGTTAATACTACCCGACGACGACGATTTAGATAAGAGAATCTGTTGAGATTCAATAATGATTGGGGTGGAGATGATACGACACGACGATTGTGATGGAGCCAAACAAAGTTTTTCTTTTCTTTAGTATTTGAATTATTTGATTGACTAAAGAGAAAGAGAAGAGAAATAATACTAACATCTAACCTGAGTTGACAAGATGATAAGGAGGAGGAGGAGTTAATACTACCCAACGACGACGATTTAGATAAGAGAATCTATGAGGTATGGAAGAAAAAGATTTAAGTAAGAAAGCAATTTAAGAAATTATATGATAAGAGAGAATAATAAAGACCTGTTGAGATTCAATAATGATTGGGGTGGAGATGATACAACACGACGATTGTGATGGAGCCAAACAACTAAATAAATGAAAATGAGAGAAATAGAAAAGAAAGAAACCATTAATATTCCATCATTACCACCGACCAGAAGTGATTGAGATTGACTTACAGTTTTTCTTTTCTTTAGTATTTGAATTATTTGATTGACTAAAGAAAAGAAAAACTGTTCGACGCGCTTGCGAGTTTGAGTTTTGATGAGAACACCATTATGAATATGCTTATTCGAATAGTTGGGCTGATTGAATATTTCAACACATAATTCAATAAACTAGGCTGATGTCACCTGTAGTCTAATGACAGTTGATTTTTCCTGGTGCTAGTGGCTAAATATGCGTTCATTGAATGTATGGAATTCTTTCCTGCCAAGTTCTTAGTATCCACAGGTTGGTCTTTCCTTTACTCTATTCATTTGAGACTTAAACTGACTAATAACTGTATTGAAGAAAAAATTGCATTTGTGGATAAAGATTTCCTTCAATTGTTTGCCCAATTGCTCTGAGGCACCCCAGCCAAGCGTTTTTTAGTCAACAAGAATGCAGCTTGTCTGACCCTTCTTCCAGAAATATTTATTGATGGAATGGTGACCCTCACGGCTAAATTTGAAACTTACAATGGACACAAATTTGAACACTTTTTAGAATATTACTTGGCAAGTTGTTTCACTATGTTTTTCTTAACAAAGTTCCTGAATCTCTTCTGCAATCTAGCTTCCTTGCATGATTAGATAACCAGGACTTAACTCAGTTCTGTGTGTGATAAAGCAACTTACCATTGGGGCAATTGTGTTGTGGAATTGTGTGAGTTAGCTGGGGTTCAGCTCATTTTCCTTCCACACTATTTTCTGGAGTTAAACCCAATTGAGTTGGTGTTTGTGGCAGTCAAACACAAGGTCTGATATTCAAGAATATTGAAGCAAACCCATGTCCCTGAATGGGAAATTCAGCAAGTGACTGCAGAGGTAATGACAGCTGAGTTTTTTTACAAGCTGTACAAACATTGTGGATATTGTGTCCCACAAATCTCAGCTGTCTAATAATATATAGTTTATTACCTTCTTCTCATTGATAGTTTCATCTATTAAATTTTATACTTTTCTTACCAGCCAAGATATCAATGAATGTATTTTACCATACTCATAGCTTATTAAACAATCAAAGTCTTAGTTATTCATAATAAAAAATTTGTCTTATTACTATAATATTTTGGTTAAACAGTCCAATGAAGGACTTGAAATGAATGCTTAGTTTTAAATGTAAGAGATTATGAGGCAAAACTAAAGATTATGTTTCAGTAAGATAGACAACAATGAGACATAAGAAAAGAAGAACATTGAGATATGTATTAAGGTTTCAGCTCAAGATGAAGAGGCAACAAAGGGGGAGGGACTTTCTGGAGTGAACCAATAGGACCAAGGAGCAAGAAAGGATTTTGTTTTGCCCAGAATCAATCCTAAATTTCAATCATGAGGAGCAGACTTATATAGTGACAACTAGAGAGTCCCCTTGAACGAGCCAACAGGGGCCTATACATGACTAACCACAGAATAAATCCTAAATTTCAATCATGAGGAGTAGACTTATATAGTGACAACTAGAGATCCCCCTTGCAAGATTCAAGTTCAACAGGGGCCTATACATGACTAACCAATAAACAGGACAGGACAGGTGAAATGTGGAAGGGGACAGGAACTGGAACTGGAACTGGGGACAGAAACAGGAAGAGAAAACAGGGACCAAGGCCACTTGGCCAGATAGGACAGGAAAAAAGGCCACTTGGCCATACAGGAGGTGACCACATGGCCTAACAGGAACAGTAAAAAATACTGAGAGTGTATTGGGACCAAAATTCTGAAAATATACCTAAAGGACTGCATGGATTTGAGCTACAAGTAGACAAGAGAAAATAAAATAAATATATAAAAAACAGCAAGAATGGAGAATATAGAGTTGAATTATGAACATGATTAGATTGAGATAGAAAAGAATGGAAAGAGGGTAATACCACTAATTTGACCACCCACTCACTCACTTTGTGCCTGCTTCTCTCAGCCCTTTTAATCTCATCACCATTGATCAATAGGTTTTCTCTGCAGACATTCTACTCAGTTTCATTATTTGGATAGGAGATTCTGTTTCTGAGGCTGGAGCCGGTTTGCCTTGTAGAATAATTTATTTTGGTTTTGCTGCTGGGATGTTTATTCATCAGTCAGTCATCTAAATTCATCAACAATCTGTACTAGCAATATTTATCTGGGATTTTGTATTCTTTGCTTGTTCAGTTTTGGCTCTTTGTCTGGTCCTGACATGGCTTGTGGTGAAGAAAAGGAAATTTGGCCAGAAATTTAACAGGCTTTTTGTAGTGGTCCCATATAGATAGAACTGATGATCAAGAGAAATAGAGACTTGGTTGTTGGCCTGTTTTTTGATAACATTTTTCTTTCAAAACTTCAAGCAATCAAGATAAGAGATTGTTTCAGGGTTGGAACCAAAAGAACATTTTTGGGCAGGATTTTCTCCCCATCTTGGTTTAAAAGTGTGCTGTCCCCATGTCCATTTCAGAAAAGAAGTTACTGTGACCACCCATTGGTATGTTGATCTTAGTCTTGGATTTGGGTTTGAATATAGAAGGGTTGACCATGTGGTGTGTTGTGCCAGAGTTGAGTACAGTTTGTTTTGAGATTGATTCTCCCATGAACAGAAAAACTTTGGAATAATTTCCACACCTGAATTTTAAAATCTGTGTCTCTGGAGTTTTGGTGGTCCTTAACTTTTTGTTTGGGTGGAGGTGTGGATGCACTTGCCAGCAGAATTCTGGATGGTGGGATGTGACAGTTGGATTGTGTTTTCCGGGTTCACATCTGGGACTGGTGTTCCTGAACTTTTTCTTGTGATTTTTAGTCTTGTGAATCAAGGCTGATGTAACTTTGGAGGGGTTTTCAGTGGAATTTTGCTTGGGGATTGTGGATTTGGTGGGTTTGCTCTTTCAATTTTCCTCTAAATGGACTATTTCCTGAAATTTAGTCAGAGTAGCAGCTGGGCTTTCAAATATTAGAAAACATTCCAGAGATCTTCCAACAGTTTTTCAAGGATGGAGGAGCTGAGGATATTTTTGGGAACACCTAGTTTGAAATGGGCAATATTGGTGAGCGTTGTGGCATTCCAAATCCTGTTTCAAGTATCATTCAGCTTAATATGCTTACATCAACTTCCAGGAAATATAATATCAGCAATATGATGGCAGAATTGGAATTGGGGTAAATTTAATATATAGTCACCCAGTTATGTTTAAGGATTTTCATGGCTAAATCAAAAGATATATAGTTAAAAAGAATTACAGTGAATAATAAGTACATGGTATATATATAGAAGTAGTATATAGTTTAGTGTCTGGTCACAAGACAAAGAAAATGCTCTGTGGCACAGCCTAATTAAATAACCTCACCAGTAGAAATAGCTCACTTTATGCGCTCCCTGCATGAAGCAGTGCAAGATTAGTAAACATCACCAGCAGAAATAGCTCACTTTATGCAATCCCTGCATGAAGCAGTGCAAGATTAGATAACTTCACCAGCATAAATAGCTCAATTTATGCACTCCATGCATAAAGGCAGTGTAGAACAAGAACCCCACCAGCATAAATACCTCAATCAGATGCACACCAGCAAAAATCACTCATATTTTACTATATAAGGAGGCAGGGATAGAGAGAAATTGGATTCGTCCCACTCCCCACCATCCAGCTAGCAAAATAAATAAAAGTACCCATCCATATAGTAGTGTGATCTTTATCAGGTGACCCACAACAAAATCTTTCATATCAGTTTAAAATACACAAAAGAAATAAAGTAGGAAACATTTTCCTCTTTTAACATAGAGGTTAAGGAAGAGAGTAAAACACTTTGAATATTTCACATTATACCAAAACATCCTTCTACTCATATTTTTCTCAGACCTATCTCAAAAGGAAAACAAATAAATTCTATGCATTTAAATACTTTTCCTCATCAATTCCAAAAGCTTGTATTCCATTTATTACAACTTTCTGTAACAATTAATCCACTTCCCTGATCCCTTCAAAAAGCTCATTGCTGTAGATCTTTGTCTGATAAGAGATTACTAAATAAATATTTCTCTTAAAGAAAACAAAAATAAAGTTATCAGCCACAACAATAAATAGAATTGTTGTGTTAAATCTTGTAGTAAATAGGGGGGCAGGTCTTTCAAACCACCCTTAACAGTTGTAATAGATTCATACATACCTGAAATACTATAATTGCTATTTCCCGCTCACATAACTACCCCATCCCAAAAGGAGTTATCACAGTTTTTGTGAATATTGTTCATTAAATCCTTCAGATTGCCTTGAACTTGTAACACACAAACTTCAACCACACTTTTTCCTTGTTGTTGACAGAGGTGGAAGAATATCAGTATATGGTTTGGTTCCAGATGGCATGTGGATTGGATTTGTTCTTGGGAGTGATAATGGATTCAAAAGCTGTCTCTGGAATATAGTTCACAAGGATGTCAATGGTTTTGGTGTGTTTTGTTGCAACAGCATTGGAAGTGGCTCCAGGTATAGGAGGTTCAAAAATGTACTTGAAAATCCCCTTGTGAAGAAATTGTGGTTTAATCCTCATAGAACAGCGCAGGAAATTCTTCTTGTATAACCAAGGAATTTTGAATTTTGATGACACTCCATTGTTTTCAGCCATCATGATCCTCTAATTGTTTATCATGGCCATTGAGAATTTAAATATTTTTCAATTTGAGGCAAAACATAGAGAATAGAACACAAAAACAATGATAAGAAGAAAGAGCACACAGAGAAAATTTACCTAGAGGATCACAATAAAAATTTGATAAAGTAAGAAATGAGATCATTAAATCAATTAAAATAATATGGAAGAAGGAAGATAATTAATCAGATCATTAATCAGATAGGAAGGAAAGAAAGAGTTACCAAAGCCCTTGGGTTCTGATAATTCTTGATCTCAAAGGTGACAACAATGATTGATTTGGGTTTTTTTTCTAATGTTTAATTCCAGAGTATTGCTTTTCTGGTTTGAGATGAGGAAATATCTTCCGCTTGTGGTTATAATTTAACAAGTTGTGGGACATGCAGAGCGGAAATAACACAGAGAGAATGGGACATGTATGCACAGGACAATGATCAATGTTCTGAAACTATTTTTACCCCCCTCAAGAGGCTTAACCCCTCAAGAGTCTTAAATCAATACTGTTCTTGTATAAAACAAGGCCCCTGTATTGTCTCTCCTCATGGCATCTTTCACCCATCTACTCAGAGTTTTGTAAACATTTATTACACAGTAGTATCACATTTTACATTTTAAAATCACAATTTCCAGCCAATTTCACATATCCTTTCACAGGGTTCCCAGTCCCCCATTCCACTCCTGGTCTAAGGATTGCTCTCAAACTCCTCCATCTCTTACTCTCATTTTGACTTTATATATCCCCAACACAAACTATTTTCAACCCCCATTAAAGGGATCCAGTAACTTCAAGCTTTTCTGATCTCAGCAATTATAGTAAAAATATAAACAACCTAAGTCTAAAGTCCTATTGCACTTTTAATCTTTGAACAATCATTTTCTCACTAAAAAACAGCCTATCTTACATTTTTGGCCTTTTTAGCTAACTTCCTTTGAATTATATTGGCTAATATAGAACAAAAAGGTGCAGAGAGTCTTTTATAAAAAACCAGCAGAGTGAGTTTACTACACAAACAAGACTGACAACACAAGAGAGCCACACCTTTTATAAAAGACCAGCGGAGTGAGTTTACTGCACAAACAAGACTGACAACACAAGAGAGCCACACCTTGAGTTGAGACGGTGAAATGAAAACTGAATGAATTTATTGTTTTGATCAAAGTGAGAAATGAAAGAAGAAAGAGATAGAAACCTTTTATACAAGACCAGTGGAGTGAGTTTAATACAAAAACAAGACTGACAACACTAGAGAGCCACACCTTGAGTTGAGACAGTGAAATGAAAACCAAATGAAGAAAGGAAATAGGGAGCAATACAAGAATAATATTCAACTATCTACATTAGGTTTCATACACTAGGTTTCAACTGTATTTATCACTACACAACCTGATGAAGAGTATGCTAATAGTGAGGAATCTCAATAGCTAAAACTAATGAACTTGTTCCTGATCAATCCTACAGGAAAGATGGGGGAGAAGAGAGGGAGGTGTAGGGTAAAATTAGAAGCTCTTAGGACTCTGATAAGTTAAATTTCTTATGAGGGGAACAGAAAACTGGTTCAGGTAATAGTTTGATAATGTCTGAGTTTATGAACATCAAATAGAATCTATAATTCTGTAACTGGTATCTCTAAAGGGCATCCATTACATCCAATAAATGTGAAAATTATTGAAAAAAGCTTGAGTTCTACCAAGAAGAGGTGCTTGAATGTGAAATATGTTTCATGTACTGTTTAGTATTGATTTATAAGAGGTTTTTCTGGTCCAGTACCTTTGAGTAGCATAGCTGAGAAGAATGCTATGCTTAGCTGAGAAGAGTGCTATTCTTAGCTGAGAAGAGTGCTATGCTAACAGTTAGCGTAGCTGAGAAAAGTACTATGTTAACAGTTAGTGTCACTGTAGCTGAGAAGAGTGTTACACTAACAGTTAGTGTAGCTTTTTTTTGAGCCAACAGCAGATTCCTGTAGCATTATTGATTTATTTTGAATGGTGCTAACACTATGCTCAACACTTTTTTTTCTGCCCAAAAAGTATTGTAGCATTAGCTGTCCAAAATTGCAGCTAGCAGTAACTATTCTGTAATTTAGCTAAAAAGGTTAACACTATGCTACACTAAAGTTAATGTTAGCTTAGCAGGCCTACCATTGGTGCTCCGCGTTGTGTAAAGTTAGAGGATGGACATGTGTCACGCTTGTAAAATAGGGAGTACAGACCCATATAATGATTGGTATCTACTGCATCCTTCACGCAATGGCACATGAATGCCAACCAACAACCCAAGGCATACGTAGTTGTACTGCTATTTAGCTATATGCCAAAGCTCTTGTGCCACTCAGAGTTGTGAGTTGCTCTTGTCGATTACACTGAAATTCACTAGTCACGAGACATTTTAGGGTTTTTCTACTGTATTACCATTGACACTACGTATGGGGAAGGGTCAAACATGTCATGATGGGTTACTCTGTTTGTATCTGCCAAGTGGATCAGAATAGACCAAGCCGTATTATAATTTCGTAGTCGGGATAGATGGATAATTTGCAACATCTCTAACAATATGATCACAAAGAAGAAAGTTTGGTCGTTGCATTCCTACCGACCATGTAATTACCCCCAAGTTACATCTTCATGGGTCTAGAAATGCACAAGGACAATACAAAACGCAGGGTTAAGGTTGTAGGATATTTATGTTCCCGACACAGGTCACCAGAAAGAGAAATTGGTATTGACACAAGTGGTTGCAAGAAGAAAACGTTAGTTGGATTAGTCCAAGTTTACCTTTCTGACCCAAAGATGACGAAAGGGAGCCGCTTACCCAAAGAGACCGGAAATTTACCAGCCTCGCGTTGCTCGTCCCAACGGGCAATCCAACGGTCTGGAAGAGTTTCGGGCAAGAAAAGAAATGTAAGCATAATCAATGATTATAACATACAAATTTTTGAATCTGGCCTGGCAGGACTAACTCGGACATAAAGAGTTGTAGGTGCGGTAGAAATGACGAGAAGCTTCGTGCTCGGGGCCATGAAGATTTTTACACTTGTGGTAATCAACCTGAAGGGATAGATCGTTCAGCGATTGCGTCAACAAGGGAGCTGAGGTAAAAGTGACTTGGAAAATAGAATGTATTTACATAAGCCTGCCAGCAATGCTTTGTTTGCTAGAGAAAAACAAAGGATCAGATGAGTAAGGATACTCAATTGTCTTCAGAAAAACGAGCTTGATTATCAGATTCAACTAGCTTACATTCGTATTAGGGAATCGGGCATCGAAACCAGCAGTCTGATAATTGATTGAGCAGTGATGATCGTTCGAATTGAAACAAGAGTAAGTTATTTTAGAGGATCCCATATTGAGTATCGAAGAGAGGGAACTTACTTGTAGGATAAAAGTCTGCTTCACTTCTTCAACTTCGACCTGTCAAGACATCTCCTCAGTTCCCATCTATGCTTTTTGAATGTGTGTGCTTAGTTTTTGAGAAAGTTGATGGACCCACGTTCTGGTTGGAGGTTGCTTCTTCGTTCGACATGACGGGATAATTCAGACGGGTTGGCTTCTTGACTAGTGTTGGGTTGGGTGGTTCTTGGGTTGTCTGGGGTGAACTACGTCGTTCGTTACAGGCAGTCCCCGGGTTGACGAGCAAAGGTTTCACGCCCCCGTTCACGAATAGATATCACAGGCATCATTCCACAGGGCTCTTCTCCGCAACCCCCCTCCCGAAATATTTTGTTTGAAATTTGACCGAAGAGCAACCGCATCGGTCGCGGTTTTGGGTAGGATTAGCGGACTTAATCTTCCCTGTCAACCGCATCGGCGCAAAGTTAGTCCAATTAAGTTGATCCTAGGAGGCCAATTTGGATTAGCTAGGATCAAGTTTGATCCCTGCTAATCCTGGGATCAAGAGCATCTCCACTGGGGGGCCTAAATCACGGTACTTAACCAAATTTAGAGCATCCACCATTGTGTCGCTAACTTTTCCGCAACTGCGGAGAGGTTAGCGAGTGCGATGGTTACCCTACCGAGAAACCACGCCCTTGTGACTCGGTAGGGGGGCTCTGCAGCTGGCTAACCGAGCGTCCCCACCCTTGGGGACTCTCCAAGTCGCTCGGTAAGCGGGGCTGTAGGGGGATTGAGGATTGGATCGTGGGAAAGCCGGAAGGATCTTACCTTACCAAGCTCGTTAGAGGTCTCTAAATTTAGAGACCTCTAACGAGAATCTTAAAGATTCCTCAGTTAACGAGGCCTAAAGAGGCCACAAGGGTGGTCAGCGGGGGCTTCGTCTCTGTAAAGTTGGCTTACCAAGCCACTTTACAGAGACGAGGGTGGATGCTCTTAGTCACTCAACCCCAATTTAGCTCCTCCACCGGAGGCCCTAAACGGGGCTCTAAACTGGGAAAACTCCGCCCAGGCCCCACACCAGTCCTACATGTAAGAAGGTATACTTGGATAGAAACCCTGGTACACATATCACACGGCTAATTTTGTGTGATACTCCACACCTTTTCATCCAATACCCAATATCAACCCCAAATTGGATATAGATTGCCAATACACATCAACAAACCTGAGTAGGGGAATTTGGGGGGACCACCCTTTCACACACTCAAGGTCCTACTTTAAGAACTTGCAGTGTGGAAAGGCCTTTATGTGGGTTTCTAAAAGTGTGCTGTAGTCGTGCAAGTTTGGAATTTAATCCCTGATATAGACACATGCGGTGGAGATGGTCTAAGCTCATTTAGACAAGGGATTACCAGGCAACCCTTTGGTGTATGCTGTACTGATGTGGTTGCGGCGCAGGATTAGCCCTAATCCAGGGTTAACTCAATATCTAATCCTATATTTAATCCCAAACTGGTGTGGTTGCTCTAAGAGCATCTCCAACAGGAGAGCTAATCTGGGGAGGCAAAATTGCTTGCTAGCTCCTTTCTGCAGCCATTTGCCTCCTGGAACTGCTGCAGAAATTAGCACAAGCAGCTAAAAGGAAAGCCAAATCAGCCTTTGACTGAAACCCTGATCTCCCCGGACATTTCTGATTGTTGTAGAAGTGATTGGTGTATCTGGCAGTTATTGATTTGGGGGTGGGATGATGGATGTTGTGTAGAATTAACAAGGAGAAAACTTGAGTTTCCTGTAGAATGGACATGTCACTGTTAGCTAGTGGGTTTCCAGATGTGGCAACCCTATCCCTCCCAAGCTTCCCAAGGTTCATAGAAACAGTTCTAGTGCCCCCTTTGGCTAGAAAATTTAAAGCTTGGGTTTCTAAATGTGGGATAGCAACCTGGGTTAGCTCCCCCGTTGGAGATGCCCTAAGAGCAACTCCAGTGGGGGCGGTAAAATTGGGGAAAATCTTGGATGCAGCCCCAACTACCAGCTTTGCCTCCCCCAAGTGCTGCTGCATCCAGAGGGAGGAGCAATCTGGAGAGGTAAAACAGCCTATCACCTATTACTTAAGAAGCTACTGTACCCCATCAATTCCAATCAAGTCCTTCAAGATGGACCAATCAGCCTTACTTTGAAACATTCTTTTATATCAAAGTATTGTCATGGCCTCTTCAACTCAAACACAACAGATAAGTATTTAGTACAGTTCTATCATCCTATATCATGAAGAAGACAAACAAAACAAAACTTGAAACCAAACCAGATGTGCACCCAACTTATCTCAAAACTTTCAAGCTGCCTATAAGCTTCTATTCAACCACTACTTCTCACCAACACCTCTCTATGCGCCTTCAACCTTTTGGCAGAGATTTAAAAGGTCAAGACAGCTGTTCAACTCCATTGTTGAAAAAATTCAAGCCTATGATCCCTATTTTACTCAGAGATGTGATGTGGTTGGCCAACCTAAAGATCACTTCTTCTATCCAAATGTTTTCATATGGTGGTGTGGCTGGTGCAAATAACAAGTAAATCCAGATTTCCAAAAGCACAGCCCTTGAAATCTTGGTCTACTTTTTTGAAGCCATAATCCATGTCTACAGCAAAGAATACCTCCAACAAACAAATGAAGATGATCTCAGAAGACTCCTTGCAGTTGGCAAGGAGAGGGGCTTTCCAGGCATTCTTGGGTCTCTTGAATTAATTTATTGTTTAGAATCTGTGCTTGTTTAATTTTATTACTCTTAGATAAAGACCAGAAAACTGCAACAAGTGATTAGAAAAGGATAATGGGTATAGGAAAGAGCAAGATAAAAGAATAATAAACCAACCCTTAATGGATGTTGTTATAGCTAAAACAGTCAATTGATATGAAAGACTATGTAAAGACTATGTAATGAGGAGACTAATAGACTTTGATTTCAAGAATGAGCACAGTTGTTGATTTATAGATGAAGAAATAGATAGACAGAGAAAAAAACCCTAAGGATTATAGGTAATAGCTAGTTGTAGTTTTTTGGATAGTGTACAAGACCAGACTGGTTGTATCAGCTATGTGTATGAAACACTGGCTTAATGTTGGGGATTGATAAATCCACACCCATAAAAAAAGGGTGTGCAGCCCACATACCCTTTTTTTGACGGGTGTGCATGCTGAACACCCTTTTTTGGGTGTGGGTACGCCTACAGGTGTGCAACACCTGCCCAAACATGGACGTGCGGTTGCACACTGCATTCAAAATAGGGTGTGCAAACCGCTGTGGAAATAATGGCGACCCTGATGACAGAAAACATACGTTCTGCCATGGATGCCCTTCTTCCTGGCTGGTTGTGGGGACTCTTTGATTTCCTCTGCGGAATAAAAAACTGTTAGCGGATTACTAACTGGATTCCCTGCAACACCTTATACTCAGCAAGTGGACCGCTCCGCTTGATTTTGTCTTCCTGGTGATGCCCTTCTCAGTTCTGCTTGCCCGCACATGCTGAAAGTCTCTCAGAGTTATTTTGAAGTAAAGTGATTTCCATATATGCTGATGTTGATAGCTATCTACTTTGATGATAAGATAAGATAAGATCCACAAACTCTAATACAATCCTCTATTTATACACATTCCCCCATTCATTTCCCACAATACCCGGTACTGTCCTGGTACCCTACTTGCCTGTCTCCCTGATTCCGCATTGCACCACAGCGTACCCCTGACTTCTACACCCCGTTGACCCCTGCAGTTGTTTGTTGCCCCTGCGTCTGCCCCACTCCTTCTTCCCCTGCTCTGTTTGGTCCCACCTATGTTGCGCATACTGAAGCTGCCCTCGTCTGCTCAAGCAATTTCCCGTGCCAACTATAGAATGTTGCATGCTGCGCCCTTGTGCTTTTCCCCGCAAAATGTCTGGTGACATTTGGTATGTACCTCCTTCCTCAGTCTGCCGCTGAGCCCCCCGGTTGCGGGCTCAGCCTCAGTTCTGCACCGCCTGTATATAAGTTCTCCCACACCGCACACCCTTTTTATGTATATAGGTAGGGGCTTGCATGTCCCTACCCATATACATAGCAAGGACGTGCAAGCCGCACACCCTTTCTATGTGTATAGGTAGGGGCACACACACCTCTACCCATGTACATAGGCTGGCCCGGGGGGAATCCCCTCAGTCAAGGAGGCTACAACCTCCTTGACCGAAGGGATTCCCCCCAGTCAAGGAGGCTACAACCTCCTTGACCGAAGGGATTCCCCCCAGTCAAGGAGATTGGGGGGAGGGGGCAGGCACCGCAGGGTGAAGGCATGTCCACATTTCAATGTGGACATGACATCACCCATATGTATATAGGTAGGGTGTGTGTGCCCCCACCTATATACATAGACAGGGTGTGCAGTTTGCACACCCTTTCTATGTATATAGGGGGGCACACCCCTGCCCATACACATAGATTTGGGTGTGTGACCGCACACCCATGTTTGGGCACACCCTTTTTGTTGGAATTCTGTCTCCTCATCCCCAAAATACCATTTCATATGAATAATATTACATATGATTAGTTGGACTGACCTTTTGATGGTTGACTCATAAGACTAATTTCCAATAACTTAACACAGACTTTGATCCCTGTTGTAGTATTTATTTTTTATTGACTTAGTAAGACTCATATCAATTGATCTTTTTCCATCTCCTTCCATTTTTATTTATTATTCTTCATTCATTATTATACATTATTCATTATTTAGTTATCAACCACAAATTAAACACTTGTATCTAGTCTATAAATACATAGCCTAGTCCAAGCAATAACAAACATCAGTTCTCCTCACTTCCACCAGTCCCCCACACTGCCAGCATAATTGCCTAGGATGAAGTCATCCCAGTTAAACTGGGATGCACTCAACCAATTTAAACTTGGTTGAAATCAACTGATGAAATATAAATCCAAGGGACCCCCCTTGGTTTTATATTTCATTGGTTGAGGTCAACCTACTTTAAATTGGTTGTTTGCATCCTAGTTTAACTGGGATGAACTCAACCTAGGCAATTATGCTGGCAGTGCCACTCTGAGTCTTCCTTGAGTCTATTCAAAACACTTCTCCCTCTTTTCATCTCTTAAAACTTTACCACTTTTTTTTATGGGCGTGCGGCCAGGGGCGTGAATTTACCAATCCCCCAACTGGAATTGGTTCCTGTTAATTTTCACAAGCCCTTCTGGCTCTCAAACAGCTTTTCTCACAACCATTTTGGGTGGTTTGCACCACTTTTCCCAGACACCAAGGTCAATTTTGGTCCTTCAAGTGAAATTTAGTCTGCTCTTTTGACCCAACTCTCTTTGCATGTAGATACATTCTGTGAAACACATGTTTCAGGAATTGGATTTTATGGAACAAATCCTCTAAACCTGCACACAGAACAGGAAAATTCCAAAAAAAAAAAAATCCAAAAAGATCTGCAACATTTTGAACACCCCTCCCCCAGGGTAGCACAGAAGAGGGTTAGGGCACTGCAGCCGTGCCACAACAAGACTACACAACAGGCACCCATACTAGGGGCACACTGTACGCGCTACAAGTGTCCCACTCCGGGCTCTTGCGGGCCAGGAGTTAAGGAAACCAAAGCCCCTTGCATGTTATGCGCAAGTGGCTGATTCTTTCTGGTTCCTTTTAGCCCAGTTTCACTTACAAACATACAGTATAAGCCGGTATCGTTGAGTCTCAACAACCAACAGAACTTCTATTGTTGGCCCTATATAAAAGGGCCCCTTGTCCGCACTCTCCAGAAATCCATCCATCCATCTCTAGACAGAAATTAACAAAATAGGTCTTCCTTATCATTGCTGTGTGTAGTGTTTGCTCCGCGGCAGAACCACCTTTCACAAGTCCTGTAACCACCCCGTTAGAGCATCCACCATCGTCTTGCTAACTTTTCCGCAACTGCGGAGAGGTTAGCAAGTGCAATGGTTACCCTACCAAGGAACCACGCCCTTGTGACTCGGTAGGGGGGCTGTGCAGCTGGCTAACCAAGCGTCCCCACCCTCGGGGACTCTCCAAGTTGCTTGGTAGGCGGGGCTGTAGGGGGGGATCAAGGATTGCATTGTGGGAAAGGAGGGATCTTACCTTACCAAGCTCGTTAGAGGTCTCTAAATTTAGAGACCTCTAACGAGAATCTCAAAGATTCCTCAGTTAACAAGGCCTAAAGAGGCCACAAGGGTGGCACGCGGGGGCTTTGTCTCTGTAAAGTTGGCTTACCGAGCCACTTTACAGATAAAGTTGGCTTACTGAGCCACTTTACAGAGACGGTGGTGGATGCTCTTACACCGGCAATCCTCGGGTCGACGACCAGAGGTTTCACGCCCCCGTTCACGAATAGATATCACAGTCATCATTCCAAGTCACAGTCAAGACACGAACTGCTCCCTCATAACCCTTCCTCGCACGGCCCATCCAAAAAAGAGCTAGCAATATGCCAGGCCATCAACCCCTTCTGTGGCTACGATGCGAGACTAAAGTAGGCGTTGAAGACGATAACTCGGGTGAAAGAGATACTGACGGGATTACTCCGACTCTTGTAATCTTTTCTACAGCCTTTCGAGCACCGCTCAGCCTTGACTCCAGTAACTGCCAAGAAACTTATCGACGCTGGATTCCAGTTGGTGGTCGAACGGGACCCACAAAGGTTCTTTGCTGATGCCGAATTTGAAAAGTAAGCAACATATTACAAGGGGGCTATTACAACCGCAAAATGAGCTAACTTTCACCAACCCCGGCTTGAACTATAATCCTAAAGAGTCGGATGTGAACTGGTTGCACACAACTCGTGGCCAAAGGCCCCCCCCCACGCCATCATCATCGGGCTCAAGGAGTTGCCTCCTAATGATGATTCTCCCCTCATCCACACACATATCATGTTTGCCCATTGCTATAAGCAACAAGCAGGGTATCAGGAAATACTCGGTCGTTTCAAGCGAGGCCAAGGAACCTTGCTTGACATGGAATTCCTCCAGGACGAAAATACCAAGCGCAGAGTAGCTGCCTTCGGTTTCCACGCCGGATTTAATGGATCTGCTGTCGGGCTACTGGCGCTTGGCTCAATGCTATCCGGGGACAGCTTGGCAGGGTTAAAGCCTTTCAAACATGAGCATGAGTTAATTGCTCGAGGCAAACAGGAACTCGAGCAGGTTGTTTCCAACTTAGGCCGCCATCCCAAAGCTCTGGTGATCGGTGCATTGGGACGCTGTGGTTCTGGAGCTGTTACTTTCTTGAAGAAAATCGGGATGAACAAGTCAGTTTTTCTCATCACGCTTTTAATCATTCAAACCGAGTTGATGCCAACGACATTCTGTGCTTCTTGGCTGAACTACAAAAAATACAGAGAGGACATCGTGGAATGGGATATGGCAGAGACCGCGAAAGGTGGTCCGTTCCGAGAAATTCTCGAAGGTGAATAGATTCACCCCCTCCAGCGCATACTCTTTTCTTCATCTAACTACTTGACCCGTCTGTGTAATATCACAGCCGACATCTTCATAAATTGCATCTACTTGAACGAAAAAATACCCAGCTTCATCACCCGCGAGACAATCACTGCAGCGGGCGATTCCCGTCAGCTGAGAGTCGTGGTAGATGTGTCGTGCGATACAACAAACCCCAATAACCCGATCCCAATTTATGACGTCAACACTACATTTGACTCTCCGACCGTACCTGTTCAGCTGGAGTAAGTAGCCACTGATACCCTACTGCAGTTCTTCTAATCATATACAACTACCAGAACAAATAACTGTTGAACTCATCATACTAACGTATTCCTTGTTTTTGATTACGGGTGAAAGTGCCGGACTCCCAAGCTTGGAGGTTTGTTCAATTGACCATCTGCCAACGCTTTTACCAAGAGAAGCGTCGGAACAATTTTCGAGCGATCTCCTACCCACCCTCTTGCAATTGAAGACGTTAGATGAATCTAAAGTTTGGACTGAAGCAAGGAATTTGTTCCACAAGATGGTCAACTCCATTTAGTGGTCGCTTGATTATTTTTTTCTCATCGTCTATGTGCACAGGATCGCATGTACCCTTCATGCAGTTCAACAATCTACATACCAACAGCAAATGATTATTCATAGTCTACTGTAAAGAAATAAAATAGTCACCTTGGGTATTTAGGGACACCTCAGGGAATCGTCTGCGCGGTTACAAACTGCAGATATAATTGGTTCCCAATGGTCAGCCTCAACGCCCCCCCCCCCCCCCCCCCCCCCCACCGATTCATCTACCTGAAACTCATTGAGCATTTAGGACAAATCATCACTCACAGTTTGAGAGAACACAAACTTGCTGCAGAGAGACCTAATGGTATGAATCGACTAAACAAGTGAAAGGTGTTGAATCTTGAGAGAATATGGAAGCAGATTCAAACACGCACTTGTCCTAGCAGGTCAAAGACTGGCACAATCAGCAGATGAGTAGGCCAATAGTAATTGGTTTCGGACTCTATGAGTTAGAAGTTATTCAGTAATGGCGTTTGGCACTTGATACATAAGTTAGGCCCCGTTTGGCCGCGCAAAGTGACATGATAAATTGTGTGTTAGTTTACATAACACATGTAGCCGGGTTTGATTGTCATAAAAAAATAAAACCAAGACAGCATTTATGATATGTGTGTTTGGTGCAGCCACACAAAGAGGCCATTTATTACTGCACTGTTTGGCGCGGCATCATTCCAAACTAGCTACCATACCACAAAGTCTCTTCAAAAATGGCACCATCAGACAATCAGAAATCTCTACAACAAACCCACAAGCAACAACAAATCAGACGCAAGCAAACAATTATAATGATTGCTTTCATCATTGGCGTTCGTCAGTGGATGAAGTGTTGGAGTTATCAGCAACTGCACCACAGAAGATTTCTCAACTGAAGCATGTCCTGAGCGCAAGAGGAGTAGAATGTAGTGTTCAGAGTGTGAACACTCCATTTGAAGATTTAAGTTCTAAGATTATTCATCCCATTGGAAATGAATCACATAAAGAAGAACCAACTCAAACCAACAACGTCAACAACTCAATGAAACCACACACTACAACAACTCCCCTCCAATAAACTCCTAATTCAAGGCCATCAATTCTTGGATCTCCAAACATTATTGAAGAATCACAGTAGTGCTATTATTAAGGTATCAATCTTACTTTAATCAAGAAATCTACTTTGTTATTCATAATATTGACTCCCTTTTTGCTACTATTATTAAGTTGTTCATCTGATTTTTAAGAGTGAAATACAATCCTTTAACTACTCTATCTAAATAGGAAGGACATGATGCCTAGGATTCTTACATGAAGACCATCAAAGAGCCGTACAACAATGCTATCTTCACCGGCAAAGCCTACACAAGAAACATATTGAATGGAAACCGACTTCAAGCTCAAGCAATATTCCAATTATCCTCTCATGTTTTTGATGTCTGCTCAACTGAACTTCTCTCAATCAACATAGAACCCACGTCAAAACTAGTTGGCATGGATGAACAACTGGCAATCTTCTTGTACATTGTTGGCCAGAACGCTACCAACTGGCAGACTCAGGATCAATTCCAACACAGTGGGGAGAAAATATCTTGCATCTTCCATCATGTGATCAACCTTTTCCTGCAGCTGTTCAAGGAGTACATTATTCCACCTCCAGTCAACAACACACACAAGTCCATCTTAGAAAACCCCAAATTTTCACCCTTCTTCAATCAATGTATGGGTGCAATGGATGGCTGTCATGTCCTGGCATGTGTCCCCAAAACAATGGCAGGACCTTATTGGAATAGGAAAGGAACATTCTCACAGAATTTACTTGGTTTAGTTGACTTCAACATGAAGTTTGCCTACATGATGGTTGGATGGGAGGGGTCCGCGCACGACTCAAGGGTTCTTGGAAGTGCAATGGCTGAGGATTTCAGGATTCCAAGAGGCTCATTCTACCTTGCCAATGTGGGATACTTGCTCTCCAAAGGTATACTGGTTACTTACCGGGGTGTACATTATCACCTGCACAAAAATGCACAGGCAGGTCAAAGGTGAGCTTTTCTATAAAGGGTGTATTTTTCTGTAGCTATGGACTGATTATTATGGCTTTCAAGACCTGCAAACAAAGAGGAGCTTTTCAACCTGCAGCATTCAATTCTCCGGAACGTCATTGAGCGGACTTTTGGCACCTGGAAGAAGCGATTCCCCATTCTTGTACATCCTCTACAGTACAGTTTGGAAACTCAAGGGAAACTTGTTCTTGCACTAGCGGTTCTACATAATATCATCATTGAAAACAATGGCCAATCTGATTATTTTAATGATGACAATTATGTTGGCTCAGCTCCTGAGGAAGATGAGATCCCCAACAATGAAGAAGACAAACAATCTTTGGGCCAAGCCCAAGGAAGAGCTGCACACAAGATCTGGAGGGACTCAATGGTGCAGCAAATGTGGGAGCAGTACTGCCATAATCTTCATCAATGTGGAAGTTAAAATGTGCTTTTCTTCAATCATCTTGTTCTATTGATCTTACACGTATGAGTAGCAAAAAAAACACATGAAAAAACTTGTCTTGTTTTATCTTTGTTTTTAGAAACATTTAATTTTTTATGAATCTATGCTACTTCTTTTTTTTAAACTAAGGCAATCAATCAGAAATTGCTTGTATTTATATAGACATAATGGCAACCCAAGTTGGTTTTCACAGGTTGATACAAGTTAATGACGAGACCACATTTGATTGAGCATCCAACATTGAGAATGTGATATTTGAAGTTGCCCATATTATTTCTTGGAGTATAAGCCAATCAATCAGGAATAAGTCGGAGTAAGCTTCAATTTGATCTGTGCACTCATCCAGCCCCAAGCGTGGCTGTGGTCTTGGATTGCCAGAAAGGCTTTGGCCTTTGCTTCGTTTTCCAAGACGCTAAATCCAGCAACAAGCTCTTCCATACTCAGACCAGTTGCAAAGTGGTATTGAAACTTCTCAATTGCAGCATGTATTGGTGAGACTTCCTCTTGGTTAAATGCATCAACAAGTCAGTTTATTGAGTTTTCAAAGCAATCACCCAATGTGATTTGATGATGACGAGGAGCTCGGACCCCTGGACATTGAGAAGGTTTTTGTTGGGCATCCAAGCTTTCAGTAGCATTGTAAACAAATTGGGAGCCGAGGAACCTCTGTCTGCATCTTCAGTTGTGAGACTTGCACCAGATTGAAACAAAACACCAGTAGCTGTGTTCCCCTCAAAAATCACTTGATAATCCCTGTATTTGGGAAAGGGGCTATTCTCAAATATTCTGGCATTTGGGTGCGACTAAGATATACAAAGAGCCATGTGAGCCAGCTTGTCTTACTATTACCAAGCACCAAGAATCAAGGACAACTTACAACTAAAAAAGCATTCCAGACCTCCTCTGAGGCGGTGACCATACATTCAGCCTCATTCCACCCGGATCCACTTGCTCCTTTGCAAGCTGAAAATGTGTACCAGATCTTTTTGAAAGTCTGGTTGAACTTTGACTTAACCTTTGGGACAGTAAACTTGACACCGGGGAACTTGATAGCCAGCTTGTTAGCAACTGTTTGATGAACCTCTGGTTTGAATCCAGCTTTGCCACGCTTTCCAGACTCAACAGCTTTGACATAAATCTCAAGAGCACTACGTTCCATTCCAGCGGTACATACAAGGTTTTTGGTCTTGTCCTTTTCAGGGCTATCTTCTGGCTGGGTTGGGGTTCTGATTGGACTATGTTGAGAACCATTTGGGCTTGATGTTTGGGAAGCCATTTGCTGAGAGATAGATTTTTTTTGTTGTGAATTGATTGGTTCCAAGTTGTGAGTACTAGTGGCCTGTTTTGGACAAGATTTCCGCTGAGCTGGGGTAGAAGGAGTCCTTGGAGATTTCAATGGGGTTCAAGGTTTTGCAGTGTGTTTTGGAGTTAGCCAAGGATTTTGGGATGATTTGGGTCGAGCCATAATGATATTTATTGAGCGTGAGATGAGATGAGTTGAAATCCACGACTTGAAATCAGAATTCGGGACAACAAGTGGATTTATCACCCAGAAATACAGGTCCAGACCTCTATTTCCAAATTGGCAGGGATGATAAATTTTCAGTCATGCGCGGTCATGTCTTTTGCAATATTACTGGCTGCCACAAACACCAAATAAATGGCTGTTGTGCCCCAGGAAACCCCCTTTATAATTTGCCTGATTTATCACATCACATTGCGCGGCCAAATGGGGCCTTAGAATACATCTAGTATGTACATAATGGAATGGACCATAATGACTGTCTTCATAGAAAATATTGGATGGTGAAAAAAAATAGATAAAAGCATCTGATAATAGATAAAAACAAGATTAATCAAAAAGAGTGACAAAAGGTACCCGGTAAAATTGTATCACAAGTACTAGCTGGCTAGTGAAAATTTGTATAATATATTTTTACAGGTTTCCATCTAGTATTCCAAGTATATCCAGACAAATTGGAGAACTCTTCATCACATTTTTGGACTTTTTCATTGGTATGATTGGAGCTCTGAAGCAATATCAAATCTTTTGGGTTCTTCTTTGTTTGGTATAATGGAAGTGAGCATATGAACATAGTGTATATACAGTGGGAATACTTTCTTGGCTGCAGATGGTTCAAAAACTTTGAGCTGATCAAGACAAGATTTAATGTCAATTTTTGTTTGCTGAAGCCAAACTTCATACCAAATGTTGCAATAACTCATGAACTTTTCCAATTTTTCCAATAGGAGTTTTTCCCTCCAATATCTAGCTTTTCTCTGTCTTTCTTCACAAGTTTTTTTTTGTCTCTACTACTGTTGCCTATCACTAGATTCTTCAACACCATGTTGAAAAACTTCCACAATGAACATATGGCCAAGTAGGGAAGTAATGGCTCCATGATACATAACACTACCATGACGCTGAGGGGTTGGATGAACAACAATACTATCACTAGGAAATCTAGGTAAGCCCTCCACCATAAGATTATCTTAACATAATTTCTTTTCCCTGAAGCTCTCCGCATAGTTTTCTTTCTGGTTATCATCCAAATACAGTGCTTGAAATTCCTGATAGTCTATTACTGATTTATTTTTACTTTCAAACCCAGCCGTACTGTTCTCCTATGCTACAATGGAATCAGGATTAGTTTCTTTAAGTAATCCTGAGCTTGGAATAGTTGGAAAAGGTGCTCCAAAATCCCAGATATTATCATGTTGAAGGGTTGGGCAACAGCAATCCTCTGTGTGGTGTAAGTCAAAATATATCATGGAGTCTTCCAGAGGAATTTTTGTAACACTGCAGGCAAGGATAAATAGCAAAGAGGGGAAGAATTGCAACATTATAGACCTTATTTTCATGGTGAAATGGATGCAAGATTCTCACACTTCAATCCAGTTAGAATTCTCACTTATTTGAATAACCAATTCTCCAATATGTCCCAGGACCTCCTTTTTAATTTCAAAGTGAAAATGTAATTTTTCCTTTGGAATTGCAAATTATGAATACAATGGTTTCTTACTACAAGTTTTTTAGTTGTAAAATTGGTTTTTTCAGTACTTAGTGCTATGAGGACCTAATCTTTTTTATGAGTAAAATTGAGGGCTATGAGGACCTAAGTTTTTCTGTGAGTATGCAGTAATTTAGAAAGTCTTTGATCTACTGAGTTGTGGTGGTGTGGATGTTTTTAAACTTCTCAGGTTGGGCTGTAAATGGGTAACAGGTATTGAAAGTGAAAAAGCAAGTGCTATTTTGGGGTTGAGGGAGTTAAGAAGGGGAAAACTAATGACAGGTTTGCAAATGAAGGGGGAGGTGTAGTCATCCTGGGTTGGTGTTGAAACTCCTCGACGCTTCATTGACGCTCTCAACGCTCTCACTGTGTCCGCCACAGTCCAACTGACTTAGCTTAATAATCTTTGAATCCACTCCATTCACTCCACGCACTCCTCTCCATTCACTCCACTCACTCTACACCATTCACTCCACTCACTCCTCTCCATTCACTCCTCTCCATTCACTCCTCTCCATTCACTCCACTCACTCTACACAATCGACTCCACTTCCATTTCCCATTTCATTCCCATTTTCTATCCACTTCCTCACTCCTATAATCACTTCCATCCATCTATCTCTTTATCAACAACTACTTCAAGAAAACCTCACTCAATTCTTCAAGAAAAATCACTCAACACTATCAAAAACTAAGACGTCTCGTCATTGTCCCAACTTGGTGAGAAGTGACATCAAAACATCCTCTCTTGGCTCCTCTCATTTACTATGTCTCTACAACCTCACTAACATCAACCTTTATTAGTTCTGTTCTATTGTCCTGTCCACTCCACTTGTCCTGTCCTCTCCTATTTTATCTATTGTTGTCAGTCAGAGACTTATCAATTCTCATCGGGTATGATTCAATTTCTCTTATGTTGTGATGTTGGATTTCTTTCTTATTTCATGTTTTATCTATCAGATCTGGTCTTGTCTTTATCAATAAAAAAAATCATTATAGCCAACAGTTCTTTAGTTGGAAGGGGTAGCAGCCAGGGGTTGGGCTTGCTGGGATTCAAACCTGGAATTTTCACTCTCTTTGGAGTGATTATACTATTTTTTTTTCAGGGGAGACACCAAGCTTCTGTGGGTGATGGTTACTACTAGACCATCCAGTCCCAAGAACCTCCTTGAAATTCCATCTTCAAGAAAGCTCTCCATAGGAGAAATGAAACAATTGAAACATGTCTATCCAAATAGTGTTGAATACTGGAGCAAGATTATGTAATACTATGCACTTATCTAACTACATAACCTAACTTAGTGATACATAGTCCAGTGAAACCTAATAGACATGTATTTAGAATACATACCTCTCCGCACCCAATCTCCAGTCTTTCCTCATTGAGACTGGATAATCAACATTTGTGTGCAGAGAGCTTACCACATTGGGTTGTTATCATACAGCACCAGGAAAGAAAAATTTGGCACCTCTATGGAGGTGCCTTTGCTTATCTCTTACCCATCCTCAACATATCAACACTGTATCTAGACTGTATCCCCCACTTCAACAGAATGTATTGATGAGGTATCTTGTTTTCACACGACTGCTCCAAAGTTGAAGTATTTCCATATATTTAATTAATAATTTTTCAAATGGTAAGTAAATCCCCGGTGAACTTCATGAAATGCCAATTCCAGATGAAACACTTCATCTTTATCCATTATATGAATGGATCAAACAATTAAACACAAAATGTCTGTTACAGATAAATGAATTCAAAATGCATCCTAATAACATACTATGTGATTCAGGTTATTTGTAACACTTCCAAGTAAGAATTTCAATGATAATATACATATATATTCTCCTTTACCAGGCAATTTGTTTTTATTCCAAAATATACTCACATTTTAACCCTGATTTATGAAGATCCATACCCTGCTCTTCTTTTTGATTGCTGTTCTATTATCACTTTTCTAGAACCCTTGGAATATGTGCAGATTTTTTAGTATAGATGTTGAATTATCTCAATGATTATCAGTTAATATATCTGGGAGAATCTTGATGATGTTGAATTTTGACATAATTATATTACTTACACCATCCAGAAATTATTATTATCATTCATGAGGGTAGGTTTCAGTCAGCAATGAAAACAGTCCTCATTTATAGAGTTTGAATAATTTTTGATGAGGATCAGTGAATTCAAATTGGTATATCTGGGAGAATCCTGAACATGTAATTTTGAAATGATGGTATTACCAATCACTTACACCTTCCAGGAATTATTGTGATCTTTCATGAGTATGAATTTTATTCAACAATAAAAACAGTCCTCATGGAATTTGGCTTTATTGATGAGTAGATATGGCCTTGTTATATTTATTATCTTTTTATTATGCTTTGGGTATCATGTAAATAAGGGGCGTTGATAGACGCACGCCAACGCCAACCCGCACGCCAATTTTTTTTGGCGTGCGGGGCCTACACGCCAATTTATTTTGGCGTGTAGGGTCTACACGCCAAAAAAAAAGGGCGTGTGAGACCCGCACACCAAAAATGGCGTGTGGTTCCCACACACCATTTTTTTTGGCGTGTGGGCCCCGCACGCCAAATAAAATTGGCGTGTAGGACCCGCACGCCAATTGTTTGGTGTGCGCTCCCACACGCCAATTGTTTGGCGTGTGGGAGCGCATGCCAAACAATTGGCGTGCGGGTCCCCCCTTGCTCACATAATCAAATTGGAGGACCAATTCGATTACGTGAGCGAGGGGAGGACTTCCTCCCGGCACGAGGCTGTATAACCTCGTCAGCCAGGAGGAAGTCCTCCTGGCCGACAAGGTTGTATAGCCTTGCCGGCCGGGAGGACTTCCTCCTGGCTGACAAGGTTGTATAACCTTGTCAGCCAGGAGGACTTCCTCCCGGCTGACAAGGTTATACAACCTCTTCAGCCAGGAGGAAGTCCTCCTGGCCGACGAGGTTGTAAAGCCTCGCCAGCTGGGAGGACTTCCTCCTGGCCAACGAGGTTGTATAACCTCGTTGGCCAGGAGGAAGTCCTCCTGGCCAACGAGGTTATACAACCTTGTCAGCCAGGAGGAAGTCCTCCCGGCCAGCGAGGCTATGCAACCTCGTCGGCCAGGAGAACTTCCTCCTGGCTGACGAGGCTGTATAACCTTGTCAGCTGGGAGGAAGTCCTCCCGGCTGACAAGGTTATACAGCCTCGTGCCGGGAGGAAGTCCTCCCCTCACTCACGTAATCAAATTGGCCCTCCAATTCAATTATGTGAGCGAGGGGGGACCCGCACGCCAATTGTTTGGTGTGCGCTCCCACACGCAAAACAATTGGCGTGTGGGAGCGCACGCCAAACAATTGGCGTGCGGGCCCTACACGCCAATTTTATTGGGCGTGCGGGGCCCACACGCCAAAAAAAGATGGCGTGTGGGAACCACACGCCATTTTTGGCGTGCGGGTCTCACACGCCCTTTTTTTTTGGCGTGTAGACCCTACACGCCAAAAATGGCGTGTAGGCCCCGCACGCCAAAAAAAATTGGTGTGCATTTATCAACGCCCGTAAATCAGATATGATATCTGATCTTCTCAACGGGGAAATTTTTATATATTCACTGATGATAATAAAATTCAGGCAGTCTCACCCAGCACTGCCAGCATAATTGCCTAGGTTGAGTTCATCCCAGTTAAACTAGGATGCAAACAACCAATTTAAAGTAGGTTGACCTCTATTTCATCAGTTGATTTCAACCAAGTTTAAATTGGTTGAGTGCATCCCATTTTAACTGGATTGACTTCATCCTAGGCAATTATGCTGGCAGTGTAGGAAAACAAATTCCATGTAGGAAACACAACCCACAAAATATTTTGAAGAGTGAAAAATAAGTATTTAATTATGTACATAAATTTGGGGTGGAGAGCAGTATTGATTCAGCTACTAGGAAAAATAAAATAGAGAGTAGATACTAACTTATTCTGACCATCTGTGTGAATCCCCAATATGAAAGGACTATTGATAAAATATATTTCTTCAAAATTCTACATGTTCTAATTTCAAGATGCTTTCAGAAGGAACCTTAAACTGACTCAGGATTCAAGGCATAAGAAATATGGTTGAATAGGGGGTATCAATATGTCCAAATCCACCATTCTGTAATTGACTTGTTCCAAAAAAATCCACCATTTAAAAAACATGCTAGTAATTTCACTACACCCTATCAAAACCCACTGAATAACAAAATAAAATTGGATAATTGCCTGGTTTTAAAAGCGGATTGGGGAATATTTGAACCCCTATTATATTTCTTCCTTTAAATTTCTAATACTGATTGATTTTATTCCAAATATAGATTTATAAGAATGTGAAATTGTTAAATAAAAAATATATGAGAAAAATGTATCATACCTGCTGATTCTAAACTTAAAATCCAAGAGGAAACATGGAAAATCATAAATTCTAGTAAAATTATCACTTGTGATTCTGGGTTGAGATTTGCTAACAACTTAGCCTAAATTTGAATTAAAAAAAATTCTAATGAATTTCACAGGGTGTAATAGCAATTTGGTTTGGATTTATTCAAACCTAATTATACTATAAAGGTATAATAATTTCTCATGAAAGAAATTTCATAAGATAATTTTTTTGGAAGATATTTTTCATGATAATATCTTAGGTCCAAAGAAATATCAAACAATAGATACTTCAAATGAGGCAAGTGGATCTAGAAATTTCAATCCAGAATTCGGGGTTTCTTGTAGCCTCAAATTTCACTAACTCTGATCAATATAACATTCAGGGATAGGAATTCCAGAGTTGTTTTAAAAAATAATCACTCACAGGCTAAATGACAATAGCAAAATTGAATGAAGTGAATTCAGCTGTAAAAAGAAGCTAATTTCAAGCACATGAACCAAGTTTAAATATTTCCTTCATGTTGAAAAAATTATAAAAAAATGTGTATGCATGAAGACCAAATGTCAAATGATCACTGCTTGAAATATTTCAGGGATTAAACAGAATGATATGTAAACAAGCAACAAGTATTAAAGATGGTGAGGGGAAGAATGAAGATAAAATGAAGCAATTCACAACTGTCAGGTCAAAACTGATGCAGCTTGATTTTAGTAACAGTTATTCCAACAAAATCCAAATCCTGGGTAATAAATTAAATGTATGTTTATTGTGAATTGATCATAGCTAATAGGAGCAATTCTATATTTATCCTGAAAATTCCATGAAAAAAGAGCTTAAATTTGAGTGGAATTCAACTAATCATCCCAGGACCTGCATATTTAGTTCTTCAATGGTTAAAATTTTTCAATTTCAACCTGAAACTGTGTTTGGTTTTCTAATAATGGATTCTGATGGAATTTGAAGCTGGAAATTTCAGTAAAATGTCATGAATTTTCCAAAATATGACTGAAGTACCTCTATCCAAGTGCATTCTATGGGTATTCCAAATTACTAAGGAATCAGGGACTGCTTAATAGTGGTTTCTCTGTTCCATGCAAAATTGAGAGATTAAATTCCATGATTCATCAATTTGGTGGAAATAGTTACAATGGACAAACAATATCCTCTATGTCAAATAATGGCCTCCAAGCTCAGCTGGCTTGTAATATTAACCATGACTTGAAATGATAAAACAGCTTCCTTGAGGAATTGAACCCAATCTCTTGCTTGGTATATATGGGATATGGTATCCAATTTAGTATCCTAAATAAGATGTAATTCAAGTTTGACAATTGGTGGTTTGTCTGGAGGATGATGGGATTATTTAAGCAAGGCGCTTATGGGGTGGTTTTATTATCCAATCTTTGAAGTTTGTGTATCTGTTGATAGAGAAGGCTGAAACTGGAAATTGCTTCTGAACAGTAAACTCCAAAGAGTAATGTAGAGCAGATGACTTGTGATAGAGTAAATGAAATACATGAGCTAACTTTCTTGGCCCAAAGAGCTAGTGTGCTTGAATTTCACAGCAATCATGGTTTCAAATGGATCAAATAAGAGGCTTATGATCCAAATGAACAGCTCTAAATTTTTCATATGAAAATCAAAGCAACTGAGCATATACTCAATCAAAATGTTTCATCCAGCAAAATTTATCTGTTTATCAGATGTATAATTGATTCGAGGGATTTTTAATTCCTCTGTGATTGAATTTCCTCGGGATTTCACCTGTAAGGTTAAATTCTTGATGTTGAGTTTCAGTTACCAACTAAAACCCACAAAAAGTGAAATCTTCTGTGAATATCATATGATATCATCATTCCTTGGAATATTAAGAGCTCAAAAATACTGGATCATACATGAAATCACTCAGAGTGTGCCTCTTTTTTTAGTGGTTCTTCAAAATTCAAAAGAGGTCAGAATCTTGATTTCTACTATAGTAGAGTTGGTGCTGGGGGAAATTAAAACTCAAGTGGAATACCCTGGAAGTTATATCTTGTAATTTATCATCTAAGCTGAGTGAATTGAATGGATAGGTTTTTCAGGAGGTTTTCTGTGAACCAAAGTTGTAATGTATTACACACATAACCCTTCAAAATTTATTTAAAAACTTCTTGTCAGAGTTGATCATAATTTATGAAGCCTGAGAGGGATTTGCTTCAGGGAAAACAAGGTCTTTGTATTTCACCACGCTGTCTCCACTTTGTATCCAACATATATCAATCACTTGATTAAAGGGATAGCAGAGGGATACACATGTTTTATGCCTGATGTCTGGCTATCTGAATCCACTCATATGTATCCAGTTTTGAAATATATCATACTGCAGGGTTGAATTCATCATTCTCTCATGTGGTCTCTACCAAATAAGTGTCTTGGGTTTGATCTAACCCACCCCCCCCCCCCAAGGCTAGTGAAAATACCACGTGCCAAGAGAAGCTCTCTCCTTGAAAATGTCCAATCAGTTATTTTAATGCAATATTTGAGCTGCCTTATACAAAAAATCATTGAAGTTTCATCAAACCAAAAATAAATATTTTTGTGGGTGGTTCTTTATGCAAGAAGCGTGCAGCTTGCATGTGGTTATTCAAGATCCTTTCATTCAGGTAAAAACCAGATGAAAAAACTTGCAGTTGAGTTTAATTTTCACTAAGTATTGTAATTTCATCATTCACATATCTCCTTGTTTTCTCTGTTCCCGTATATATCACTCCTTTCACTTCCTGTCACTCAATTCTCCCCATAAATATTGAATTTGCATTTAATCCACCATCTTCTGTCCTACAAGCTGACCCCAAAGTTGTTGTAAATTTCAAACCTAATGTTTATATAGAAATCAAAATATCTGTTCATCTATGTGCATTTGCTCAAGGTCAATACTTCTTGTTGGATGAATACTTTTCTGCCATGCAACTTAGAGGACTGTATTTCTTTGTTTTATCCTGACTCAGGTTTTATTATCCAGAATTCCTTTCCCCATCCTCTTTATTTTCCCTTGATAAATATCTCTTCAATTATTCCTGGAGGATCTGACATTGCCACTTGTACTGTAGCATAAAAATATAATTATGAGCTGGGGCTTCATCTTAGTGATTAAGCCTGGCGGGCTTAAGTATGGTTGGTCCAAAAAAAATCAAGGGTCAGGCCAAAAATGACAAGCTCAGTTAGTATTTAAGCCCGGCGGGCTTAATCTAAATCAGAAGAGCCTGGCAGTTTTATGTCTCACCAACTAATTAAGTTTTGGGAAACACGTAAAATCATAGAATCTGGACAAATTTTTTTTTGAATCCAGATTGATTGATATTAAGCCCGGCAGGCTTAAGAATGCTTGGACTAAAAGACTTTGAGTGTAGGGCAACAAGGAAGCACAGGGGTGTTTTTAAGCCCGGCGGGCTTAATCTAAAAAAAAAAATCCTGGTGGGGTCGTGCGTCACTAGGTAAGTATGATTGGGTCCCGCATAAAATAATAGAATACATCAAAATTGTTTGGTTTTAATCCAAAATTAATTGATATTTAAGCCAAGGATGCTTGAACTAAAAGAATATTGTATGCGCAGGAAAACAAGGAAAATCAAGGGTTCTGTTTAAGCCCGGCGGGCTTAATCTACAACAGAAAAGCCTGGCCGGCTTATGAGTAATTGGGTAATTAAGATTGGGGTTCGGCATAAGATCATAGGATATGGCAAAATTGTTTGGTTTGAATCCAAAATTTATTGATTATTCATGGAAAAAGAATGAGATTTTTCAAATCATGCACATGAAGCCAGAATTACGGAGTATCATACAACTCATCAGTCAACCTTTGGAACAAAAGGGCTAAGATGTCTATTAGGTCTGTCCTCCTTTCCTGCTTGTAGGTAAGGGTAAGAATGGTTTTTTAACCAGAAAAGGAGGACTGATTTTCCCCTGTCTAAGGGAAATTGTTGGTGGAATAATAAAGTGAAAAATGAAGAGGAGCTACTAGCTAGAAGCACCAAGCTTAGAGTACTTGGCAGGTTGCTTTATTAAATGTACAAGTACATTTGTAATTCTCAACCTCTATATAGAATTACCATGTGGTATTTAGAAGCATGTAGCTACTCTAGCTACTCAATAGAGCACATGCTTTCTAACTAGTGTTTGAGGAGTAGAGCTGAAACAGGTGGCTGGGATTTTTAAATCTGCAATGGGCACAAAGAAAAATTATTCTGTTTATTTTCACTGCAAAAAAAAATGGCTCAACTGCCTGCAGTGGACATCCAGCATGCTCCAACCAAGCTGCCAGTGTAGCTCCACCTGTTTACATATGTAGCTTTTGCACAGTCACTGTGGAATGTACACAGTGACTGTGCATTGAAGCTTGGTTGAGTTTACACTTTGAGAAAGGTTGGAGTAACACCACCGGCTTCCATAGAGCTCACACATGTCAACTGCAGTCAGGTGAGCCAGTTTTTCTTGCAGTGCATGTGTTACAGTAGTTGGAGTTCCGCCGCCGTTGTTTTCCCTCTGTTCTTCTTTCTTTCTCACATCCATCTGTCACTCCTTTTTCTTTCACTCCCTGATGAATATTCATTCTCACCTTCTGTTCCACAACTCAGCCATAACTCATATGTAGATAAAATAGCCATGCTTTCTGCATAGCCAATGAAACCATCTTAAAATGGCCATGCTTTCTGCATAGCTATGAAACCATCTGTTCTTCTTCTGTGCACATTTCCCCGAGTTCTCTATAGAACACAGCACCTTGTATCATGAGTGCTTTTCCACCATGCAATTCAGAGGGCTCATTTGTCTTCCTCTGTTGGCTCTGTTCTTAAACTTATCTCAGCTCCAGCAATTCAAACTTGAGCTTCAACAACAGTGTCATGTATAGTGGGTTATGTTATTTACATACAGGTTATAACCCTTATCTTTCCATGAGCAGAGTGGATTGATTATACCATGATTTTAACAAATGATAATGATGGTTGGCCTAAAGTTAAGTTAGGACAGCATGGACAGCATCATTGACTCTAGGGAGATGTCAATTTATGTTGTGTTGTAACATTAAACCTAAACAGTAGGTAATTTATGTTGTAACATTAACCCTAAACAGTAGGGGAAATGTGTTGGAATTATTAGGTAAATCTGTATTAAGTAGGAAAACTGGGTCAGGGGTTACACAAGGATGCATTTCTAGTGAGAACTTAATTATAGCAAATCAAGGGATGATTATTATGAACATTTTGGAAGGCAGAATAAACTCAGTTTGGAAACAAGAGATACTTGGGTTGTCAGACTTATGTTAGTTTTTGGTTAGTTGGGTTGGCAGGCTTATGTTACCATAATATTTTGTGTTAGGAACCATAACTACCATAATATTTTGGAAGATGTTAGGAATCATAAATATGTAAATGAACATTTAATACATTGGGCAATTAGGAATGAACATTTAATACATTGGAAATTGGGCAATATGTAAATGAACATTTAATACATCGGGCAATTAGGAATGAACATTTAATACATTGGGCAATTAGGAAGTGATTTTACAGACTTCTATGGTACACAGTATTTGTTTAAATACTGTGTACCGTAGAATTGAAAAACATGTAAAGATCAGATTCCAGTCAACAACTGGAATCAGGTTTGATGATCAAACCTTGCTACCTCCCTGCCTGAGTTTCCAGACTTCTATGGTACACAGTAATTGTATAGAAGTCTGGAAACTGGTAAAGATCAGATTCCAGACAACAACTGGAATCAGATTCCAGTCAACAACTGGAATCTGATTTGATGATCAAAACTTGCTGCCTCCCTGCCTCCCCCCTCCCCCCCATCCCTTGGTATTCTTAACTATTTATGTGCCAAGCTGAACCAATCATGGTGAACAAAAATCATTTGCCAAGCTGAACCAATCATGGTGAACAAAAATCATTCATCTATCATGAAAACATGGTGAACAAAAATCATTCATCTATCATGAAAATTTGATAAAATCCCAGTTTAATTAATGATATTTAATGAAATAAATGTATGGCTAGCATGATAGCCATACATTTATCAGTGTTGTGTTCAACTCGGAATCCATAGTGTATAGAGTAGGTGGAGGTGCCAATGGCTCATTTGTTGATGGGGCCAGACGGTTTATTTACTGGCTGTGGTGTGCGGTGGTGGTGCATGTACAACCACAGATTTCTTACTGTCTAGGTTCATAGGCATACCACAGGCAGAGTGAGTAATCAAAAAGTAAACAGTCATCTATCATTTTCATAAATCGCACATTGCATTGTGTCAAATTCTCAGCTTACATTTTGCTTTCTTCCAACTCATACCTCATTCACTGGCGACCTCATTCTAACATCAATGACCCGACAGCGAATATATGTCCCTTCCGGAAACCGAACGGAAAGGCTCCGAAGGCGACTGAATAAATACGACAATGAAGGAGCGTTACATCGACTTGAACGAGCTATGGCGCAAGTAGAACGTTCTTCCGAAACAGTTCCTCCACTACACGCTCAAATATTCAGGCGCCGCAATGATACCTTTGAAAACGACCACGGGGAATTCAATCCACAGCCTGGGCTTGAGGACGACGCCGACGAGGACGAAAACAACGAGTGGAATGCATGGGTCACCTTGGAAGAGGAAGAACCCGAGCTTGATCAAATTGATATTATGGTTCAAGCAGGCAATGAGAGACACCGACAACGCGCCAGGGAATTTAATTGGAGTGTTCTACTCGGTCGCCTCCATCCTGTCTACATGATACAAAAAATACGCTCGTCTAACTGGGCTGGCTCAAACTCCTACCACAATTGTTCCCCTCCCTGCAGCTGCGGACCCAACGGAAAAAGTAGTCGGTCTATTGACTTGGTAGACATATATGGTTGGTGAACTCAAGATTGGAAGCATGATCTGTTTTAGACGATTTGATTTGTGCTGACCTTGCATTTTATTCGCTTTTCCTCCTAGGGCAACAGCGGGCGACCATTGAATTTTGTAAATGCACGCTTGATGCTGTGCGACTACTATACCTGGGTTATTTAGCAGGTTCTCCAGTCCATCCGCAGACCGCCTTTTCGCTCCCCCTTCTCATTTTTCACAACCACTTGTGGAACAATTGCCATGTGGGTGCATTGCCATTTACAACGGCACTTACCCAATTCCTGGAGCCGCAATCCCAAAGACTTCATGCTCGGAAACAGAATCACGTAAGTTTTCCTCATTTGTATGTACCTGTAGCCTACTGTATGTATCCTCATCTACCTACATAAAGGCACGTGATGTGCGTAAACCGTTCAGTGCAGCCGTAGACATCTATCGACGACTGGAAGAAAAATCAGACTCGGTGATACACTTGGTGCTGGGATTGACTGAGAAGCAGGTTCTGGCACGTCTTACTTGTCCTGCTTGCTTTGGTCCTCAGCCACTCGACTCTTCAATGTACCCAGAGACTACCAGAGATCGACTAATAGTTTGCTTGGATGGTAATTTCCAGCACCGCCACCACTCCAAGGCCAGCAGGAATTACGAACAGCTTCTTTTACCGAGGTTATTCATTGGACAAGAAGATGTCAATAGAGCCAAAGATCTGATAATAGAAAGGGAAATCGAAGATAATCATCAACAGGTTACAGTATTTGCATATCTTCTCATCCAATAAAATTGTGATTAATGTGAAGGAATCATTCTGGTTTTTTAGGCTGATCGATGTACCGAGTCACACAAAGCTGCAGATGACAAGCGAAACGAGTCTACCTGGAAGGGATGCGACGATACGGGTCTAATGGGCTGTTGCTGCCGACACGATGCCGCGATATACCTGGCTAACATCCACAAGTCGGGAGAACAAAGATGCTTTCCACTGGCACTTGTTCAACGCTTACTTTCAGTCATTGAGCCAAACTGCCAAGTTGGGATTCTTTACGACATCGGCTGCTCAATGGACAAGTTCATTAATCTAGTGTGTCGTTTTTTCTTTCTTTCTTTTGTCTGAGTTTTGCTTTATAATCCCCTTCCACAATAACAAAATAACATCGACTTTCTAATTCCTTTCCACATTTTTAATTATTCAGAGGAAACTGTTAGTGGAGGACCGGCCTCGCCTCAAGTTTGGAACTTCAATTTTCCATGCCTACGTACATAACTGGAATTGCCAGTTGGATTATCACCCCCGCTTCAACAAGGGTTGGGGACTGTCTGATGGGGAGGGCTTAGAGCGTATGTGGTCCTACCTTTCACCCTTGGTTAGTCCCTTAAGGTACGCCACTCGAAATCATCGGTTGGACTCAATATCTCATCGGCTTGCATACCACAACAAGAGAGGTATAAAACAACTCTGTAAGTTCTTGCTCAGTTTTTTTTGGTTTGAAAAAGAACTTGCTGCTGACAAAACTTTGTATCATAGCCTCCTGGATACGTCGAAAATTCAACAAGGCTGTTTGACGCCGACGAGAGACTCGTGCTACATTGGCAAAGCTGTTGGGTCAGCGCAACCCTCACAGTTCTTCAGGACAAAACTACACCGAGGATTTCTTTGACCAGCAGTGGAAAGCACAAAGAGCATTCCAGAAAGATCACACTGATGTGGAGGAGGTGCGTATGAAGAAAATGGCGGCTATGTATCAGAGGGAAAACGTTATTGAGCTGTTGAGGTGAATAGACTCTTGATAAGCTGAATAGAAAGCTCTTTTCTATTCAACTCATTGCTGATGTAGATGTAACTTTCAATTCTTTTTGGATAGGTGTCGCCTGCGTAACCCACGGCTTCTACTGGCTACAGAATCCGACGTGCACGAGCTACTGAACTCAATCGAGGCAGAATCGGAGAAGCTTAAAGAGGAGATTGAACACTTATCTGGAGAAGAAGTACCAGCTCAAGATGGTGAGCTTCCCCTGAATAATTACCACTCACCTATAGTGTACTGAAAACACCTGTGATGATTCAACTAACATTGAATGTACTAGTCGAGGAGCGCAAAATGCGCCTACTTCTTTGGAAATCTAAATCCAACCTTTTTGTTGAAGCAGTGCACCTCAGGGCTGAGAGGCAGCCTCTTGTCGATAGCAAGAGCATTGGAGTCCGTCTGGGTACTAAGTTGAAGGAGAAGGTCTTAAAGGCAATCAACAACCGACGACCGGCTATTGTCAAGCTGATCACGGAATATAATACACGGTACTCCGAATACAGCTTCAAATTTCCCCATCGACATGGCTCAGCAGTTGGAAACGACGACCTGCTGTCATACGAAATATTCAGTAGTATGCCGCTAGATGATTTGTTTTGGAATGACGGATTCTTCTACCATTCCGATGCCCCATGGGCAATAAATCCAGAAGTGCGAGAGGGGATCAATTGTGTACTTATTCTAGGAAGAGTACAAGAGGAATTTGAGCTGATTGCTCAAGAGCTTGTTCGCATGATGGCGTGGGCAATATGGTTCCACAATGAGATTGTTAAAAATATAAATTACCTGGGTGATCGTGAGTACTTTCTGTTGCTTGAGTAACCTTCTCCAAGATTTTCTGATTCTGATGTTTTCTTTCCTGACCTAGGTATTCCTCTCCTGAGGACCGCTGCCACCCAAGTACCAGAAGACCATGTTGACAAGATACCTTTGGCTAATGTGCCTTGAGAAGACAAAGCCAAGCTCATCAGAAATGAACTGGTTAACCAACTTTCTATTCATAACGAACTAGTTACGGTATGGTCAGGAAACATGTCTTGGCTGTGGGGTCATTGTCAGCCGGTAGAAAATGCAGCTTTCCTCGAACCATCGACCATGCCAGCTGAAACTACCCCAAGAGACTCAACATCTCCCCAGAAGCGTCGAGCACCTAACTTCAGCCCGGAAGAAGACGAGCAATTAGCCAAAAGTTGGGTCCTCATTTCCGAAGACCCAGTCTCATCAAATAATCAGAAGATGGAAGACTTTTGGGCCCGCATTGTGGCCGGCTTCAATCAATACACCCCAGGTCCAAAACGAGATGCACCTGGTTTAAATGCAAGGTTAGTTTTCTCCTCATTTTTCTCCCTATTTCTCACAAGCTAATGATTACCGATTACCTTTGCAACCAGATGGAAAGCACTCCAGAAAGCGTGCTTGAAATTTACCGCTGTCTATAATCGATTCTCCGAGCGACCAGCCTCCGGTTCTTCAGCTGAGGACTGGATTCTTGATGCTCGCAACTTGTACTACGATCAAGAAGGGAAATATTTTACATCCGATCGCGCATGGAACTTGCTTAAGACAATCCCGAAATTCAAGAGTCTTGGCGGAAAAGCGACAAATGGTCGCCAAACTCAATTTTTGTCTGACGAAGCCGATCTTTCATCTCAGACCACAACAGAACAAGCAGAAACGACTTCAAAGAAATCGAAGGACTGGGAGCGCCCCCCTGGTATCCAACGAGCTAAGCGCCAACTTGAGGACGACGAATACAGACGTAAAAAAATGAAATTGTTAGAATCCTCCAACAAGGAGGCGGCCAAGCGGTCTGCTGAAGCAAAACGCGCAAACGATATCCAAGCCGAGTGGGTTTCAATCGACCGAGAGAAAATGGAATTGAATCTCATATTCCAGAGTGCCGATAACTGCCCCGACGAAATTTCAAAGGCAATCTTGATGAGAAGGAAAAACCGGCTCTTGGAACGTATGATTGATGAGGAAAACCTCCTTGCTTCATCCTCTAAGAATCCAGCACCTATTGAACATGATGACAAAGAAGAAGAGGTGGTGGAGGAGGAGGAGGAGGAGGAGGACCAGGATGACATTCATCCGACTCAAACTCAAATCCCCTTAGACCCCTCCCTTCAATTCAGTTATGATTTGTAACAATTTGTCTAGACCACTCGGTTCAATATTTTTCATTGTATTTCCTTATTTAGATATATAAAAAAAAGAAAACATGGCATTTTTGAAATTATAAAAATATTCAAATAATCATTCAGAATAGGAATCATTTGATGTGTCTGATTGAGTATGAGCTTTGGAGATGTCTGCATGAGCATAATTTTCCCATAATGTGCTGATAAGATCGTTGGTAAGATTACGATGTATCAGCTCAGATCGCATCTCAATTGCCCGTATGCGTTGATCGCGGATGCTGTAAGGTACTGAGCGTGGAGGCACAAGTTTTGTCGACGATGGAAGCGGAGGGTATGTTTTTTTTTCAGCTCTTGATACTACAATCATGTTATGAAGAATTAAACATGTCTTCATGATTGACTCGATGTTGCCTGGATACCAATTCATGGCTGGTTTAGTCAATATCTGGAACTGGCTCTGTAAGATGCCAAAAGTACGCTCGATATCCTTTTGAACTGATTCTTGACGTTTGGTAAACAGCTTAGCGGCGCAATTGTGTGTTGGTAGTGATTTAGATTGAATTAATGTTGCCCATTTGTAGTAGATCCCATCCGCAAGATAATATGGCATCTTGTAATAATTATCCCTCAGTTTAAACTCTACTCCCCAACCAGTTCCATCAAGTAGTGAATCGAAGACAGGGGAGCGATCCAGGACGTTCTTATCGTTCAAAGAGCCCGAGGTACCAAAAAATGCGTGCCAAATGCGAGTGTCCTTGGATGCTGTTGCCTCCAAAACGATGGTAGGTGTCTTTTCCTTGCCTTCAAATTGCCCACTCCATGCTGTTGGGCAGTTTTTCCAAGCCCAATGCATGCAATCGATGCTCCCAACACATCCTGGGAAACCTCGGGCAGAATTCTCTTCAAGAATCTTCTTCAGCTCCAGCTCGTTTGGGGGTCGTAGATACTCTCCTTCGTATTGTTCTTGGATAGCTCTGCAAAACATTTCAAGATTTTGCCGCGCAGTTGTCTCTCCGAGGCGGCAATATTCGTCTGTGGCATCGAGAGGAACGGCATAAGCTAACTGCCGGATAGCAGCAGTTAGCTTCTGGTGCGGGCTGAGTCCTAGTTTCCCAGTACAGTCCTGTTGGACCAATCATCAACAAATATTATAAAAGTATTGTTGGTAGATCAAACTGAACTCACTGCCTTTTGAACAAAGTAAGGAAATTTGCTGGTGAGGTCCTCCAGGATATGGAGGAAAAGGCCTCTTTCCATACGAAATCGTCGGGAGAAGTCCTGATTGCTGTAAGTACAATCTTCATTAAAGTAGTCCGCCATAAGTTTGTTGTGGTGCTCCAAATGGTTCCTCTCCTTGTTTGGAATTCGATGCTTCTTGGGTGGCTGGTGTTCTTGATCAGAGTTGCTGGATTCTAGATAGCTAGCAATGTCCAACTCGTTTTCTAGAATATCGTGTGTTATCTTCCGGCCAAGTTCCCTACGGCGTCTTGCGATGGAGTCGGAATCGTCCTGGAAGGGAGTTATCATCGTTGGTGTGGTATGCTCTCCGATGTGGTGGTTCAGAGTAACGTCCAGGATTACCGTAGCCTCTGAGGTTTACTCTCCACCCATGTTTTCTCACCCTTGGATTAGCGCTAATCCGGTCATAATTCTCAGGCTAAAACCCGCGCTAATCCTCAAACCAATGCGGATGCTCTTACAGTTTCTAACTAGGGGCTCAAGGGACGCGCCGTGAGCGGCTCCAAGGGGGAGTCAGGTGCGGTGTGTCAACGGCAGTGTTGCGGGGGGTCGAGGCGGGGCGGCTCAAGGGACGCGCACTGGGGCCCCCAGGGACTTGGTGTTTTTTTGGCCTCGGGTAGGGTGGCCAGGGTTGGGGAACTCAGGGTTCCTGGGGAGCGCTGCATTAGCGGGGCTTTTGGTGGTATCCAGGCACTGAGATGCCCCGGGGGGTCCGTACTTAGGAGGGGGTCTAGAGGTGGCCACAGGTGAGATGTACCAGGTTCAGCAGTCAAGTTACAGATTTGGTGTTGTAGTTGCAGCAATCTGTGTACCCCGGTCTCCCCCGATGAGCTAGGGGGTTTTGTCCATACCGGCTCTTCGTCCAACACAACAGTGCCCTCCTGATTAGAACCACGACACCACGACCCGATTTCCTGAGGGAGGACGATTAGGGACAACTTTCACGATGTCTGCATCAACTTCAGCTACCAATGCCGCGAAATTTGACCCCCTTGTTCTCCTCCGAAGAGCAATCACCTCACGATCAGACATTCATCTCATGTCTCAAGACAACGTCAAGGTTTTCACATTGGCTCTTGCTTTTTATGTCTCCCTGCCCGTGCCGAGCGGAAGAATCTCAATACCCAAATCACTCACAACTCGTTACCGGAAGCCAGGTGCACCCCAGGAAGCATCTCCCGCGATCGACCAAAATCATTTTTACGATTCTCAGAGTATCTTATGCTGCTATTTAAATAGAGATAAGGGATTTGCCGCTTATATTCAAGAAGCCAATCAGCAAGGATGCTCATTTGTTTCTGCAACCGAGCGGAAAGCTATTACCGACTTCCTGGAGGGTAAGAGTGGGAGTAGCGAACCTAGCTCCATTGTAGCACTTGAATCTTCCCTACCAACTTATCAGGAATATCTCACAAGTGAAATCGGATCGAGCGGAGATTTTAATCCCACAACCGAAGAGAACTCGAGTATAAATGTTACGAGAGGTGGTTCAACAGCGGGCGCAGAAGGTCAAGCAACTGAACGATCAGGTGCAGAGGCTGATGAATCACGGATGAAAAGGGCGAGATACGTGGTTGACAAGGTTGACCAGGAGCTAGTCAAGCGGATCATGGCGTTACATGAACATCGGCAGGTCTCAGATCGTAGGACGGTGTTGAGAGGGTCCAAAGCAGTCAATTTTGACAGCGCTCGATTACTAGTCCTCGATCGCATCAAAGCCCGGCGAGAGGAACTCAAGACACGAATCAACGGGGCAGGAGGTGCTGGAGACCTGGTCAAGCCAGTCGGTCCTCCTGGTAGCACATCAAGTCAAGCCAAGCGACGTTCAATGAATCCAATCATCATCATCTCTCCTTCCTCCTCCGCCCTGATCACTATGCATAACGTCAAACGGTTCTTAGAAGATGCGGTGTAAGTCCTGATCTAATAATTTAGACCTATGCCCACATGACTTTAATTTTTGATCGACAGTCTTGTTCATGGGAAAGCTTTGAACCACCCAACGTGGCACGAGGTGCTGGAGCACAGATCACAACCACCGAGGATGTGATTTTAGTGAGTCATAGGCGTGGCTACACTACATCACAAGCTGCACCCGCCCCGTCCGGTTCGATTGGTAAGTCCATTGGTTCAGTCGATCGGGCCGCGCGTTATTTTGTGGTCGATGGCGTTGAGGCCCTCACAAAGTTTGGCGAGGACGCTTGGGACAGAGTAGTTTGTGTAATGACTACAGGTCAGGAATGGCAATTTCGGCCCTACAAATGGAGTGACCCGAAGGAATTGTTTCACCATGGTAAGTTTAATCTTGACCGCTTGTAGTAGATCTCTTTGATTAACCCATCGATCGATTTAAATTGATTTGTAGTGAAGGGGTTCTTCGTTCAATGGACGCACGATCCCCCAAACCCCAAAGTACGAGCGTGGAACGTAACAGAGCTTAGAGTTAGCCAGTTCCTCGTTTTCCACATTTGATGATACGCAATACCTCTGCCTCTGCAATAATACATCAGCAATAGGGCTAATGTTCAATGTGTTTCATCCACGTAATAAAACGTCGATAAAATCAAACCCAACAGATTGATGAAACTAAACGACACATCGACAAATCAGCAGCAGCCGATTTTTGGAGGAGTCTAGAAGCATGGATCGCTTTGCACAAACCGTTTGTTGCCTATTAAATTTGAATCAGTCAGATTAAATGTTTACATGAAAACAATCTTGTAAAAAGGAGCAAATGATGGAAGGCTGGGGAAGTATTGAGAAAATGAACATGTTTAATGTCCACCTAAACGTGGTCCTTGGGGGCTTCTAAAAGATTGTTTTGCCTGGCATCCACTGAATAAACACCCAAGACCAAAGTTGTAATTTAATATATAACCTAATATACCACACATACTCAGCATGCGTAAATGTATTTTTTGCGAAGAGGAAGAAAAACCCTTACATGTGACATTCATTTTTTACGGGTGAATGAATCTAACTCTACCATTGGCTGAGGAGCAGTCTCAGGGCAGTTTCACAACAATTGATTCTTGTTAAAATTAGTGTTGGTTGTGGCTGGATTGCTAAGGAAACAAACAACTCTGAGGAGAAACTTTTTGTTCTCATTGAATGTTTGTGTGAAAAACCAGTGAGTTAGAGTGTGTCTTTGGTATTTCCCCTGCTTGTGATATCCATTCTTCAATATTCCAGAATCTGGGTGGACCAGCATGTAGATACATAAAGTATACATCAAAGACAATTTACAAATTATTGTTGTTTGAATAATCCTTGGACAGATCTGCAGGATATTCACCGGGAAAATTGTGCATTTTCAAATTTTAGGTTTGGGTTTTTGAAGTCTTTAATTCATAAAGGCATGATGCTTCTGGTGACACAATGAAATCATCAATGTTCACAGCTTACCTCTGATTTTTGTGCCTGGATGAACAATAGGGGGTTTCAAAGTTGGAAGAACCCGCGGCCAGGAGCAGATCCAGAACTCAAAATCAGGAAGGAAAAAAACCCCTGATTTGGCTTCTGATGACCTGATCTCCTTCTACAATCCGGCAGTCAGGAAAGGTCCAATCTGCCACAGAAACCCAGGAAATGATGAATTAAACCGGGAAAAAGTTTACATTGGTCTCATCCCCCGGCACCCAAACACATCACCCAACATCTGTCTCTCTTCACATCATCACTCCACCTGATGCTTGGTGGCTCCCACCATCACTCAACAAATCCACCAACTCAACTTTCTCACTCACATCATTGTGAAGCTCTGATTAATGGAAAACTCCCTTCACTGGCCCACATGGAGTATCCAACCCCTTACAAGATGTTTGACTTTGCTTCATTCTTTACTTTTATGATGTACAACTTCTTCAACAAACCCCACAACAACACTGACTTAAACGACTGGAGCCTAGTTTGCCATATTTAGACAAATTTCAGGGTAGACAGGTTTAGTAAGCTATGCATCCCACACTTTGAAGTCCAATCTCACCATACCCCAACCAGACAGTAACAACTCTACCCAGCAGATTTTACACCTCAAGTCCACTGCCATGTTTGCGCAAACTTCAGGGTATAAATCTTGTGATACTCAAGAATCCCACAGTCCCAGGGCCAATTTATCCACAACCCCCACCCCACAGCCTGGCTGACAGGTATCAGCCAGGTCTAAAATGCATCTGTTCCACTGCCATTTTTGGCCAAACATTAGGGTGGAAAAGTTCAGAAAGTGTTCCATGCTTCACACTACAGAAGCCACAGTAAGTAGCAAAATTAAGACAGGGCTTCAACACATTATTTCCACTTCCATGCTTGGCCAAATTTCAGGGTATAAAATTAGGGGTAGTACATATACCACATTTCAGGGTCCCAGTATTCCTCCCAACCACACAGTGTGTGACAGATGGAAGCCCTGGTTTAGCACCATGTGTCCCCTGCCATGTTTGGTGGTATCTCAGGGTGGACAAGCTCAGATTGGGCTATTCACAGTAAAACCCAATGGGCATAATAGTCCTCCAGCTAAAAAACTTCACAGAAAGTTCTGAGCCCCTTAGCCCCTTACACCAAAACACCATCTGACCCAAAATCAATGCACACCAGTTCAGAGCAGGTTTCCCAGCTACCAAAAATACCTTGGTTCTCCTGCTCACTTTACAGCAGAATGTGATCAGGACAACTTCTGACAGTGTAACAAATAAATCCACCCTCTTGCATGCACATTCCGCCCCCTGATAAATGTTCCCAGCCAGCACTATGCTGGATCTGACTATGGTGAGTGGATGTTCTTTCAGCTCTGACTCTAGAAATTTTTTGCCAACAATATGTCTCCTATCAGCCAAACAGTTCTTATCACCTTTTCACCATGAGCAATGATATTGCCCAGATGGAATTGAATTCCCCAGGCTGAACAGTTTTTCTGAAAAGGAAAACAACCTCTGACCTAGGCCTCTCATCCCAAAAGTTACCAAAAATCAACATCCAGAATCAACCCTAGTGCGGGGCCTCTTCTGCCTCCTTCACCCTTCTCAACAGTTGCAGAAAAAATGGGCCAGGATTTTTTCCTCTTCTATAGAATTGATGGCTGACAAACTCTTCAAACCACCTCCGTTAATCTCCAACCCAGCCAATGATCAAGTCACTCAAGGAGTGGAATCTCTTTACTATCTAGTTTGTAAATTTTCCCAAGTATAGACAGAGAAAAAAAAAACCAGTAAACTCACCTGTTTTGACATAGTCCCAGAGTAGCTCAAGTGGATTCAGCTTGCCACGGAATGTTATGTGGAAGAGGCATAAGAGATCAGAGGAGAAGCATGAAATCAGCCTTTTTGGAATCTTCTTTGGAGGAAATAATGGCAAAATTTGAAACATCCCCCAGGGGTGTTGCACATAATTTGTGCAGGCACTGTATCTTGAACATATCATGAGTTAGGTAAATAAAATCAAGGAGTTTACTGAGGGGAACCTCTAATAGATGACCCGCTGAATTTATTATAAAAGTAAGGATTCCAAAAAGATGTTCCGTTATTTTTTGATAGCTTGATGGGCAACTTGTTTCCAAGCAAGTGTATGAAAAAATTAACAAGTTGGTATTTTCAAAATTCTTGAAATGCCAACCCCTCCTCTTGAAAACATTGCGGACAATTTGTGTTCAACAATATTTTACTGTGAAACAATTCTTGGTCAATTGTGATTGGTGCAGCACTGATGATGCCCATATTAACACTTCCAGAATAATTGCCTAGGTTGAGTTCATCCCAGTTAAACCAGGATTCAAACAACCAATTTAAAGTAGGTTGACCTCAGCCAATGAAATATAAAACCAAGGGGGGTCCCTTGGATTTATATTTCATTAGTTGATTTCAACCAATTTTAAATTGGTTGAGTGCATCCCAGTTTAACTAGGATGACTTCATCCTAGGAAATTATGCTGGCAGTGTAAAAGTGACACTCCTCAAATTGTTCCCTGTGAAAAAAACCCATGACGTGAATCCAAATCCCAAACTGAATTTCAGATATATAATAAACTTGAGTTGCACTTGAGATTTGCATGTTTTGGGGTGAAAATTGTTCATTGTTGATATTAAGCAGCATATGAGATTAGAGTTGTTTGAAAATAACAAAAAAATGGCATAAGGATGAATTACACAATCTGAACAATTGACATCCAACATGGTTCCCAAAAAAAAACATGGCCTGGCACTCTCTAGAGAGTTCCACAAATACCCCCTGGTGATTGTGGTCTAAAAATTGTATAGTCACCCATAACAACAGCATAGTCATAATGTGAACACTCATTATTCCACAATCATCATGATATCTGGCCCATAGTATCCCTCTACTTTGAGAGGAGGTGTTTTGATTGGTTGCCATTGGAATCAATTGGCTTCTGAGTAGATGGGGTTGAATTTGTGAGTTGCCAGAATAGCCAATGGGAATTTTAGGCCAAAGCCATTTTTTCCGAAAAAATATAACAACACCTCAAGGGGTTAAAATCTGTTCTTGTAAATTATTTCTCTACTTATCACAATTTCAAACATTTACTTACCTCAGATTTAATGTCTGAAAATTCCTTTAATATCCTAGCCAAACCTAAGTGCAAATTTAACTTCAAGATACTGGTTAGAAAGAAGTCCAATGGCAAAGGCAGAAAAATTTTATTGTCTCTCAGACTCTAGCTAAGTCTGCAAGATTTGGAGAACCTTTTTCACCATTGGTAGGGAAAGAAACACCAGAAACAGTGCCGTGTTCTCAACTGCAGGGTCAATTGGTGGAACCACAAATAGAAATGGAACTGGTTACCACCTTGTTCTCCTCAAGAACTGGCTCAATTTTGTTCACCAAAGTCAACATCATTCACCCAACAACCAGATCTCTGTGCAGATATGGAGAAAATTATGGCTCAGAAAGGCATATCACTACATAATTTGAATGCCAATTCAAACAAAGAGGGGACTAGGCAAGGCCCAATTAATCCATCTCTTCTAATTGAAGATGAATTTCTTCCTGACTGTGGAAAAAATCCAGTTTATGAAGGCCCAAGTTTGTGTTTTAACATACTCAATCCAGTGTAATTTGAGGAGGTACTGAATTTTTTTCTAAACAGGTAAGCTGTGTTTCTTTTGCAACAAGGAGCTTCCACAGGCACCTTCAGAAAAGCTGACAAGGCTTGGCAACTATCTGAATCAACTACCTGGTTTTCAGAGGAGGATATATCTCATTAATCCTGGCTTTATATCTACCTGTGGGTGAAACCTGGTTACATTGTGAGACCGTTCTGTTTCATGACTAGCGGGCCTGGATATATCATCACTGCCAGCATAATTGCATAGGATGAAGTCATCCCAGTTAAACTGGGATGCACTCAACCAATTTAAACTTGGTTGAAATCAACTGATGAAATATAAATCCAAGGGACCCCCCTTGGTTTTATATTTAATTGGTTGAGGTCAACCTACTTTAAATTGGTTGATTGCATCCTAGTTTAACTGGGATGAACTCAACCTAGGCAATTATGCTGGCAGTGCATAGTTCCCTAGGACTGCTGGCTACTGACAGCTTCATTGAGCCAAGGCCAAAGTCATTCTGGAAGGACTCAAAAGGGGATGGAAAATTAAAATTGACTTCAACGGTCTGAAAAAGTATGGTGGAATTTCTAATTCTTTGATCATTTTACATCATTCTAACATATCTTATCATTTTAGGTGAGTCAAATCATAGGAGAAATATCTTTGGAAGGGATTTGCTTGAGAGATTCCATCACATTTCATGGATGCTGCTTTGAAAGCCTGGAACACTCTTTGACCTACCAAAGCTCAAAGTATTTTCAGTGAGATGGGAATGTTGGATCTTGAGCAGCCAGGATAGTTGATTTTATAATTTCATCCAACTCCAAGAGACTCAAAACTGATTTTTCATTCAACACTTTGTAGCTATGGTGTCCAGGCTTATCAAGAAACTTCCCAAGCACTCCATTCAATGTTTTTAGATAGGGCTCATCTTGAATCAATGAATTCTTTGGTCAAACCAGTCTTTCCCAATTATCTTGTGCGCAAGGCACTATTACCAGAGGCTGCAGTGTGTCTGATTGCTGAAGAACTAGGAATTTGCCACACTGATCCACTCATTATGACAACATTGGAAGACAGAAATGCCTTTGAAACTGCCATGTTTCCTGATCATGATTAGTGATTTTGTTGTATCTAAAGCTAATTTTTGCCTTATTTTGCAAGAATTTATAAGTTATGCTCATGAAAACAAATTACAAGTATCCTAAACACATTTCTTATGCAGGTGACATAAAAATATAAAGAAGTAGGGACTAATTGTTGAGAAATGTTAATACACAATTCATTACTTCAGTTTGTTTGCTTATTCCAGAAACAGTTGGACGGAGAGAAATTCAATCAGAATCTGTATGTGAATTGTCTTGTGGTTGGAAAAGTGGGTCAGATGCATCTGGATCAAGAATTCTTGAATCAAAGCTATCAGTTTGATTCAAATAGTTGTGAAGCACCACACATTCCTGGTTTGAAATGATATAAGTAACCAGGAAACACAAGAAAAAGAGGCAACTGGGATAGGACTAACCATTATCCAGGCGGTAACTTGCACCAAGTCCTTCTTCCCTGATATCCGCATACACAGGCCTTTGAGGCTTTGAAATCAGCCTTTTAAAAGTCCAATACAGTTTTCAATGAGGACACAGATAGTTGATAGGTAGTTATTGATAATGGGCTGATTTTAAGCTAGCTGGATGCCTCATTGGTGCCTGAATTCAGGGACAATTTTTGGTGTGGGTGTAAAAGCTGAGTCTGCCAAGATGTATTTGCCATCTGAGAAGAAGTGGTTTGGAGATTTTGTCAGACCACTATTTCTAGTCATGCATTGATTTTGGGAGAAGCCTGGCCATACTGTATATACATAAGTGATGTTATTTTCTTGATTGCAGGCAATTACAGTGGCAATGGCGTAGACACCCTTGCAAGAATAGTAATCTGATCCATCTTTGTGCGGGCACTTGTGCAAGACCACCAAGGTGCCATCAATAAGCCCAACACATCCGTCAAATCCAATTTTGGAGTACCAATTCTTCAGAGCTTTTTACTTTTCTTCATTTGGCCAGTTGAAAAGCTGATTTTGAAGTCGTCCTGGTTGCATAGCCTTGAGAAGGCTCTGCAGGAAATTTGAAACTCTTGTTTGAATCACTTTTTTTCTAGATTGTGCATGAGAAACTTCCGAATGAAAGGTGGTTTGGCAACCAGCTTATGATGTGCAAGGTAGCAAGATGAAAAGAGGGCTGCAAGAGTTGTTTGTAAATCATGGATTTGATCAAATTCAAAGTTGTTATCTGAGTTTTCTGAGTTTTCAGTGCTGCTGTTGGATGAATCTCCTTCATCAAGATCCAGGATTCCCAAAGCTGCAACTTGCATATGCACTGCAAGAGTTGTTTGTAAATCATGGATTTGATCAAATTCAAAGTTGTTATCTGAGTTTTCTGAGTTTTCAGTGCTGCTGTTGGATGAATCTCCTTCATCAAGATCCAGGATTCCCAAAGCTGCAACTTGCATATGCATGTTTTCAATGGCACTCTCCAACTGACCAATCATGAATTTCTGTGTTGAGGAGGTAAAAGCTTTATGGACAGGGAAATAATAATAAACCAACTGTGTGGTGTGGAATATTTGAGGAGTCTGATATTCCAATATGTAGAGTTTGTGAAAATAAGGCCAGAAAAAAAAGAAAATGTCATCAAGATCCTTGATGAAAATGATTTAGCATATCCAAAGATGTTCAAATCAAAGAGCATCACCCCTGAGAAAATGAGTAAATACGGGTTAAGTGATGGTATCATTGCTCAGGTATGTGAAAATGTGTCCAAGTTTGACATATTTTTTACTTCTTAATATCCCTTTCTATGCAAGTGTTTTTCTTTCTTGTAGCTTATCATGTAGCCATAGTTATCCATTAGTCCTCTGACCACTATTTATACTTTAGACCTTTACCCTGCCCAATGATCTTGTCTAAATTATCTTATCCAATTTCTTGCATTCACCAGCAAGAATTTTCCCATCTGGAAACAAAAAGTGTGAAATTGTCTATTGGTTAAGAATCTGCTCAAATTCATAAAAGCTCCCTAGTAAGACAAACCCACTGTCAAATCAAGGCAAGAATATGGCAGAGCAGCACACATACTTGGTGGCCATATAGCTGACAACATCTACACTATTCATCCTATCATCTCTTATTATCCACCTCCTTTACTTCTCATATTCCTCTTCTTTTTTTATTATCCTGCTTCTCTTCCCCATATATATACAAATGTAGTACACTTGCTTTTATATCATCTACCCTCCCTAATTTGGAACCCGTAAAAAAATGTTGCACCCTTAGTATGTGCCCACTATAACAAACCTGGGTACAAAATAATTACAGGAATAAAAATTGTTTTTTCTTTTCTTTTTTTGCATTTCTGAATGGATGATAAATACCGGGAAACTTGAGAAAATAAGCTACTCGCAGGAAACTTCACGTGAGATAATCAGAGAATAGGAGAGAAGAGAATACTATTGAGAGGGGGTGGCCGGCTACCACTCGTAACTGGCTGCTTAGCTCAATCCAGGGAGAAACGGAGTCAACGTAAAACCAAGGCTACCCCACATTATAACTGCAAAGTAATGTAATTCATCTTCAAGACGGACAATTACGCTCTACGATGAGCTACTGAGCAGGAAGGAGCTTGATACTGTCAGGTGAAAATCGACAGCCTGTGGGCTGCACAATGATATCGTCGATTCGATCAACATGAGTACTGGCCCATCACTTGATATTATGACTGACCCTTTTGTTGTTATCGATCCTTTCCATGCCCGGCTTGGCCCGGGAAGAGGCGGCGAGTCTGTGAGGTGACATAACAAACATTAACCTTCCAAAACAAGATGACAATCGAAGCATGTGGTCACTGCTCGAGAAGGTATCAGGCGGCAGGCTATCATGATCAGAGCATTATGAACCAGGACTACATAAATACATAAACTATCATCAGCGGTTATCGTTCCCAGACTCTTGAAAGAGTCAGCATCAAGGATACAACAGTATAGTTCTTATACAAGGATTTAACATCCAAGAATTTGTTTGTTATAATAGTCGATGTACCGCCCCTGTTTCCTACGGATATTTCTTTGTGCGCCCGTTCTATGATTATAATGGAATTAATGAATTATAGGTATTTAGATATTTATTTATGTTTCTAAGGGTTTGAAGAGTTTGCTGCTCATAACATTAATGTCGACTTCTTAATCTGCTTCTTCCTATTCTTCTCCAGTAGCAGCGACGCAAGGAAGAAGCACTTCAAAGTTATGACGGCCGCTGGTGTTGCATGATCATTCTTCGCATCGTCAATAGTCTTCCCTAAATTCCTTTGTTCGCTTTGACCATACCAGTTGACTATCCATCCACCTGGTACAACATATCTATTTATTTACTTATTTACATAAAATATCCACCTTGGCTCAGTCCTTGAGTAGCTCGTACATACACTCGTGATTACACTTGCAGTTCTGCTGATCCTGAATTCTAGCCAGGAAACGACCCATGCTCCAACTCTGCCCAGCCCTCTAGTTAAAGACTTAAACGTTTTGGACTCTCCAGAGTAGAACGACAACTGGCCATCCACCTTTGGTCAACAAGCTCCTCCAGCCCGAGGAATTCCTTCGCGTTATTGGTACGGATCCCGGCCAGTGCTACAGGTCCTTCAGCGTGTGGAAATCATCCAAAACTTTACGTAATAGACCCAGCGCTTTGTGATAATAGACCCAGCGTTTTGTGACATAAATATTTTGGAATATTTCCTGGTGAAAGTGACCTCTCTAACTTGAATTTTGGAATTGGCCAAGCTGACGAGGGAGAGAGAGCCCTGCAAGATTCCTCCAAGCGCAAGACATCCTGGGCTGCTTTGGTTGGTTCCCTTCTTCTACCTCCTTCTCATTCTTCTATTCTACTATTTCGGATTAGATCCCTAGTTCCACATACAATTTACATATCTATCCATCTCAGATCACTCTGATCTTGACAACTGACATTAACATAAATAACTCCAAACGGGATTCTGCGTGGTTCTTATGCGATGCGATGCTTTGTTTTTTTGTGCTTTTTTGGCATCAATTTTGACGGTTCTAGCCTACATAGTAGCCCTCCACCTTCCCAAGCTCCGACTGTCTTACCTAGGTGTTGATCAAACTGCTCAGCAAGGCAGCCTCGTCAAATCACTGGGATTTCCGATTAGATGAATACGCTGCCACAAGGCGGCCTTATCCACATCTTAACCCCACTCCAACGCCGGATTTTGGGGAGAAATTCTTGACTCACTAAGTACAAATTGTTTGACCCTTTTGGAATCGACAATCTCGTCCTCTCTTTCTACCCCCTCAACTGACAAATTCTCATTAACCGACTTTGAACTCCTATCGCCTTAGAATTTTTCATCCAAAACCCCCTGTCGAGAACCCTTTCGGCAAAATATATCGTTTCTGAAGCAGCTGTCCTGAGTTTCACAGTCTTCCTACTCATATTGCAAAGTTGTCCCTACTCCAGTCAAAATCCGACGCCTTTTAATTTTCAGGCCGTAAGTTTCACAACATTCTCACCACCCTTTCATGTCCAGGAATGGCAGGTTACAAGTAGCCATACATTCCAGCACAAAAAGACTGACCCAAAATGCTCTTATGTTCAATTCTTTGTGGCATTTGTGTTATGACAGCTTGAAGCGGAACACATCAGTCAAAAAAAAAACTGGGGAAACGACCGGAAGTATCCTACACAGTGAGATACTTAAAAGGCGGAAAGGGACATCCTAACACATTACGCAAGCGTCGTCCACTCTTTGATACACATATCAAAGACGCCTACCACATATCTGGAAGAATACCATCCTGCAAGGCTCGTTACCGTCTCTAGAAGTGCCAAAATGTCGAGTGATATACCTGTGCAGAGTTTCAAAACCCAACAGCATTCATTGCCAAGCCATCGAGTTGTTCGTCTTGCCTTACTCGAATCAGCATCAACTTCATTATGTCCCACTGATAGAATAAAACTGGGTTTTTCTGTGATTTGTTTCGTTGGACATATATTCAACTTCCCATATCGTCAATAACAAAATTGATGTCAACTGAATCATCTTAGACCGTGGCAGTAGCAGCAACGGTATGCTGCTTTCTGGCTCTTTCAATAGAAAATTATTTTCCAAGTCAAACTCGGCGCCACAGTACTCATCAAAAGTTGTTTTAACTTTTATCACAGCTATCTTTGACTGCCACGAGTCTACTCCTCGTCTACGTGGTCGTTTTGTTCATTTTGTCCAACTTGAGAATCGCCAATGTTAACGATTTGACTAGCTATCATCAGCCCTGCACGGGCATCAACAGCAAATTCAATCCAAGTCAACCACCCGGCCCAAGCAAGGGAAAAAAATCAATCCAGAGAAGGATTTGGTTACAAAGTTGGGCTAGGCATCGACTTTCGTTCATCAAAACCCCATTCGGTGTTGGTAGTTCTTTTCTCTCCCATTTTCTTGACAAATAATTTCCTTGAAGAAAGAAGAAAGATGGAGGTGTTGCCTTGTCCAAGGCTGATCTAGTATCCGAAAGCTTACTGTTTTATTTCTGCGATTCAATTTCTCTTCGAAAATTTATACAAAATGGAAGATCATGTTTATGAATCTCGTGCTGGTAAGCGTGTCGAAAAGACTTCTCAAAACATTGTTCAAACTCGCGCACTAAATGAGGTCCTAATTGTTTTAAAAAAAAACCTGAACGAAAGGCTGATTTTATTCAAGCCTTAGGATTTGGAATGAATTGTAAGAATTTTTACCATGCTTGGGTATTTCTTCTTTTGCTCTGCCCTGAGGCTCCGATTCTAACTATTATTATTTTTTTAGATTTCTGGGTCGTTAATGTTGACTGTCGCAGCCCAAGCTGCCAATCAACTTGTACGGTTCAAGGTGTATTGATACAAATAGGTGATGTGGCTTCAGCCTTTTCGGTTAGTACTCAAATAATTCTCTGACGTTATCACAGAAAGGAATTGATGACTATATTTTGTTTTGTCACACAATTTTTCATTCATGGATCAAATTGATTGAATCATGCAAATTCAATGATGACCAATAATTAACCAACCTCGGAATTCAAGAACCTAATGATAGCTATTCAAACATTTGTAATCCTAACGTTTTCATGGCATTTGCCCAACTGGGTTACTTGGGCCAGCTTAGCGTTGATATGGATTCCAGTTTTCGTCCTTGGATTTGCTGCCCCAACTATAATGGGTAACTGGTCAGGGCCTAATCCTTTCTACGCCTGGTCAGGTAAGAAGCTCTCTCTTGAAGTTTATTGGCTTCAGTCGTGCCACTTAAACTGATAGTATCCTTCAATTCTTTCCTCATTTATAGGGGACTGGTGTTGGATTAGTGCCCAGTTTTCCCCGTTGAGGTTATTTTTGCACTACCTTTGGATCTTCATCTCTGCATTTGCTTCGATCGCTCTATATGGACATCTCTTCCTGAGATTACAGATTCACTTCAGACATTCCAAAGCTCACCATGGTCTGAAGTTCATCGGCGGTAAAATTAAAAACGCACCGGTCCACACAGATCTAACTGAGGGGCCAGTGATACCCTTCCAGGGTGATCACTTGAGAAAAAAATTGGAACGTAAAGCTAGAGCGATGTTAATGTGAGTGCAATAGGTTCAATCGAAGGAGTTTCCTGCTTGCTAATTCTGGATTTACCTGCTCGTTAGGTATCCGATTGCGTTTATTTTTATGATTTTACCACTCTCAGCCTACAGACTGGCCTCGTTAGCCGGCCATGATTGGGGAATAACAGCCGCAACGGCGTGTGGCTCAACTTACTGCCTAAGTCAGTGCTGATCAACCCTTTCTACAAATCTTGAATCCTTGAAATTCCTGATTGGACTAGGCTAACCATGCCTTTTTTTTTACATAAATCATGTGATGCAGGTGGATTTATTGACGTCCTCTTGTTTGGAGTGAGTATTCCAAATTTTTATCAATAGACTTTCATATCTCAATTAACGTTATTCAAACAGACCACGCGAAGTATACTTTCTGTACCAGTTTTTTCGTTAAACATCGGCAACACCGGTGGAACTGCAGTCGTTGGGACAAATGGTATCGCGATGAGTACCAGTGGCTTAAGCGGAGTAGCGACACGATCGGCAGCCTTCAGAGTTGAAGTGGTCCAAGAAACGGTGATTGACCTCGATGAACCCACTGAATCTGACCGGATCAAAATTGAAAGCCGAAGGCAAGCCGAGAGGATAAATGCCGAACGCAGACGACACGGTAGTGGGAGTGCCGGTGTGGGTGTGGGAGGTGGATCGTCCACGAATGCATTGCTTCAACCTATCAGACTCTCAAATACAACCATCAACAATTCCGACCCAGATTCGGAAAGTCGGCATCCAAGTCTAACAGTCTATTCCCCCGAAATGAATCTACTAAGTCACCCCACTCCGACAGACCCTACGCCTTGGTACGAACCTTTGAACAAACCATAAAATCGAAAGTTAATCCAATGGCTACAGAAATAGCAGATTCACCCCTCCAACCACTCGTCTTTCGGCTTTAATGATCACCCCAGCTTCCATGTTTTAAATTAATGCTCTCAAAGACCCAAGTTATTTTTATCTATCTATGAATGTTTACACGACAAATTATTCATCAATAATCATTGTACATGATCTTCGAAATTGTGGTTTATACAAAGCTTTAAAAATATGACAATTATCGTGGTAGTAGCTTTTTCCATCAGACTTTACCTGCCCAACCCGGCAATCAGAATGGCCCAAGCGCTATATAGTGTTGACCCTTTTACACTTGGGCCACGAGTCAATTTTAGCTTGAAGCATACGTACAAGGGCAGCACATTTATTTATTTACGTCCAGTCTGCTCATTGTATGTCATAAGAGTTCATCCTCGACAGTTTTATGGGCAATCCTTCCTTAATGAAGTTTTTGAGTAATTTGGATTGACAAGTTGAATTGAGGTTGGCGAGGTTGAAGTCGAAATTATAACAAGGTTTGTGATCAGATATCTCCCAAATTAAAAAATTCATCTAACATGTGTTCCTATCACTCTCAGCGCTCTCCTGCGCTCTCTTGGTTCGGCCATGTGGATGATCAAAAACGCTTAAAGAATGTTTGTGTGAGATAGTTGAGAGTTTTTCCCGGCCAGTTTATAAACTTACATATTTATTTAGGTATTTACATATTTCTTGAAATAATTTCCTCAATGAAAGTTCGACTGGGCTTCGGAGAATCTGCGAGGATACGTATGATACGTAATTCCAATTTGTTTCGCTCCGCACTTCTTCCGATCCAGACAGCCGCAACGCCATCGATGAGCCACTCGACTCCGTTTTCGATACTTCGAACAGTTGAGGAAGTCAGGCAATGGCGGCAGAACTTATCGGATCCGACATCCATCGGGTTTGTGCCCACCATGGGCGCACTTCATCAGGGGCACTTACAGCTTGTTCGACACTCACTCTCATCTCAGAAGAACACTATTGTCTCGATCTTTCTCAATCCTGCCCAGTTCGGCCCTTCGGAGGACTTGTCAAGCTACCCTTCGACTCTAGAATCTGACCTGAAAGCCTTGGCGACCCTTGATGTCAAACCAGGATCCCATGATATCCCCCATGAAGGTTTCGACGGCCGAATGTCACCGGGTACGACTGAAAACCCCGACAGTATCAACACAACTGCTCCGGATTCCTTTCGCAAAGTTTCGGCCGTCTTCCTTCCAACTAACCAAGTGTTGTACCCTACCGGTATAGTGGCTGAGGTGAAGGATCAGCGCGGAGCATTCGTCATAGTTCACGGGTTATCTGAACAGCTAGAAGGCGCCCGCCGCCCCGGCTTCTTCCGGGGAGTAGCAACTGTCGTTCTGAAATTATTTTTGATCATCGAACCCACCTTGGCATTTTTCGGTCAAAAAGACCTTCAACAGTGTCTACTGGTTCGTCAGCTATGCAGAGATCTTCACATTATTCGACCGAAAGCTATCGTCTCTGCGCCGACGGTGAGAAACGCCTCAACTGGTCTGGCCTTGAGTAGTCGTAATACTTACCTTTCTCCGAGTGAAGCCAATGCCGCAAAAGCCTTATTTACATTCCTTCATCAGTGCGCTGAAAAGATGCTCTCACTGGGCCACACCCTAACACTTGAAGAAATCTCCAAATCCTTCACTCCTCCAACTCCATCGTTCTCATTAGACTTTATATCGATCAACGATCCCGTCTCTTTTGACGAGATCCCTGCCGGCACTCAAATACAACCTAACTTTCCAATCGCAATCTCAGGCGCCATGCTAGTCCATTGTAGCGCCGGTAGGCATGTACGCTTAATAGATAACATAGTCATTAACCATGATCTCAATCATGCCATATAAACTTTTCAATCCATCGACCTCAAAATGTATTAGTTTAATGTGATTTGGAGGCTACGTTCTATGCACTTGACGATTTTCAGGGTCTCAGATGAGCTCATGACTCTCAGTTCCGTGAGCTGATTGCGTCAAGCAAGGGTGTTTGAATCTGTAGGAAACTCGGCTCCTAGCGATCTGATGAGCCCAGATCAGATTTCAAAGGGAGGCGAGGCTGGAATGTTGTAGCTTTCGTAGCATCAAGATATTCGTGTTGATGGCAGAAGGCCATCAACACATGAGAGCCGCTAAATGCACGCCACTCCTTAAATGCCCCTACGGCAAAATTTGGGTGATGAGCCCCCTGCGACTGTCGAAGTTAAAGGCCGGAAAGTTGGTGCAAGTTGCAATAGTTCCTCCGACCCAGCTGCCTTGGCAAGTTAGTTATGGCTTTTCATCCGGCAAAGCCTCCTGAGGCGAGGCGCGACGGGAAACTGCACTTTAGTGTAAGGCCCTTTGCGAGAGGCTTCTGTTAGACTCACAGTTTGTCGTGGAAGGAACTGGTTTGCCGGGGAAGACTTACCCCAGTAAGCTTATTTATTACGGACCGTACCAGATGGCCAGAGAGGGTTGGTACCCTTCCTAGGATATCTCTCCGGTGTGGTGGCATGACCTGAACCAGCTTGCGGAAGATTGCCGATAATTTTCCAGGAGAGATCATTTGCGAACGAAAAGGACAAGTGCTATGGCGAACAGGAGGCCTTTCATGTCGTTAGAACAACCGGTTGGGTTTTTAGCCATCGCTGCCCGAGTTCCATGGAAGCCGATCTGTTGGAGACAGACCTATTGAACCCATTCATCTCAGCTACAAGGACAGTTTTTGCCTCAGTAATAGGACTTCTAGTACAGATAACGTCCACAAAAAATCTTTTCTGGGTGGTCATTATTAGCACCCATTGTCAGTTCTGATAGACCAGGTAGAACTGAGTTGATCAACGTGGTTTCCAGACGCAGCCTGTCAAGCATCATTGGAGGAAAGAGAAACTAAAAACTTGGGTTTGTGTTTGTGTTTGTGGACCACTTTACTAAATCCGCTAAGTTGACAGTAACATTTTCAAATTTTCAAATTAAGCTTTGCGACACGGGCGCGATTCGGGATTAAAGTAGGACTGGTCCTATCAATCAATCAAAAAAAAATCACCAGTTGTGCATGACTGGCCCTAGATTGATTGCATTTGCATGCGGGGCTACCAGGAACTGAGGGAGCTTTGAGGCGATCGGGAGGGTTCCTATACCTATCCTGGTCGAGTCTCATTCGCAGGATAGACAACCAATGTTTATCTGGAGGTCCTCAGGCCTGAGCTCAAATGAATTGAGGAAATGCAAAACGTTGCGAGAGGAGATTTTCCTACATTTTTCAATGCCTTCATTAATAGTTCGCTCGAAATAACCTTGTCAGTGGTCTTCAATCCGGCACTCGGACCTCCTGTGCCTGCTTGTATTGCCGCTGTCCCTAGAGCAGTTTCTGCCAGGCACCCACAAGACGTCGGTCCTCATGAACTGGACGAAGCTATTGAGAGTTTGTAATGGGTCTTCCGAATGGAAAGCTTTGGACATAACTTGGCATGACAGGCTGGAACTCACATGAGGGATTGGATAGAAAACGCCGCTCCGGGATGCTGAAATAAAAGGGACGCGTTATCATCAATCGGAAAATCAAAGTCATCAACCCCCACATCATTCATTTTTTACAGTATTTAGGCTAAACCAAGCTCTTTGACAGCGATATTTTCACCCCTCCAAATTACAAGTCTTTGTGTCAGCCTACCCTCCTCGAAGTCGTTCCTTTCTCATCGCCACGCCAGATAATCACCTTATCCACGCGCACATAAACGAGGAGAACTGAACGCCGAAACGTTAAAGCAGTTCTCTTTCCCGTTCATCTGCTCTCCTTCTGAATTAAGAAGCATCTAAACAACTCATCATGGCACAGGCACCGGTCTCAATGGCCAAAGCCCTCGAAGGCCTCACTGGACCTTTTGTAGTCGGAACTGCGGTCAGCGTAAGCATACATTTACTAGAGATATGCCGGCCACGATAGATTAGTTAACAACTTACTGCGTCGCACCCTCTCATATGCTCTCGCGTTGACTCATCAGACATTTCTGTTTGGCGTTACTCTAGCTCAAGTCTACGTGCGTGGTTCCCAATGCCATCCTCTACGCTTCCTCCTGAGCTGTCGTACTGACTTAATCCCCCAATAATCACCCCTTCTTTTCGTCTGAACCATCACGAAGACCTACTTCTCAAACTTCAAAAACGATCGACCAATCCACCGCTACTCAGTCATTGGACTATTCGCCCTGGACGTACTTCATACTGCATTCAGTCAAGTCACTCTGTCAGTTTTGTTCCATTCATGGGAACTTAATAATAGCGCGCACTCGTTATTTTCTTATTTTTACTTGGTTCTTCTTGTTTTCCACAGTTGGCAATGGTTTGTGGCCCACTACGGAGAGCCCACAGCAGTTGTCAAAGCACCGTGGTCGTTCGCCATGAGTCCTGTGATGTGCGGACTTGCTGCCTTGTAAGCTATCCGATCTGTTCTCACCTGGACCATTTCTGCTACAGCTAACAGCAAACCCTATTCACTCCCCATCGCTCAGCGTTGTCCAAATATTCTATGCCCATCGGTCAGCCTCCCTCAGAGGCTATACCAACCCATGAATGTCCACCAACTGACTTTATTTTGATCTTCTCTAGGGTTTACTTGCTTTCCAATCAACGTATGGTGATCCCTGGATTCATTGCGTTTGGTGCACTATTTCAATTGGTCTGGGCAACGGTGAGTGAGCCAACACGGCTTGTATCGGTATATACAACTGTACAACTGCTGAATTTGTTCACTTTGACCTTGGGAACCTATCATCGACAGGGAGCCACCGCAAAGGTATTCATGATTCAGTACTTCCAAGGATTTCAAGTTTGGACCTATGGCGTAGCTTGCTGGCTCGGAGGGGCTGCAGTCACCGATTTACTGATCACAAGTAGTTTGGTTTGGATCCTGTTGAACTCAAAACGTGGGATCCGCCGAACCAACAACATGTGAATCTGCTTGCTCTCCATATCCTGAGACACCTTCAAAACTCCTGCTGACATTGTTTGGTTGATAGCATCGATCGCCTATTATCACTTACCATCGAAACAAACGGTCTAACCTTTACCGTCGCGGTGTTGGATTTGATTCTTTTCTCAGCCTTCAAGTACGCTGCCCAGATGCAATAAACAAACCAAGCCCCACGAACTAAGCAGAATATTCTTTTGACAACTGTAGGGATGCCTCACATGTTGGACCTCATCTGTGCCTCGTTAAGTTATATATTAACTCTTTTGTACGTGACATCTTGAGCTCAGGCGATTTCAGGCACCAGAAAGAGTAATTTTGATTCCCATGTAACTGAAAACCAACCATTTATGTGTCTAGATGGTCACCTTGAATTCCCGAGAGAAGCTTGCCGGGGAGTTTGGTGGCTCTCGAACAATCCACACGTCAGCCCCCAGGAACGGACCAGAAAAAAACGATGCGTCCAAACTCTCCTGCACCCTAGCACCCACCCACCTTCAAACAGACTCTCTGTCTAATGAAAAGAGCAATGCTGTGAGATATCTCCATCAGATGCCTTTCCATTCAAGAGTGTCGTGCTTAATAGTATCTGAGTTAACCAACAACCCCCTCATTGGTGCAGACATTCGACGCGCCAGAAGGTATTCGAGTCTGCACAACTGCCACCCTTAGTGCCAACTTAATGACTAGCGACCCCGAGCTTGCTGACACTGGCTACAACGTTGGTTCGATGCGCCCAGACCAAACCAACGGGTTTACCTCTGACATTGTCGGTGGAACCGACCAAACCAAGGTCAGTAGATTCTTCACCAAACTGTGCCTATCAGAGAAGAGAAAAAGCTGACTATGATAGTTTTCACTCGCCTGGTCAGGTCTACAACGAGATGCGAGAAAAAAACATTGTCTGAATCCAATGCTATGGCATCCTTTGCTTATCATCTGGTCCCAATCAACAACACAGTCTCTCTCTCTTTCTTTTAGCATCCAGCTGATACTTTTTTGGACATAGTGAAGAAGTTTATATGTAGTACTATCAAAACCAAAATCTGTAAATTTATTGCATTTCCAGCGGTCAACAAGCAGTCTTTCTGCTGACGTAAATTCCCCCTCCTCCAGACCATCAAGTCTTTTCGTATACAGATCTTTTCAAACCAATTTTTTATCTGTACTTGGCCTTCTATATCTCCTCCACTTCTCCAAAAGGAAGGTATCATGTACTCTCTCTTTTTCTAAGTATTTGTTTGTAATTTCTCGTGAGAAAATGTAGTATGTATTTGGTATTTCTCAAGGTCAGTTTAGTTAGTTGAGTTTTCCTGTTCTGAGAGTTCAGGGTATTTTTACTTTAGATGATTATCATACCAAACAAGATTTTTTGAGCAGTTTCTGAGATTTGGCACAAAAGGGTTAGGTCCAGACCAGAGGTTGGATGTGACTTCAGAGACAATCTGCACAAAATTATTGGCATACATATGGGTGAAAATTGCATAGAATGTTTAGATGGTTCGCCTGGAATCCTCAAAAATTAACAAAACTTTCAATTTTGAACATTATCTGTGCTCTAAACATTCTGGAAATCATATGGAATCATAATTCTGTTGAGGTTATTAACAACTGCGCAACAGAAGGTAGCTCAACTGAATCACTTCCTGAGCGCAAGAGGAGTAGATTGAAGTATCTAGGGTGTGAAAACTCTATTTTGAAGAGTTAGGCTCCGAAGTAGTTCATCTCATTGAGAATCTATCACATGAGGAGGAACAAACATGAACCAACATCTTCAGCAACTTAAGGAAATCAAACACTACAACAACTCTCCTTCAATAACCTCCTACTCCAGGGCCATCAATTCTTGGATCTCAGAAATATTATTGAAGAATAACAGTAGTGCTATTATTAAGGTATCAATTTTACTGTAATCAATAGCTCTATATATTGTTCTTCATGATATTGACTCTATTTTTATTTCTATTATTAAGTTGTTCATCTGATTATGAAGAGTGAAATACAATCCTTTGACTGCTCTATCTAAATAAGAAGGACACAAAGCCTAAAATTCTCACAAATGCAAGATATAAGGTACATGGTAAAAGGACAGTGAGGAGATGAGATAGGAGGAGAATAAAGGATAGTGAGATTTCTCTGTTGTAAGCTTATGGGTTATTGCTGGTTTGCTATTTGCCTATGGTTTCTGCATAATGTTTTATAGGAAAAATTAGCTTCTGCTCTATCTAGTTTTTCTGCAGAGAACAAACAACTTACCAGTTACAGAGCCAAAATGTGTACTTCCTAGAAGGCCTGAGTTTTTTGTAGGCAACTGTGGTTTAGTGAGTTGCAGAAGAAGGTTTGTTGATCTGCCTGAGTCTGGAGTGTGTGAAATTCATTCACCAGCCTTATGGTTTATGTCTGGGACTGCAGAATGATTTGCCTTACCAATTCTTGCAGCTAGTTTTTGTTCCTTTGCATTTGCATGGGGTGAGCCCCTTTTTGCCGCATTCTCACAAATAAGAAATTGGCTTTATGACCATAAGCCTTTAGTATTAATTTACCCTTGAATGAGTAGCTCTTTTCCTCCTTTCTTCCTATCAAAAATGACTAGATGATGCCAAAATCTATGAGATTGATGGAATGACTCATTGCTGACAATTTCCTCCTGTGAATTCAAGGATTATGGCAAAGCTGAATAGTTTGGTTGTAAGCATAATTTTTTATTACTAATTAACTGAGGAAAGAGAGATTGATGAAAAACAGCAAGAGCATTTATAATAAAATAAAAGGCTATGGTTATTGAAGATGTGTAGAGGATGTGTCAAAGAAAAATGATATAACATGTAATTTATATGAGCAATACAATGATGTTTGAAGAAGACAGTATCAGAAACAAAGAAGATTACATGATGTTCAAACATGAACTAATGAAAAGAAAAGCAAATGATAGTCAAGGGTGAGCCGTCAGGTGAATGTCTTTTTTCAATTCAAAGGTGAAAAGCCTAAAACAGAATTTCTGATTGAAATATGTTTTCAAAATGTGATTACGGCAAAAGGATAAACTAATATCATGAAGAGCAATTGGGTCAAGCATAACAAACACACCAATGAGTATCAAAAAATGTTGGTGTGGAGTATGAATAAGCTATGGTCAACCATAAAAGAAGAACTAAACCCAATAATTACCACAAATGATGCTGATATCTATGGTGCCATGGAAGCTCTGGAAAACACATGCAGCAAGAAATATATTGTTACTCTTTGAAATAAATCATTCGAAATGATCTCCTGTTTCTATGTTTCCAGATTTTTGCTCTTGTAACATCTCCACAAGTTTAGAAAACCTATACACTTCTCTTCAGAAAACAATCCTATCCCAACCTTTGTTTATGACTATGTCTACAGGTCTTGCAGGTGCTCTTCTGCTACAAATTCTCAATTAGGATGAGAGCTTGGCCTTTTTTATTCAAAGCTTATACAATATGACCATTTACATTTGAGAAAGTTTATGATAGGCTACTCATTGCAGACACAAGGAAATAAAGTGCAGCATCTGAGTCTGTGTACTTCTCCAGTCAAAATCACAGATTTGGAAAACATTCTGCCAATAATTATCAACCACCTTCATTTTCAGTCCTTGGATCTAGTTCCAAATTTTGCGGTCATTGAGGTGGTAGCTCACACCAAGGGGGATTTAGAGGAGTAACACCTACTCAATCTACTCCTGAAAATGCGGAAAATGTTCCAGATAATTTTTCCAAGTTCTTCAACATTCAAATGAAGAAGTACATGGCAGACCATGCAAAATATAGTTGGCCAAGGAGAAGATAATCATATTGATACTGTGGAAGATGTAGATTACTATCACAATGATGACCCTAACTTCCCACTACTCATCTATCACTGTCAAGACCATTTCATATGTGTCACTGTCTCTTCTACTCATCTGTCATATTTTTCCTTTCCCACCAGCTACATTTCATAGCCTTTTTGTTTCCTTTCTCCAGCCTGATGGCTCATCTTCTTTCTCTAAAAGAAGGACACTTGCTCCCTCTTGTCCCCTTATGGACCCCTGACTTACTATATGGACCCCTGACTTACTATATGGACCCCCTGACTTACTATATGGACCCCCAGACTTACTAAATTACCACGTACATATACCAGCATTACAGATCCCATAAACTAGTATACATACATAGTAGAGCCACCATCAACTTATAAATGTATAAATATAAATACCAGCTTAGCCTCAATATAAGAAGATTGCCCCCTCTCTTTCTTGACCCACCTTGACTCCAGATCTATAACAAACCCTTGCCCCATATTACAATTATATTACATATACTTTATACAACTCATTCCCCCTTTATCCATTCCTCTCACCTGGTGTGTGTGGTAAGCAAGCCCATTAGTATTATCCTTCTAAGAATAGATAGAAATCAAGCCACACCTTTATTTTATTCTTGGTGTTAAACTCATTCCCCCTCAGCATTAGTCAGGAAGGCAGCTTTACATCAGCACCCTTGCTATAACTTACATTAGTACTAGTGTAGTCATCCATATCCCTTCCAAGCTCTATTCTGCCCTTAAGTAGTTCCACACCGGAGTATGTGTTTCTGACTGAAACTGTTACAATCAAAGAATCTATGAAAAATACAACCAAAGTAACTGGCTAGAAAGAAGAAATGGCAAAAGACTTCAATTCACTATCATCAAAAAATACAGGTACATTAGTTCCACCACCTGGAGACAACAAGGTCATTGGAGGAATGTGGCTTCTTGGGAGGAAAAAGGATGAGTTTGGTTATTTACTTCTTCTCAAGGCTAGGTGGTTTTTTTTTGAGAATCATCAAGTTCATATGATGCACTACTTTGACACGTATGCATTGGTTGTTCAAAAATAAATTTTCAAGGCCCTTCTAACGGTTGCAGTGAATAGATGATGGTTTTTTTATCAATTTGATGTGGAAACTGCCTTTCTGTATGGTGAACTAGACGCTCCCTTCTATGTGGCCCGGGTGTGGAAGCTGAATAAATCACTATATGGTACAAAGCAGGCTCTGCAACAATGGAGAAAACATCTTGTTGGGATGCTCATGGGTCTAGGTATGTTGTCTTTTCCGTGGGATAAATCACTGTTTTACAATGAGGATCAATTGGTGTTTCTGCACATGCACATTGAAAATGGCTTTTTCATTGGGGAGTTGAAATCATTGGTTGTTCAACTACTAGACAACATCAATTTTTATACAATCAAAGTGAAAGAAAGACCTTCCCAAAATCTTGGGTATATGCTTGACTGGAGGGAGGATGGCTTGGTTCATGTGAATCAAGCTGACTTTATTAAAAAAAGTTATATACAACTTTAACATGAATGACTTGAATCCAGTCAGAACGCCGGCGCCAATAAATCTTCACAAGATTTTTGCATCTGAGGCACCCAGTTTTCATCAAAGAATATACCAGAAGGCAATCGGCATGCTGAACTCCCTGGCATTTCACATGTGTCCCGACATAACTCTTGCAACAAATTTACTTGCACAGTTTACATGTAATCCTAATGAAGAACACTGGGGTGCAGTCAACTTACTTTTCTATCTCAGAGGAAATTCAATGATTGGAATTCACTATACTCAAAAAATAAATCCTGATGATGGACTGGTTGGATGGGCAGATGCGGATTATGAAACATCTCTTGTAACAAAGAAATCCACATCTGGGTATGTTATTACAATGTATGGAAACCCAATTTGCTGGTCCGAAAAAAGCAACCAGTCATTGCACAGTCAACCATGGAAGCGGAGTTTGTTTCAATAAATTAGTGTGCCAAAAAAATACAATGTCTCACTAATCTAGTTCTCAATCTTAAAATAAACATTTGAGCCCCAATTATGAAAAACAAAAACTCTGGAGCCGTGATCATAAGTAAGGAGGCTCAGTTAAATGAAAATACCAAACATATTGAAGTCCACTTTCAATATTTACTGGAGCTAGTGTCCAAGAAACAGTTGAATTCCCAGAAATTATTGCTGCATGAGATGATTGCTGATGGATTAACAAAACCCTTAGGATTCATCAAGTTAGAAAGTTCTTGAGCTCAAATCCACCTTACTGATTCAGAATTAAGGAGGAGTTTTAACTAAGGAATCCTCAATGAATTTGGAGAAGTTGATATAATGAATAATTTTATGCAAAATGATTGAAGTACTTGTGTTCATGTGCACGACCTAAAGTTGAAAACCCCTGACTCAACAACAACAAACGTCTCAGACAAATTTTATTGCAGACTACACTGTGAGAACTCCTTTTGGGATGGGGGTAGTTCTGTGAGGGGGAAATAGAAGTTATAGTATTTCATGTATGTATGAATCTATTGAAACTGATAAGGGTGTTTTTAAATACCTTCCCCTCTATTTACTCCAAGAGTTAACACAACAATTTAATTTATTGTTGTGGCCAATAAATTTTGTTGAAATATTGATGAAACTCTAGTGAAACTTGAAGTGTCTGAGTCTACTATAATAATCTTGCCTTCCAACTGTAAACTCTCTTTCCTCAATCTCATCAAGTCCTCAAGACTTGATTCAAACACTAATCACTACACTTCACCAATACTGGTTCTGATCCAGTGTAAAGTTCTCTTTCCCCAACTCTCAAACTACAGTTCTCAGCTCATTCCCTTTCATTCTTCTTCCTTACTTTCTAAAGTCTTTCCTGGTACCCTATCCAAAATCCACTTCTGCTACTCTTTAAAAACTCTCTTCTGCTCTTCTCATAATGTTTTGTTGTTGTTTCACCTATATTTTACTCTCTTGTTCGATGAAAAAAGAACTAAAACCATCTCCATTCATTCTATTTTTCCTTTCTATTATCACACATTAGATTAACTGCTGCTTCCCAACCCATAACACTTAAAAGTCATCATCCTGATTAGATCCTTTCCAATCCTTATCAGTGGTATGCCTCCTCACTCTTGTTTTCTCTTATCTTCTTTCCCTTTTACTCTTCACTGTCTTATGTCTTACTCATTGTCCATTCTTCAGTCTGTTTTTTTTTTCCTAGTAATAATTGTGAAATCAAACAACTTTATTTTTATTTTCTTTAAGAGAAATGTTTATTTAGTAGTCTCTTGTCAGACAAAGATCAAATTTTAACTAAAAATAATCACCAATGAGCTTGAAGAAGGGACCAGGGAATTATATAGTGGATGGATTGTTACAGAAAGTTTTGGTAAATGGAATGCAAGCTTTTGGAATTGATGAGGAACAGTATTTATATGTGTATGATTTATTTGTTTTTCCTTTTTAGATGCAGTCTGAGGAAATGAGTAGAAGGATGTTTTGGTATAATGTGAAATATTCAAAGTGTTGTACCCTCTTCCTTAACCTTTAGTGAACAGAGCACAATTTTTCCTCCTTTAATTTCTTTTGTTTATTTTAAACTGATATGAAAGATTCTGTTGAGGGTCACCTGATTAAGATCACACTAACATATGAATGGGTAATTTTATTTAGTTTGCTAGCTAGATGGGAGTGGGATGAATCCAATGCCCTCCCTATTAGAGACAAGAGGTAGCTGCCTTATATAGTAAAATATGAGGTATTTTTGCTAGTGTAAAATCTGATTGAGGTATTTATGCTGGTGATTTTTTTCTGTTCTACACTGCCTTTATGCATGGAGTGCATAAATTGAGCTATTTGTGCTAGTTCTGTTATCTAATCTTGCACTGCTTCATGCAGGGAGTGCACAAAGTGAGCTCTTTCTGCTGGTGAAGTTATGTAATTAGGCTGTGCCACAGAGCATGTGCATTTTCTTGTGAACAGACACTAAACTATATACTACTTCTACTACTTCTACGTATATACTATGTACTTATTATTCACCATAATTCTTTTTAACTATATATCTTTTGATGTAACCGTTCAAACCTTAAACCATAAATGGGTGACTATAGATTAAATCAACCCTAGAGTCCAATTATGCAATCATATTTCTGGTATCATAGCTCCTGGAAGTTTATGAAAGAATATTAAGCTTAATGATACTTGAAACAGAATTTGGAATACCACAACACCCTTAATTCACTGTTGACTCAGGCCAAACTGCTCAAGACTAGTACCACTACTATCACTCATTTAGACTACAGATATTCAGGAGGAGCCCAAATCTAATCCAAGTGGAGGTAGAAAACCTTTAGATCTCTTTCCCTCTTTTTCATCTCTATTTTTGGTTGTTTTTATTTAGTGTTTTTATTTACTGTTATCTTTCAATTTATTTAGGCTTGTGGTTATTTTCTATTATCTCCAAAAAGAATATTTTGTTTGTAATTTGAGTTTCAGCTAGGACTAGAACTTATTAAGGTACATAATGATTTCACTCGTTATTTATACATTTTAACCTTTCTGATTCTTTATTTGTTTATAATTTATATACTACTATTAGCATTTGTTGTTAGCTGCAATAAAGCATTGATCTCAAATTCCTAGATTCAAGCTAGTCTGGGAAAGGGGTAGTGGATAAGCATTTGAGCCAAGTCAAATCACCAGGAATGGAATTCCATAGTGTTGGCTTGGATGATTTGAGTAATTGTCAAATATGAGGTTGAATGTCCACCTTAGTTAGGTGTCATGCAAAAGGAACATGAAATGTTGAGTAAAGCTGAGGAGTAATTGAAGTTCAACGGATATGGTAAGGTTGGACCAATATGAGCTGAGCCAATGCATTGTAGCATGAAGCAAGCTGATAAGTGGCTCAAATTTAAACAACTGAAAAAACCCTAAAGATGAGCATAATATGAGAATAGAGCAATCCAAGAGAAGTGATAAAATATATAACACAGATGTAAAGTTAAACCATGTTTCTCTTCACATTTCCTCAAGTTCCTTTTCTGAATATATCAAGCTAATAGAAAAAAAACAGGTAATGCAACTAACAGCAGAAATTCTGCTTGTGAGTGCAAGGCAAGTGGTCTGAAGATGATCAGGTGGAGGCACACCAGCAAACCAGGTGAGATGGTTTGAATTGAGTTGATTGAATGATAAATAAAAAATGAGATAAAGGAGTGAATAAAAGGATACTAACCTAAAAGAAGAAAGTCTGGTTTTGATTTTAAAAGACCAGTTGTCTGAAGATGATCAGGTGGAGGCAACCCTGATGATTAGAGACCAAGAGTTGTGAGACTGAGTGTAGAAGATAATGAGAAATGAGAGATATAGTGCAGACATGCAAACTCAATCAGATGGCTTAAAGTTAGTCAATTGAATGATCAATAATAATGAGATTAATCAAGAACAACTGAGGGACAATGAAGCTGAACTATATAAGTCTACATTAGGGTTTATTTTGTATCCCCACCTGCATTCAGACCTAATTTGGCTGGGTCTGTCACTATGCGCACAATTGAAGTATCCCTTATCTTGAGGTGCCCCAATACAACTAGAGGTTTGGTTTGAGCCCTGTCATATTGTGTTTCAAACTTTCTCCAAACACTTTGGCCCAAAGAAAAATGTATGTCTACCACAATATTTGTAAATATAATATTGACTTAGAATCATACCACTGACCAGATCTATTGTGGAATTTATGCATAGAATTTATAATTCATACCACACTTATTCTGAAACCAACTCCAGCTTAGTTGCAATGTGTACTTGATCCCTGATTCTGAAATATAAAGGTTAAAATGTGTTGAGCATCAAATTCTTTGAAACTAAATATGTGTAAACTAATTGTACCCTATAGAGCAACAGAAAAAACTCAAGAGGCTTCTGGAATTCAAAATGCAAATCTATTCATGTAAATTTGTTCTTTTGCATGTACACCAGTAGGTTTTTTGTTTTTTTTCTTTTTCTTTTGTTTCTTCATAAGGTAGGTTAATGATTTTCTTTTCAGGGTGCACACAAGTCAACAAAGAGCTATGTGAGGAGGTAGATTATAACTCACCAATTCCACTTGCACTAGGAGAAGGATATCTTGACCTTACCAACAAGATGTCTGTTTTTTCTTAAATTATCTATACCACACATGTTCAAAACTTAGGATGAACAACAGCGGTAGGTGTGATTTTTATCTGGTTTAATGGTGTCAGTGAGCATTGGCTGAGCAGCTCATTGTGTGTCACAAAATGTATGCAGGTTTACATTTTTTTTTTGGAAACATCTTCTACCAAAGATCCAACTCATTCTCAGCTAAGTATCCCTACAAACAATTGGGGGAGATTGGGAAAATGTAAGAAGGAAAACTGTTCACTTGGCCAGACTTTTCCTATTAGGACTGCAAAAAAATTCATGTATATCTTATTGTCTTATTCCACTGCATTGCCAAAATTCCATGGCACAGAGAATATAAAAATAACTGAAGAAATCGTGAGATTGCTTGGGTGTGTAAAAAAATATTAACATACAGTTAGCCATCATTTTCCTATTAATCCCATAATGCACCCCTTATATGTCATGTTCTGATGCCACAATACTGCTTAGAATGTGAAGGAAAGAAATTATGCACAACTCTCTGTTCCCTGAAATGTTTGGGCTGCTGGGACATGTAACAAAAAAGGTATCCCCTTAGAGCATCCACAGTTGTTTTGATAAATATTCGACAACTGTGGAGCGCTTATGGAGCTTGACAGTCATTTTGTCAAGAGTGTCCCCACTTGTGGCTTGATAACCCAGCTTGATTTCTGGGTTATTGAGTCGTTCCACACTTGTGCCCTCTGCAACTTGAGTTGATAACTTGGGGGGGAGGGATTTTGGGAGAGGTTGAAGTCGGGGAGGGAGAGGTTGAAGTCGGGGAGGGAGAGGTTGAAGTCGGGGAGGGAGAGGTTGAAGTCGGGGAGGGAGAGGTTGAAGTCGGGGAGGGAGAGGTTGAAGTCGGGGAGGGAGAGGTTGAAGTCGGGGAGGGAGAGGTTGAAGTCGGGGAGGGAGAGGTTGAAGTCGGGGAGGGAGAGGTTGAAGTCGGGGAGGGAGAGGTTGAAGTCGGGGAGGGAGAGGTTGAAGTCGGGGAGGGAGAGGTTGAAGTCAGGGATGTTGGTTGGGGGGAGGGTTCACCAAAACGTGACCTGTGAAAGCCAGGACAACTTACCTTGTTGAGCTCAATAGAGGTCCATAAATTTATGGACCTCTATTGAGAATTCTAGCAAATCAATAGTTATCAAGCGCTATTGAGCGCACGAGTGGAGTTGTCTTGATAAAGTTAGCTTATCAAGTTGACTTATTGAGACAACTGTGGATGCTCTTAGTATGCATCTTGTATGAAAAACCTTGGTACCAAACAATTAAATTATGGTATTCAAAATTGCATAACTGTTGGCATCAGTGTATCAAATATGGGAAATCCACAATTAACACCATATACCAAAAAATGTCTTATGCATCCCCCGACTGCCCCGGGGGTTCATTTCATAAAATCTTAAGACAACAGCCGGTTGCAGACAGCTGAGCCAATCAAATTCCACATGTCCGGGCATCCACCGCCGGTGTCGTGCCAGGCATCTCCAACACCAGCATTTCAATCTCAACCGCCTTTGGGACCACCCTCAAACGGTTCCATACAGCTATCCCCGGGCTTCAACCTACCGCTTCTCTTGTAAGTATTTCTTTTTGTACGCCGGATGTGTTTCCTTTTCAAAAAAACAAAAAAACAAAAAACTGACACCCAATATAGTCAAATGCCAACAGCTCCCTCCCCATTTTTATCAGTTATTCCAAGCCAACTGATGAACCAATCAAACCAGGCTTCAACTGAAGCACCAAATGTGACATAAGCTCCAGCTTCAGCCACCTCGGTGAGTCCTCAGGACAATTTCCAAACGACAACTCCTTTGGAAAAAAGCAGATCACACCGGGGCCGAGGAGGTCGCAAACGTGGTGGCACTCGTAAAGCACCTCGGGGTTCAACTACGACGACCAGAGGTACTTCAAACCAACCCGCTAGGAAACCTCCAAGATCATGGACAAAGCACCAGAATGCTGACGGAAAGTCCGAGATGGACTTGATCATCGATTGGATCACCGTCGAAGCAAACTACAGCTCCTGGCGTGACGATAGCATCAGCAAACGACAGGTCTGCGAGATTGTGTGTAATTATTTGCAGGCCAATGGTTTCAGGCAGAGGCGCGAATGGAAAGGTGTTGAGCAGCAGGTTGGTCAACCTGTATTTTTCACTTTCAACCAACATGACTAACTGGTGAGGTTCATTTGGAGGTGGCATTAGATCAGTCGAATGGAAGCGAAATTTCGTGAGGCACTTAGATGGAAAGAGCAGACTGGCCAGGGGATCATGGAAAAAGCTCGTCAAAATGCAAGAGACTGTGCTGAAGATCCAGAAGCCCCTGACTATCTGGAAGACGCCAGAAACAAAACAGAAGGTAATTGATGCTTATTTGATTGATGTTTTTCAGCGGGCTGACTCTGGTTGCTTGATCAGCCGCGATCATGGGCACATGCCCATACTTTTTTCAACTTGAACCTGTCATGTCTGGTCGACCATCTGCTGGCTATGTGGTGACTTCAGAGACCAGAGATGACGAACCAGTTGACAACAGGTCTGTTTTTTCAGAAGATAATGTGGGGAGGCCCAAAGAAGATCAAACGACTCCGTTGCATTGGTCACCATCTGAACACGGCAATCCTGATTTGGATGATGATGTCCTCCCGCCTGTCTTGGATCTAGAATCACCTCGACAGAACGAGGAGTCATCTCAGCAGTTGGCACAGCAGGCGAGTCAGCAATCAACTCAGTCCTTGTCGGATCGATCTACTCAGCAGCCTGCTCAAAAATCAGCTGGATCAGTCTCTCTGGCTCACAAACCTCGCTCCTCGTCAGTTGCATACAGTCTTGGAAGCAAAGGTGGTCAATCCTCGTCCTCGCGAAAACGCAAAACATACGCGGAGCAAATTGCGAGCGAATTTCTTCCATCCAAGCGGGAATTAGCAGCCGATCGAGCGGTAAACAATGAAGTTAACCAAAGGATGGCTTGGGCAGACAAGAAAATGTCCGAGGTAGCCGCAACAATGGTATCGAAATTAATCAATCCAAATGCTCCAGCCCAAGAATTGGATCCAGAAATGCTCCAGCTACAACTTCGTGAGAAAAAGCTGAACATTGAGATGCGCGAGATCGAGGTAGCGAACGCAAAAACGGAGGCCGAACAAAAAAAATGCAATGCCGCTGCATTTCAGCGGGCTCGGATGGTTCAGGACTTTTTAAAGTCAGGCCTATCCTATGAGCAAGCCATGGAAGCAACAACCGAATTTCTTGGACCTCGTACTCAAACTCAAACCTAACCGGCTGATTAGCTTGTTTTGTAAAGGTGTCACCATTTCTTTTCTCTCCAATAAACTAGTGTTAGTTGTTTTCTAATCTACAACTAACTCATGTGACATGAAATTATAATGCATTTCCTTGTTCACAGAAACATTGGAAAAGCTCATCTCGCCGAGATGTATCTTCATAGTCTGGGATTTCCTCGGGCTCAGGCCCCTCCATGTGTGTCCCAGAATCTGAAACTTGTGCGCCGTGATTGGCAGACAATACCTGCCAGTCACAGCTGTGAGAGAGTAAGAAGTTGTGCAACACCACACAAACCTTGAGCCATCGGTTTAATCGCCTTGCCGAACGAATATCCGATAATTTTTGGCGAAGTAGTTTGAGTGACTGCCATCTATTCTTGAGCATTCCAATGCAATGCTCCACTTCAACCCTTTGGTGACTCAATTCGTAGTTGAAGGCCTGTTTGTTGGGTTGTAACTGTTGTCCGGGAGATCGTTTGAATGCAGGAATTACTGTATTTGAAGCTGTGTAACCTGAATCGGCCAACAAGTACTCCCCCCGGGAAAAATACTTGTCTGGTTGGATAAAGAGCTATGTACAAGCAGCTTTAGTAAATGAATTAAGTGGGTTTTCAGCCACAAATTCCAGGGGGTCTACATACCTGAGAGTTTTTGTAGACCCGCTGGTCATGCGCACTACCGCACCATCCATGCAGAGCGTAAATAATCCTTTGTTCCCGAGTACAGACTATCATGGAATTCATCCCGTAAATGCTTTTTTGCATCCAAAAATCTTCCTTGTGTACGGTGGGTGCAGATGCCAATGGAAAAATAGTCCCATCAACCAAGCCAACTGCATCATGAAAGAAGTCGTATGAGGTCGGTTCAGAGCGATAAGCTGCTCGATCTGCTGTAGATGGCCATTTGACGTATTTCCCCTCTAGGTCGGCAATTGCATGCAGGCACCGATTTGTATAGTTTTCAACACTACCCTCTAGAAATGTGAAAATAGAACAGGTCAGTTTCCAATTCATCTTAAGAAGAGTAAAACAAAACGGACCGGATATGTTGAAGACCTGTCTCAGCATATGTGGTGAACCACCATTGCCATTGATTCCCAAATGAGCTAGGGCCACAAGCAATTGCCACTCAATTGGTGCTTGGGAGTGATTCGACTCATTGAAGAAGATGGGGTGGTCCTTGATTTCATTCAACAGTATGTGAAAGCTATCCTGACTCATCCTTGCCTAAACCAAAACAATTTCAATTTGGGGGACATGGGTGTTTTTCTGATATGGGAGGTTTGACTTACCCATTTGAGAAACACTGAGTCACTATTATTAGAGAAAACTTCAAACGTCCGGGAAATTGTGGCAATGCGGGGACGAGGAACCCTGGGGTGCAAGTAGCGGCGGGTGCAGACTGCAGTGATTAGATGAAGGATTCCGCCCGCCTGTGAGTGTGTCACTTGAGCCTCCTGTAAGCGACGTCGAAAGCTTAAGAGCTGATATCTCCGCCTGGATTGGGAACGTAGGAGTACAATGAGCACTAGGTAAAGAAGATGTTGATCAGGCGCTTTGAAATTTTCGACGAGTCCCAGGACCATTATACAGAATAATTGGAAGTTTTGGCCGGTTACGATGTTTTGGTGATTGCGTTCATTGATTTGCAGTCTAGAAATGCAAGTGACCAGGAGGAACTGAAGGTCTCGGATCAAAAATTTGCGTTCCGAGTGGCGTGGCATGGCCGTTGGCTGCTCGGCGGTGATTTTGTTTGGTTGCCGGTTTGTATGGTGAAGATGGGGTTGGGCCCGGGGGTTGGTTAATGGGGGTTCTCAATTTTGCTTAAGGAACATAAAATCATACATTTATGTTGCCCTGCCAAAATCGCGGGTTATGCTGTTATGATTTTATGTAACTTTTTTACATATGCAATTTTGAATACCACAAATGAACAAAAATTGTCTCTTGGCATCAGTGTATCAAATATGGGAAATCCACAATTAGAAACCAGTCACTACGCACAAAACTCTAACCACACATGCTGATTGACAAAAAACATGTACTTCAAAAAACCAGTGAGACACACATTTGGTTTAATTGAAACTTTACTGGTTGAGGGTCAACAGAGATCAACAAGTAGGGAATTTTGCATGTGCAACAGGAAAATATACAAAGATTTTTTTTACTTCTTATTACTTTATAAGGAAAAAAGAAAATTGAAAGAGACTAGACTATACTGGACCTAACCAGACATAGCGAAAAAAACAAAGCAGTGAGATAAGCTGGTTGCTGTTTAGTGGTTGTTATAAATGAAGTGATATCATCAAAGGTGAGAATGCAGATGATGCTTATAAGATTAATTGGTCAGCTGTCTTTTGTAAGTTTTTGGGTGGGTTATCATTGATATCTCTAGTTGAAGAAAAAATGATTATGAAGCAAAAAAAAGGATTGATTATTAAGAGTCCACGCTGGAAGTATCATTAACTGTGATCATTGAAGTCGTTGATAAAAGAGAAAAATAGAACCCAGAGAGAGAGAACTGGTCTTGATCAAGATGGGAAACCAAAACATAAGGAAAAAATAGCAAACTTGCCCAATCGGGCAAGTGGATACCAAAAGCAAAAGGGGAGGAAGAGGAGATAGTTTGGAGTGTTTTTTGATGATATATATGAGTGTACGAAGTGATACCAAAGCCAGCTAGCTGAGCAAGCGAGAGGAAGAAGGAAAAAGATAGATCGAGCAAAGAAGTAAGAAGGACATTTCTCCATGAGGGAGAGTTACTTGGTACCATTCAACAGAGCCTTAAGATCTTCGGCATCACGCTTGGCCAATTCAGGATCCACACCAAGTTTCTCGATAGTATTAACGACAACTTCGCCAAGGAGTTTGGAGGGACACTCGACAAAGAGATAGAAGAGGACGGCGGAGCCGAAGCAAGCGCCGAGCAGAAGACACCAGGAGATTCCAAGGACGCCGGAAGCCTGGTAGGTCTGGGTGTCGTGAAGTTTGAGGGCCATAGTGGGAACAATAGTGAAGACGATGGCGGGGGCGAGCAGATAGATGCCCGCAGACAGCTTGCCAAGTAGGCGGAAGACAATGTTCGATAGGATCATTTGGGCCACCTCCGAGGTCTCGACGATGAACAACACTACCGTCGCAAATATCCAGTCCGCAAACGTCAGCTCCCCGTGAGACTGCACGTTAATCTTGGACATTCCCGAATTCAGATTGTCGCGGATAATCGGCACCCATTGGGTCGCCAAGGCTAGCACTAGTAAGCCCAGTCGCATTCCGATCCGGCTCATCATTGGCATCTTTCTTAGCTTAGCGATCTGGCCATGGGCAGCCATGTCAGCAATGAGTAGACCCGTGATCGGCAACTGCGACAGAAAAAGACCCCTCCGATTGGTTTGGTCAGCTTGCTCAGCTTTGAGACTCCCAAAGTAAACTCACTGCAAAGTAATTCAAAGTGGTCCAGCTACAAGCCATGAGGATCCCGTAGACCCAGTATCGGTTGGAAGGCAAGTTGCCAAGCATAAAGTGAGTGACATAGACGGCATAGCTGGATTGGAAGAGCCACGGAACAGTCCATAGGTTACCACCGAAAGCTTTTCCGGCAATCGTATCAACCTCGAAGTAGGTAAACTGTTTTGTTTTCCATGGGATAATCGTTAGTTAAACGATAAAAAGAAAGAGCAACGCAAGGAAACATACCAAGTCGAAGAACAGGGTCATAAAGCCTGCAAAGCGATCGATGTTAGCCCAGTAAGGCTCTGTCATCCCAGCATTGTTACAGTTCCTGGTCGCTCTGCTATCGCCACCTGAGGCAAGGCCCCATTGGAGAGCAGCAACAGCAATGACGGGTAGAAGGAATCTGAAGGGCCTGATGAGCATGGCTCGGGTGAGACGGGGCCAAGAGATCAACGGTTTGTTGGGGTCCTGATTCTTCATCAGTAGTTTAGCATGAGGAGTGGGTGCATCCCATAGCGGGGCAATCAAGCATCTCCCAGAGAGCAATAACATCATTGAGATGCCTAGGTTGGTAGACCTGTTTTGAATTTATTTGTGTGATGAGAAACCATTGTGTTAACGGGCAAGACGGGAGGGAAAGAAAGGACAAACCGAAAGATGTAGAGGGGTGAGGCTCGTTGGAGAGGTTTGTAGTCGTTCTCGGTCAGCACAGCATCAAAGAGGGTACCGTTCATGACCATGACGGCAGCAAAGAACTTGAGTCCGTCAAGGTAGCCGAGTCGTTTCTTTTTGACATGACGTTCGTCAATACCCGAGTCACCAATGGCAGCGCCGGTCCAGGCCCGATGGACTTTGGCCAGAGGGGAATGATGAACGATCTCTCGGCGAGCGATAAAGCTCGATGGTCGGGAGGAGAGGTTGAGTTCGGGTGAGGCCGATGTGGGTGCCTGTTGGTAGAGGTTGTTTTGATGGTGGTGGGGGTCAATGGGGGAGGCGGATTTTTCGAGAGACTGGGCAGATGGGGTTTGTGGGGATGAACCAGAGAGGGTCTGTGGTTCGGTTGAGAGAGTTGGTGATGAGTCGAGGTAGGTGGGGTTACTGAGTGGATGGGGTGGGTTGTTAAACTGTTGGTGGTGGTTGATGCTATTATAGGGTCGATTGTTAGTTGGCTGTGGTTGTTGGTATTGTTCTGGATAGTGTTGATGGTTGTTGTTTGGTTGAGGTTGACGGTTTCGATTGTTGAGGTTATTAGGGTTATGGATGTTGGATGGGTTTGGGTTTGGGTTTAGTGGGGAGGTGTAACGAGGTAAGGGGGATGAGGCTGAATCATACTCGATGATAGGGCTTGGGGAGTCGGATGGATGATGAGGTCTTTGAGGGGGTGGATAGTTTGCAATCTGATGGTTGTTGTTGTTGTTGTTATTCATAGTCAAGAGAAAGAGAGAAGTATATTTGTTTTTGTCAAGTACAAATTACTGATCGTTGTTGTTGGTCAAGAGGGAAGAGGAGAGAGTGGTGAGTTGGTTGGAGGGAGGAAGAGAGGGTTGCCGAATTTAAATACCTCCAGAGGTATCCGATCCGACCCGAGCTTCAAGCCAAACAGCTTATGACCCTGTATACACATACATGATTTGTACATAAATAAATACATATTTATTTATTTAAATACAACTGATTTCGACTTATACTCCGATCGAGGCCCCCCTAATCTTATCTCGCTCGGCTGATGGCAGAGCGCTCTCTCTCGCTCACCAGATAATTTCCAACCCACCATCTCATGAGTGGGTCCATCGCACCTCGGGTCCAAGTGTGATTTATATTTACAAACATACTGATCACCAAGAGTATGTATATCAATATATTCATTCATTATTCATTCCCAACTATCACTTACAGCTGGCCATCTCGCCCATCGATGACCAAGCAATATACATATTTCTCTAGATTTATCAATATTGCTTTTGTAATCAGACTCCCAGTATCAAGAGCCATTAGACAGACGTGCTTTATTTGGATATCCCATTCATCATCAGCTAATGTGTATCATTTAAACAGACTTATACAATACCCTCACTAAACCAGCTTATGAACAGAAAAAGGTATGATATTACAAAAAACAATCAACTAATCTTTGCAAGGGTGTCAGGCTCATCATTTTATTTTACTGGATTTTTTTTCATTTGCGGGAGGTCGGTCAAGGAAATCTGATCCGGTTGAAATAGCTAAATTATCCGAATGAGATCGTCTTTTCCAAGCATCCAGTTTTTCACAACAGCTGGTCATGGTATGATCTTGGCCAGGAACTTTTTAAAGAAATAAGAATAATAACATAAAGCCAAAGTAGAATGTGTCAATAAGTTCAAATTGAAAATCCCTCCTGAGCATCAGAAATACCTAATTAGATAATTGTCATCCTAGCCTCAAGTAGGCCAACATCCCAGCCCAGTTTGTGATCAGTGAACCAATTTAAATTAAACCAATGTATTGTTCCTCAAGAAATTATGATTGATTGGTTGTGCATTGTCAATTTAAAATTCTTTTCTTCGTGTGTATTGAGATCTTGGGGCAAAAGGTCTAAATCACTAATGGTACATTATTCATTTAACCAAGGTTTTCAAGGGAGTGGCTGGTTGGTACTTGCAAGTTTTTTCTAACAAGATAGTTTCTGAATACCACAATACTCTTGATTGTTGATCACCTGACCCAGAGGCTCACTGGTAATAAGTAGAAGACAAGTAGCTTTACCTTTGGGAAATACTTGGAGGAGCAGTGGTATTTCTAATATGAGCCATGTTATTTTGGATCACATGATCTATGTTTAAATCACATATAATATTTACATCAAACTCTCACCAAGGGATCCAGATCAGTATAGACTACACAGGACTCTGAAACCATCATACTGAAAAAAATAAATATGTGCTGGGTCCTGGAAACCATCAAATTGATGATTTAATCCAAATACTCAAATATCAGGTGCTGATAAGTTATTGAAAAGGAAATTGTTGTGCAGAGATTGCCAGGAAAAAAAAACAATGATCACTTGATAGCAAGGGACATTTTCACAACTTGTGTCATCTATCCTGCATCTATCCACTGCTACACCTGAGAGTGATGTATAGAACTATTAATTAAGCTTAAGAAGGGTCTAAGTTCAAGTGATTCTTTTTCATGGCTGAGCTGCGGATAGTAGATATAACTGTTTGAAACCTAATAGAGATTGTACGTAGTTTAAATAGCCTTCAAAGACTTTGTATCACTCTTTTCTCTTGATTCAATCTTAGTTGTCTCAAAAACTTCATTAACTCATCCTCATCTCAACCACTCAACCTCTAGGTCTGTTTTCTATTCTCTCTTATCTTTCACTTGGTTCATTCTCATTTCTCTTTCATTTCATTTCTCTCTATCAGGTTTGTGGTGTGGTATTTGTCTTGTTAGTCACTATCTGTGAGCTAACGCAAGAAGGAGTTCATCTCAGATCCCTTCAGCATCTTTTGTTCAATTCTATTATGTATATGTATATTTTTACCTTTTTCACACAGAATTTGGGGCTTCTCATCACAGCTCATTCTGATCTGGACACATATCAGTGTAGCATAGCTCCTCAGAAATGCTCAGCACTTCTAAGCTTTTAGTCTACCAGCTAGATAGCTCAGAATTACACACATTCCCACCCTTCTTAGTGCTCCCTTCTTCTTCTCAAAGATTGTGGCTGAGCTGTGCCATGATTGGAAGTGAGCAGTGCTTGAGTGAAAAATAAGCTGCACTAGAGTGGACACTGAGGTGTAACAAAGTGAACACCAAGATTCCAAAGTGTGAAAATATAGATTTTATGGAGTGAACACTGAAATTTTCCTGCAGGGTGAACATGGATTTTTTAAAGAGTGAACACTCAGCTTTTCCATATTGAACATTGTAAAACCTCCAGAAGGTGAAACTGAGCAGAATCAGTGCAAGCTGAGCAGAATTTTGCAAACTGAGCAGAAAAAGTGAAAACTGATCAGAGAAAGTGAAAACTGAGCATTAAAAGTTAAGAATGAGCACCAAAAGTGAAAACTCAGCATAAACTGTGAAAACTGGAAATACATAAACTATGAAAACTGAGCATAAACTGTGAAAAATAAGTATAAAATGTGAAAATGAGCATCAACAACCAGTAAAAAACAATGATCAGTGTAATCAAATAAACAGACAGAGCAGTATAGGAGTTGATGTTGAGCTGAAAACAAAGTTGCAGAATTTCCTGTTTCATCAAGTGATGATGGTTTTTATCAGAATAATCCCCCATGTTTTCTGTTCCTCCACTAACTGTCTCCTGTTATCCAGTCCCCAGTCCCCAGTCACCAGTCACCAGTCACCTTTCCCCTGTCAACTGTTTCTCTGTTTCCCTGTCCTCTGTTTCTTGTCATGTCTGGCCTAGTGGCCTGGTACTGTCCTGTTGTGTTTTATCTTGTCCTTATTCCTAGGCCCCCTTTGGATCTTGCAGGGGGGCTCTCTTGTTGTCTTCACATGACATGAGGTTGGTAATACAACATTGAGTCTGAGAATTTTCTCTGAAGAACCAAGTTTCCCTTGAACTTTTTGAGATTAAAACATCACAGGATACTCTTTAACCTCCAAAAGATTTATCAACAATCTCTGCTCAAAGAAAAAGTTCAATGGTTTTTTCCTGGTGGTTGGTGTCCTTCAAGCAAAACACACAAAATTCCAGTGCCATGTTAAACTTTTGAGTTAGGGATATATATCTTAGTTTTTCTTGGAAGGTTTCATATGAAAACAAATGGTTTGCCTCACTTGTTTACATCAGGACTTCTGATCACCCAGTAAACTCAGCCATGAGGTGTTGATGAAATTACCAGGAGAATTGAACTGTGTGCATAGCCCCTGTATATAACTTATGTATATATACACAAGGAAATGCAGGGCCTATGGGAGCTGTTGAATATTGTGATCCACAGTGTTCCAAATATCAGCACATTGGATACTGACTTGGTAGCCTAGTTGGTAAAGTGGTGTGCAGCACCTGCATGCCAATTTCTGCCTGGCATGTGCTTGGGGTTGGTGTTCATTTATCAGCACCTGGTAAACATTATTTCAAAAGAATAAAAATTATTCAGGGACAACTTCAATCAAGCTCAGAAATACTGTGAAAACTCATAGCATCAAGGCAAAAATAAGTAAAAAAGGGGTTTTTCAGAAAATTGTTTGAAAATTGCATGATAATTTTGACTCCTAGGACTATAGTGGCCATTTAGGACACTGTACATACACTCCCTTTTCTAAAAAAGTAAGTCAGATCAAAACAATAAACTCAAGAAATGAACATAAACACTTATTATTTTCTAATTATTTTGCTTCCAAAACAGCAACACCTAAGGTGTTGTCTAGAGCAACCAATAATGTTTCTAGAAACAAACAAAGTACAAATAAATGATTAATAAAGCAAACAATAATGTTTTATAATAACAATCAAGCAATTTTTCCAAAAACAATTGATTGATTTTGCTAGCTCCACCTGGGACAGCTCTGCTTGTAGATATCATCAATCATGAAAGCTTGCATTCTGGATATCATTTACCATCATGAAAAAAACTCAATTTACACTGCAAAATTTCATTAAATCCAATCTTCAACCCACTTATGTCAACATCAATTACCCTCACAGGTTTGTCCATTCTCTCACATCAATGAACTGATTTCTAAGCACTTGATAAGAATAAATTTCAAATTAATACCTCTAGAATTTTGATTGTACACTTGGTCAAAATGATACCTTCAGGGTGTTTATTTGCAACTTGTGTTAGAATATCATTCCCATCCACTCTCAGTCTTCTTTCCTGCTCATTTTTGGCCATGTCCTCCTCCTGTCTGACCAAGTGGTCAAAATCCTGTGTTACTAAGTGTTAATTTTCCTGTCCTGTACCCTATCCTGTACCCTATCATGTCCCCTGTTTCCTGTAATGCTTTTACTTTTCACTTTTCACTTTTCTAGGCCCCCTTTGGATCTTGCAAGGGGGCTCTCTAGCTGTCAGTATTTAAGCTTGCACCTCATATATGAGCTAAATCATTGAGTCTGAGCACTTTCAACCTGTACCCTCCCAGTAACCCCAGCTCCTCAGTCCTTTCTCAGATTCCCTCAAGAGTTCCCCTTCATTCCTTCCTCTTGAAGAGCTGAAATCTTGGCAACTTGGTCAATTTTCAAACTATCTTTCACAAAAAAATGGGATAACTATCTACTACAAGATATCATTTGGTTAAATATTATCCCCCCTTTAACTGTTGGAATAAATGAACAGCTCAAAAGAAATAGTTTTCTAACCTCATATTCTGAATTATAATGCTGAGACACTTAGAAAAAAACAAATTGGAGATTTGCAATTGAAAGATTTATTTTTTAAAAATTGGGCCCAGATTCATTTGTATAAAGGAAATTTCAGGAAAAACAGCCAGAGATTTGGTGTCCATACCACACATTACTTTCAGAAAAGACTCTGAAACTTCTTTCTTTCCTTTCATGCTCATACAAAAACAATCCCCCCAAGTCTTGCTTTCTTACTCAAAATAAACAAATCACAAGGTCAGACAAGTGTAAATGTGGGTGATTTACTTCATTTTCCTCTCTTTACTCATGATAAACTCTATGATATTCTATTTCCACAAAAAAATCCAGCTATATCACAAATGTAGTAGTCCCTCAACCCAAAAATGTTCCTCCTTAACATGAAAAATAAAACATTTTTTATGAAGAATTCCTTTCACATGTTCAAAGGCCATTATCATGTTCATTTTTTTTTAGATTTGTCATTTATTCAACCATCAGGTTTTGTTTTTCTGGATCATATTTTGATATTTGATGTGTGTTTTTTCTAAAGTTTCATGTTCTTATCCCTCATTTTTCTTTTTATTTTATTTGGTTTGATTTATAATCTTAATAAGCATTTTTTTTCTCTTGATACAATTTAAGCTTTTGTCCTACATCTTTTCATTTCACTTCAACCCTTTCTTCAAAGATGATGTCAAATTGATCTCCTTTAAAATATTACCCCTTTTTCTATCAATCCCATTAAAAATTAAAAGAATTTTGCTGGCATCTCTCCTTTAACCCAAAGTTCTGACCAACACCAATCATTTCATGGAAACAGTGAGGTCTAACTTTTCTCCTTATGTTCACATGGGACTTCCAATTAACGGTATGTGCCTGTGAGATGTAGGGAGGTTTTTAACATGCTTGAATAATTTGAGAGTCAGCAATGTTACATACACCATGGATGCACTTTTAGGGTTTTACTTCACAAATTCTTCCAAGAGCTGATACCTTCTGTGTTGAACTAGCTTTCAAGTTTTCCTCAGATTTTTTTTGAACTAGCTGTTCAAAAAAAATCCGAAGTTTCTTCGAATTTGGTCACGACCTGGGCGTCGTCCAAATTGAACTGTTTATTTTCGAAGTCACTTTGAAGAAACATTTCACAACTTGCGTCCGTAGTATGTGTATTAATCAGCAAGCGACAGTTATTTTGTCTGGCCGTGCAGTTGTGTCGAGAGGGCCGGAGGGTCGCTTACGATGACGCTCTCGCGCCAGCGATCGGGCTATCAAGTTCGTAGTAGAGGAAAGGTGTTCGATAAACTGCACCCAACAACAACCTGAACTACTAGACGATGTGTGGCCGGTGAGCTCTACGTTTTTTCTTTTTTCAATGTTGAACTTCGAGTTACTGACAGTCTGTGTCTAATAAATAATACTTCAGGTTTGCGCTATCGCTTCAACCTGAGGAAGTCAGCTCGAGGCTCAAGGACATCGAGCTGCCCGTGGACTCCTGGCTGAATGTCGACGAATATCGTCCCAGCTACAACCTGGCCCCTCAGAACAGGTCAGTGTCGATATCATTTGATAATCATCACTCACCAGTCGACTGTCATCTGAATCAGGCTAGATCTCCCCAGGGCGGCCGTGGTCAGACGTATGGATCCGAAAGAAAATCGACTGGTGATCGATTGTATGGTACGGGCGGTTGTCTAGCGGATATCCCAAATAACAATGCTCCGCTGACTCCTGATTTTGTTGCATGGGGATGGATTATAGAAATGGGGGTTGGTTCCTCATTGGACCGAATCGGCTGTAAGTCAGTTCTCAAGTATTACTATCACGGCACCTTATCCATCGCGTTCATTCTGACCTGCTGGCAACGCGACTCGCCCAAACCTACACCCCAGCCTGTGCACGGTGAGCGCCTCTATATGTGTACAAGCATGGGAAAAAGAGATTGAAAGACTCTATTTTGAACACCGATCAGGAAGCCTACTCAACACAATTAACGCTAGAGACGACAAGGTTGTCGAGCCCCGCGGGTTATGGAACATGATCAAGGGCAAGAAACGATGCATCGTATTGTGCGAAGGGTTGGTCCAACATTTTTGCTCGCGTTGGGTGATCCTATCCCGACCATCCCATTCAAAGCTCATCCATCGAACGATGATATCCATTCCTACCAACAGTTTCTTTGAGTGGCTCACTAAAGGCAAAGATAAAATCCCACATTTCACTAAACGAACTGGAGGTCAACTCATGTGTCTCGCTGGATTATGGGAGTCAGTGACGTGAGTTAGAATATGTCTAAAGTGTTTTTTCTTTTCTTTAAAACTCATAGCGAGAGCACTCACAGGTGCCATCCATTTCTTCAAGTTATAAGGGGGCGGTCGAAGAGCTGCATACATTCACCATCATCACTACCTCATCCAACAAGTATCTCTCATTTGTCAGTCATCACTGCATTTCATGAAGGCCTTAGTCAATTAACCGGATTTGATGAAGCTTTTGTTTATGGACGGGGTCGGTATATTGTTTAGCTCCATGATAGAATGCCAGTGATTTTGGCTGATCGAGAAAGTATGGAGACTTGGATGGACACCTCGAGTGGAGAGTGGTCAAGTAGTCTTTCAAAGTTGTTAAAACCATTCGATCTGGATGACGGCCTGATCTCTTATCCTGTACCTAAAGAGGTCGGCAAAGTGGGAAACCAGAGCCCAGATTTTTTGAAAGTAAGCCATCGACCTCTTCTCCTCCCATCCTATCAATACATATATTCAAATTCAGGAAATTTGGTCTACGCATACGATTAACCTTCTTCCATCGCTATTGAAGCCCATTTCACAGCGCAAAGGCAACATCATGTCCTTTTTCAATAAACAAACACAGCCGTCGGGGTCCCATTCAACGAAGCAAGCGACTTGTTCGCCATCAATTATGAACTCAAGACTAATGAAAAATAAAGGGCGCGTTGGATCGGATCTGGCCCAGCGTTGCAAAACGGAAACAGAGGATCATCATGATCTCCCCAAGATGAAAGAAGAACCGAAAGCGTCTCCAGCTTCATGCCCTCAAAAATCTCCCGCCAAAAGGAATGCTCCTGTCGCGGACTTGGATGCTTCACCCCCCAAAACAAAAGTCCAAAAAGTTTTGTAGAAATCAATACCACAAAAACTATTGATGTATTAACTAAGCCATAACATTTCCTTTATCTCTTTGTTTCATAGGTCAATCAAAAAAACCAGAGCTGTAACACTATACACATTATAACAAACTCTACTAGTGTTTTTGCACCACTAATCAAGCATTTTAAATATGGTGAAGTTGTTGTAATCATGGTGAATGTGGGGTGTCAAATGGTCAAATGCACTTGTAAAACCAGGCAATCATCCAATTTTTTTTACCAGTGGGTTTTAAAAGGGGATAGGTGGATGACTGACATGTTTTTAAAATGGTGAACTTTTTCAAACCAATCAATTACATAATGGTGGATTTGGTCATATTTGAAACCCCCTAATGTCAGTATAGTGAAATCAGGTGAAATCATGCATACTGAATAGGGTGTATTAAATCTAATAAATCCCCCATAAGGTCCCAGTAAATTATTCAAAGATAAAATTGGTCAAGGGATTAGGTGAAGGACCTTTTTTTTATTGTATGGTAATCACATGATGGCAGATTTAGTCATGCTTGATACCCACAAACACCAGGAAAAAACTGTTTTCACTTGTGTGCAAGTGACAGCAAATTAGAAAGTGGGATTTACACTGTCTGGTTGTTATATAATTAGCCACAGAATTTTCCAGCTAGATGAAAAACTGGCTTAATGTTGAGAAAAAAGCCAGGTACTATCACTGTGCTGAAAGGTTATCACATCAATAATGTTTATTACTCTCTCTATAGTGTCCAAAATATGCACAGATGATAACATAAAAATCCTCATAATTGTCAGCTTTTACATGCAGACCATTCAATTGGAGAAGACTAACAGCTACACTTATAGGTTTGGCTATATTTTGTCTTTTTGGGTCAGTATAGAAATACAATTTCTATTAAGCAGCTGGTAAGCACTTTATTGGCTACTGCCAGAGGTGGTAGTATTGCAGAAACTTCTTGATAAGGAATATTTTAAGGCAAATTATGGGAAATTCTAAGACAACTTGAGACTTATTCCAGTAAATAAAGGTGGGTTGGATAAAAGAGGATAACACTACTGTAAAAGTAGGAGGAGAATATTCAGAGTAATTAATAATGTGGTCCTAGGGGTGGGGATATGGTGAGGATCAAGGCCAGGAAATTGTAGGAAATTGAGATCACATCACTTGATTGCAGCTAGCATGAAAAGCTAATAGTAGTAGATAACTTACAAATCAAGAGAAGAAAAATTAAACAATCATAAAGTAAAAGAGTGAAATCACAATGTACCTTCTGTCTTTCTGGTTCTAAAAAATACTCAAAATTAGAAATGGAAAGGTGTGTTATAGGAAAAGAAAATAGAAGAAAGCCTAAGAACAAAAATGAGATTAATAAAAGGTGGCATAAATCAGGGAAGTGAGGAGAAGAAGTGTTGGGACGCTACACTATTTCTGGTTCTAAACAAGACTCACAATTAGACATGGAAAGTTGTTTTATAGGAAAGGAAAATAGCAGAAAGCCTAAGAACAAAAATGAGATTAAAAAAAGGTGGCATAAATCAGGGAAGTGAGGAGAAGAAGTGTTGGGCCGCTAAACTATTTCAGTGCTATGCATTAGCATAGTGGAAAAAAGCACAAACCAAAATTATTTAGTTTTAGCGCGCTTTTAGCGCCGCTCTGCTGTGCTAATAGAGCACCATTTTTGTTGTAGCATGTGCTTCTTTGCGCCCTGCGTGCCATGGTGTTAGTGCAATTGTGCACTGTGGAACTACTCAAGGGCAGAATAGAGCTTGGAAGGGAAATCAATGAATACACTAGTACTAATGTAAGTTATACCAAGGGTGCTGATGTAAAGCTGCTGTCCTGACTAATGCTAAGGGGATGAGAGTAACACTAAGAATAAAATAAAATGTGTGGCTGATTTCTATTTATTCTTAGATGAATAGTACTGATGATCTTTGCTACCACACCTAAAAGGTGGGAGACCTACAAGGTGGGAGGAATGGAAGAGGGGATTTAAGATGTATGAAAGGTATATTTGGTAATGTAGTTGTAAGTAGTTTATTCTTATGAGAAAGGGTTTATAACTCTTGAGTCAAGATGGACCAAACAAGAGAGGGGGATAATCTTATGAGAAATGGTTTATAACTCTTGAGTCAAGATGGACCAAACAAGGGAGGGTGATAATCTTCTTATATTTATATACAAGTGCTTACAAATAAGGAAACATGTCACAAAAGCCAGATGGGCTATTTTTTCCCACCTAATATACCATTTGATGCTGGTGTAAAACCTGGAGTGCTAAGCATCCATTGGAGTTTGGACCTTCCCATTTCTTCCCCTTCAACTCTAGTGCATGACCCAAAATAACTTACAAAATAAATAAATAAAAAAAATAAATAATCAAATAAATATATAAATATATAAATTGTCAGCCTGGGTATGAAACTAACCGTGGTTAAGGGTTGTAACTGAGGTAGGTTGATGGTTTAAAGTGGTTTGGGTAAGTTAAATATCCTGTAAAAAAGGATATTCCTCAATCAGTAAGTCTTGTCTGAGAGGCTTGCTCTAATTGCTCTAATTAGGCGCATCCAAATCAATACAAAGTATTAATAGGCATCCAAGGAGAGACTCAACTTGGGTTCGTGGTTTCCACCTTATTGAAGGTAGGTTGTGGCCAATTCTTGAGGTAATAACAGTATTAGACTATAGATTATCCAGAATTGGGGTATTGGTGGAGAATGGGGAACTAAGCAAGGTAAATAACTCTGTGGTATGTACTGTGCTAAGGTGCTCTAAATATTCTCTGGGGGATAAACAGAGGTTTAAAAGCTGTTTATATATTGTAATATCTCCTCTTGGGGAGATTGTGAGCGCTTCCATGACCTGGGAGGTACTGTGGAACTTCAGGGGGAAGACAGATCCTTTTGGGAGGATCTGTTAATGTTTATGATGTTATTTCTACTAAGGCTGTGTTATGGGACCCATCTTTGATCAGTATTCCTTAGTGGGATTGGATCACATCATGAAATTTATATTGATTGATCTGTTATTAATATTAATAAAGTTATTAACGTATAATGATGTCATTTATTATTTGTACATCTTATAAGTATTAATTATTATAATATTAATAAGTTCTTTTATTAAGAAGATATTAAAGTACATATCTTATACGTGAAATATTCCAATGTTAAGGAATGTGGGTGTAATCAGAGGGAAAAGAGTGACATCTGTTACTCTGGATATTTCACGTGAAAGGAGGTCAAAGGGCCTACAAGTTACGTGTCTTGTATAACAAGAGTAAATAGAGTAACCAGAATTATTCATATGTTATTAATGAATGTATTATTAAAGTATTTATATTAATTCTTGAAATAAATGTACTTTAATAATAATAATAGTAATGTAATAATGAATGTTCAATAACAATAATAATAACTACAGAATAGTAATTATTATTAAAGATAATAATAATTAATATTACATGAAGTTATTTTAAAGGAATAATATTAAAAAATAGTAATGCAGTTATGTGGTACATGTCAGGTACTGTGATATGTACTCAGTGGCTGACATAAATAATATAAATAATGGAATAAAATTACAATTACATGCACCAGGGGAAAATTTCCAGCACCTGCCTGTTGGGTTCCATTTCAGATTTCATTTCCAGGTGTAAGAAGGAGAGATCATATAAATTGGAAACTCTTGAATAAAACCAGTAGTAGTAAAACTTAAAAAAACAAAATAAGTTCCAATATAGAATACTATAAGAAGATAAATATTTTTTGAGTTTCATTTTTACCTCATAAGACTGTTACCAATTGAAATAGACAGATGATGTTTTTGATTGAAATATGAGACAGAAACTATAGAATTTTCAGATTTAAAACAAACTTGAACATGAGTAACATTAAGAGTGTTGTGAAATTTGAATAACAAGCTACTTCTAAATATCCCCCTGAAATTACCTCCTAATGCATGTGTTTGCCTTGGGAGGTAGGCTGAATTATTCACAAAGTATGATATGTATATTGTTGATGATATATCTAGGACTCTTGTGGAACTGAAAATAAATCCAGTCTCACTGAAGTGTATCACATAATTCACTGTTAATCTCATCATGAATTGAGCTTATCCAGAGCAATTACCAACAAATATTCAGCCAAAGAAAAATAATGTATTTTTTGACTTGTCACACAAATGTACATGCATAAATTTGTGTTCCCAATTAGGCTCTGTGTAAAATTCAATTCCCCTTGAGTCCCAGATGAGTTTATATTCAGCAGAAAAAAATAACATGTGATTGGACTTTAGAAAATTCCAGTGTGTTACTTGAATGTATGCACATAAATTTGAGTGCCCAAGGAGTTATGTGAAATTAAATTTCCCTTGAGTTCCAGCTGATTCTTGATAAAATTCAGCTTTAGATGTGGGTGGTTTCAGATCAGCTCATGTTTGAATTGTTGTTGATATCAATATATTCTGCAAAAAACATGATTTATGGCACCTGGAAGCAGGTGCCAGAAATTTTCCCCTTTTCACCTTGGAAATCAGGGAACTCAGGGATTGAAAGGCATATAAAGAAAGGCAAAGAAGACTCTTTCCCCCCATGATATGATAGGAGAGAAAATTGACAAGGAGGCAGGAGGATATTCCCCCCCAAATAAAATCATCATGGAGCTCTTTCATATCAATCCAATCCTTCTTGAATTTGTACTGTTTCTTGAACCTTATAAATCTCGCACTCATTCATCATTATAGTTTGTTGATACAAATACATACTACATACCTTCTCTGTTACCTACAACATTGGAAACGGTGGTCTTCCTACCCTTTTGTCATACCTGCCACTCTTGTTGTAATCAAGTAACTACCTAGCTCATAATCACTACCATTACCCCATTACCATATTACCATTACTCCATTACCCCTGTAGTTTACTATATTACCATATTACTTTACTTTAATTCACATTACATATATTATATTGGCTGGATTCCCTTCTTGGATTTGGACTTTTCACCCTTTCCCCTGTGTTCTCTGGAAATCTCTCTGGGAAAATTTACACTCTGCCCTTGGATACAGACTTCCTTTTGTACCAGCACCTCTTTATGGACTGGACCTCCTTGGCTTGGATATCAACTCCCTTCCTTGGTTATGCACTTCTCCTTACCCTACACATACCTCCCTCTCAGTTTTGTCCTTAAAATTCTCTTTACCATCTTTATCAATGCTGCTCTGGATCAGGTTCCTCTTTTTTCCCCTGCCTGGGGAAGGACAGATCATTTGGATCTGAAAACCTAATAGTTATAGACTGGATGACTGAGAAGGGAATACCAAGTGAGAAAGCCAAAGAGTTTATGTTAAGGCTGTACCCCGGGGTTTGGGACGGGATTTTTGTTCATCCCGCTCCCCAAATCCAAAACCACCTGGGTAAACCCCCACTCCCCGGGTGGTGACCATGTAAATATAAATTATATCCAATTCTGGATATCAAATTTCAGACAATAAATTCTACGTCTACGTGTCAGAATTCTGGTCCTACTCCGCTCTCAGTCTTTATTCCTGTTCCTGTTTGGCCATGTGGCCACCTCCTGAATGGCCAAGTGGCCTTGTTTCCTGTCCTGTATGGCCAAGTGGCCTTTTTCCATGTTCCAGTTCCCAGTTCCCAGTTCCAGTTCCTGTCCCAAGTATGTTCCTGTTCCTGTCCCCTGTTCCTGTCCCCTGTCCTGTCCCCTTTCCTGTCCCCTGTCTTCTGTCCCCAGTAACTGTCCCCTGTTTAGTGATTAGTCATGTATAGGCCCCCTTTGGATCTTGCAAGGGGGCTCTCTAGTTGTTCACTTAAAGGCTGCTCCTCTTGTATGCAATAGAAATCATCGAGTCTGAGCATCAACTTTTTCCTATCCTCCTCGGTCCTATCTCTGGATCCCTCAAGATAGCAACCTCCCTCCATTGCATGTTTATCTTGAGCTGAAATCTTGACACTACGGACCACGGTTAACATCTTCCAGAGTCACCCCACCCTTTCCCCTTCCACCAGAATCCGCCTCAACTTTTTCCAATCTTGAATCAATGATCTACCTCAAAAATATGAAGCGCAAACACCAAGTTTCACGGCCACCATCAAGTTCTAGACAAACACCAGCTCCTTCCGCAATTGACTCAGCCAGAGCCCAACTCATTGAGCTAAATTCCAACAACGACAACATGCATGCTGATGAACACACTAAAACCAACATTACCGCGGGCCCAAATAAGTGTAGTTGGGTTTGGACTCACTTTAAAGAAAAACCTGATGGATCCAAGGCCGTATGTCAAGTTCAACTTAAGGATCAGCTCTGTGGCTCAATGCTGAAGAAGGACCAAAGCGGCAGTACTAAAAATTTTCACAAACACCTCTTGAAGGTGCACCACTTGGTTGATCCCAAGTTAAGCAAAAAGATTGAAGAATCACAATCCGATATTTCCAAGTGGATCAAGGGTTCCAAGTTGGCCCCCAAGGTAATTTTGTTTTTGCTTTTGAATCTTCATAATATTGACTTTTGTTCTTACTCTTTTTCAGAGCAAACTCAACATTGATACACTCAGGAAGGCATTATTGTATTTCATCGCCAATGCAGATCTCCCATTTGCAGTTGTTGAAAGAACCTTGTTCTAAAACCTCATGCAACTTGGTAACAAACAAGCTGGACCTTTGATTGGACAACTATCTTTACAAAACATGTCAACCCATGTTTCAAGGTTGTACATTCAAACTCAAGAGAAACTCAAGCTGGAATTTTTATTGCAGCAAGAATTTGTCTCCTTCACTCAAGATTCATGGACTGCCCCCAATGTGTCAGCTTTCATGGCAGTCACAGCGCATTTTGTTGATCAAAATTATCAGCTAGTCAATTTAACAATTTCAATCCCTCATGTGATTAGTTAGTGATCCCTTTTTTTATGTTCTTTCCCACTGTAGCTTCAATAAAATTGTTTTTTTATTTATTTTTTAGGAAAACACACTGGAAGAAACTTTGCCAAAATATTTCATGGTGTCTTAGAAAATTTTGATTGTTTATCAAAGTTCAAGACAATTACAGCCAATAATGTGTCAACAAACGGCAAGATGGCTTGCAAACTTGAAAGATTAATACTGGATTTCAATCCTTGAACAAAAATATTGGGCTGTATGGCGCATGTTATTAATCTTGGAGCAAAAGCTGGTCTTGCTGTGCTAGGAACTGTTGATGAGGATGTTGGCACAGAAATCTTGATGGGTAATGATGAAGCTGAAGGAAATATTGCACCCAATCCTGCCATGTCAATCTCCAATCTCACCTCTGAACCAGAAGGTATTGGCCTCAACTTGAAGACAATAATGAGCTGTATTCACAGCCTCTGCTGCTATGTTTGTCAGACTCCCCAACACCAAGAACAATTCCCAAAGATCTTTGAATTTGCACAGCCAAATCTTTGTGATACTGGCACCAAACTCACATGCCTCAAAATTGATTTCTCAACCCAATGGAACTCAACATTCCACATGTTCCAGTGGGCAATAGATCTTCAACCCTCATGTGCTCATTTCTGCCACGACAGTCCTGAAGTCTCCAAGTTTTATTTATCTCCAGCCGAGTGGACTCAAGCCGCCAACATCATGCAATTACTCTCTCCTCTCAGTGATGCGACTGAAATCATCTGCGGATCCAAGTTTCCAACTTTGAATAAAGCACTCCCCATCTACATTGTCCTTCTCAAGCATCTGAAACACATTCAATGAGGGCTTTACAATCAAGCTCAACTCATCCAGCCTGCACTCTTGATCATCAACAAACTCAAACAATACTGTTGAAATATGAGTGAAAGTGACTTCATTCGAATTCCAGACCCCCGTACGACCCCCCGTATTTTTCCCCTATTCCGGGTAATTCAACAGCGATCTCAGTTTACCACTTCATCTTTAGTCCACTTCAGTTTACCACCGAATCCCTTCCTACATCGACTCCTCTCTTCCATCCTCTATCCATCAACTCCTATATTCCATCCTCTATTGACTCCTCTCTTCCATCTTCTATCTTCCATCCATTTCTCTCTTCCATCCATTCCTATCTTCCATCCACTCCATTATACACTCCATTTTTGTCAACACAATCATCATCGATAATCCCTATCACTGTTGACACTATAATCTATCTATCATCTATCATCGTTGATAATTCTTATTTGTTGATAACTCTATAAATAAATCATATCAACCAGTTACTTCTCCACCTGAATTATCTCGACCATCTTCCTTGAATTCAGCGTACTACCTTTAATATCAAGTCGGTATTCTTTTCTTAAATCCATGTCATATATCTTAGTGTCACTTTCCTCTCTGTTTCTCTTTGCTTAATAACTTTGCTGAACTCGTCTTCGCTTTTCTTTAATTCCTTTCTCTTCATTAGACTCTGCTTATCCTCTTCGCCTGAATTCCTTCATAACTAGTCCATAAAATCCTATCTTCTCAGTGGTACGGCTTTCTTTCTTTATTCTTTTTCATAATTTCTCTTTCTAATCAAACTCTCTATCTCTCTCTTTTTTGTTTGTTTTAGTATCTGGTTTTTAGATTACAATAAATAAAACAGATTTCGAATACGATTAACAGTCGAATCCGCTAAATAATCGAAACCAGGTACTACTGTAGGATGGACGCTATCAACTCTACCGTTATGAAGGCGACAATCGAATCCATTCCTATTTTAACTGAAGATAATTTTTCAAGCTGGAAAATACGAATCACCAGCCTCTTCAAGTTAGGAAAAGTGAAAGATCAAATGTACAACGGAACTCCTTCGTTGGAAGAAGAGGATAACACGATATTGGGCGCTATCATTCTTTCGAAAGTGTCAGCAGGTACTCATGCCAATGTGGTCACTTCCACAAATGCGGAAGATGCCCAACTTCTTTGGCAGGCCATCAATAAGAGATTTGCCTCTTCTGAACCATCTAATCGAGCCAGAGTCTATAACCTCTTCCTCAGCATCTCGTACGAAAATAATCGAATCGACAAGTTTGTAACCGAAGTACGTGGATGCTTAACAAAAATGGAAGATGTCGGCATAATCATGCCCGCGGACTTAATTACTTACGATCTCTTAAGACGATTACCGCCAAGTCTCGAAAATATAAAGCAAGCTATCACTCATTCTAAAAACGGCGAGGATATCACTCCTGACGCATTACTGAATCATCTCGAGATTCATCGAAACGACTTAAAAATCTCAAATAATGCTAAACAAGACACCAGTTCAATATCGATGCTATCGAGAGAAGGAACGTTCTGCTCGACCGGAAAACACAATCCAAGAGCCCCTCATCCAGAAGAAAAATGCTGGATGATTCATCCGGAACTCAGACCTGCTCCACGACCCTATTACGGAAAAAGAACCCAAGCTTCCCACGTCAGCAGCCTTTCTACCTCCTCTGTCCAATTGTCGTCAATTTTTGTTCTCGATTCGGGTTCCTCTTCACACATGGTTGCTGATGAACGCTTCTTCACCTCTCTGGATAAATCAGAAGGAGGAATGATTAATACGAGCTGCGGGGATAATACACTACAAATTGCGGGAAAAGGTTCAATATCGGTACTTCACAAGGGGATTCCTATCGTTTTCCATAATGTCTTACTCGTACCGAAAATCAATGCAAATTTGTTGTCTCTTCGTCATTTACTACTGCAACAATGTGAAGTGAAATTTGAAATCAATCGTTTCTTTATCATCAAACATGGCCAACTTCATCTTGAAGGACATTATTTAAATAATCTTCCCATTCTCGAATTACTTCCATGGAATCAACAATCTCATCTCTCTGATTCAGAAAGAATCCATAAGTCTCTTGGACATATCAGTTATGGGAGGATCAGACATAAGTTAGGGATTCCTGTTAAGGCTGAATCAAAATGTGAGGCATGTGCGATGGCTAAAATCACGAAAGCTTCATACAAGCACAGATCTTCTAGAGTAACCAGACCATTGGAAGAAATTCATTTGGATCTAATCGGACCCATTAAACCGATGTCCTACAAGAAACATCAATACATCTTGACGATCGTGGACTCAGCTACTCGATACTGTTCGGCGATACCTTTGTCATCAAAATCCGATGTTTTCAGTTCCTTAACTCGTCTGATTAACTTAGAAGCAAAGAGGTTAGGATATTTTCCTAGTGTAATCCATTCCGATAGGGGAACAGAATTCACCAATCACGAGTTAAACAAATATTGCGAGGATCACGTCATTCGTTTGAGATTCTCCAATCCGCATACACCTCAACAGAACGGGTTGGCTGAAAGGTTCAATCGAACGATTCTCGAGTCTTTAAGAACCATCCTGTTGGATTCCGGTTTCGCGAAAAATTTGTGGAACGAGGTGGTCGGAGCTTGTGTATTAACAATGAATCAGGTGCCATCTCATAAGAGTAACAAATCACCTTACGAGCTTTTTAAGATGGTAAAAATACCTGTAAGCTTCTTTCACCCCATTGGAAATCCAGTTGTTGTGTACTCCCACAAGGCGAAAGGAAAGTTGGAACCAAGGGGAGAAAAGGGGAAACTTATTGGCTTCAACGCTGAACTTAAGTCGTATCGAACTCGTATTGAAGATGGAACGATCATCGACTCCAAAAATGTGAATTTCCTCGATTTTCCTAGTTCAACAACGTATTCCCATGACTGGGATGAAGGTCTAATTGAAGAACACCCACATCCAATTGAGCAGACTGAGCTAAATCAGAACGAATCTATTTCTATCAAGGAAGAGACGGAAGATGAAATAGAAGTTACGCCGTCAGAAGAATCTCAAGAATGTCATGAAAGAGAACGTGAATTGGAGGAAAGCACCTCTTCTGATAGTGATGAAGATGAGGTAGCTGCTGAATTGATACCACAACCGATAGCGGCTTCAGTCAGGATTCTTCGAGAGAGGACAACTCAAATTAGGCCTCAAAAATATTCTCACCTGACGGTCGACCCCAAATCTTTCAAGAAGGCGGTGACCGGTGAGGATGCGGATAAATGGAAGGTGGCGGTGGCTAATGAACTGGATAATATAGAAGGCCACAATGTATGGAAGGACCATTATCAGGCCCCGAAAAAAGCGCTCCGACATACCTGGGTATTCAAAACCAAGCCAGCCACTTTATCTTCAGCTGAAAAACAAAAGGCGAGGTTGTGTATCCAGGGCTTCATGCAAACGAGGGGAGAAGATTTTTTTGAAACCTTTGCTCCAACTGGGAAATTCCCTTCGTTACTCACATTGCTTGTATTGGCAATGGACCTGAATCTAGACGTCAAACAATTCGATGTAAAAAGTGCTTTCTTATTCGCACCTCTGGATGAAGAAATATATATCAGAACTCCGGAAGGATCAGAAAGGAAGGCACCTTATCTGAAGCTGGAAAAGTCGTTGTACGGGCTTAAACAATCGCCCCTGAATTGGTATAATACTCTGACAGCGTGGTTTGAAGAGATAGATTACTTGCCATCAGTCTCGGATGCTTGTCTGTTTATACACAAAGACAAGAATTCTTTCATATTCTTCCACGTGGACAATATGCTGGTAGTTGGACGGGTAGAAGAATTCGAAGAATTGTTTCTACAGCGGTTCCCCAACTCAACGGCACACTCACCTGACACTCTGTTGGGCATGAATATTACCATAGGAAGGGATGCGGTCGAATTATCTCAGCAACTGTTAATTGAAAAGGGAATTGAATTACTCGAATTAGAAAATGCGCATCCAGTGAAGACTCCTCTTACACCGGCGGTTCAGTTGAAATCGACTTCCGAAGAAGAACATCAACAGTTTCTAAAACTTGGTGTGAACTACAGATCATTTACAGGGATTTTGAACTACTTGGCTTGTCGGACAAGACCAGATTTAGCCGCAGCGGTGTCGATATTGTCAAGATTTAATCATAAACCAGGGATGCCTCACTGGAGGGAAGTGGTTCATTGTTGGAAGTACTTACTTGGAACAAAGAACTTCAAATTTCAATTAAAACCAAACTCAAAAGACGCTTCAGAGAGGATCAATTTTTATACGGACGCTACCTGGGCAGACGATCAAGAAACGAGAATATCTCAAAGTGGGACTTTGGCTTTTTGGAAGTCTTGCCCCATTATGTGGAGCAGCAAGAAGCAGAAAAATATTACTATGTCCTCTACTGAAGCTGAAATGAACACGTTATCGGACGGAGAGCAAGAAAGTCAATGGTTATCGTTTCTCATTGAAGAGCTGTGGCGGAATAAGCTGAAACCAACTTTGTTTCATATTGACAACAAAGGACTTCTAGAAAAATTGAAAAATTTCGGATCAAACTCAAAAACGAAACATTTAGATATAAAGGCTAAGAATCTTAGGACTAAGTACAAAAACAACGAGATTGAAGTAAAACTAATCCCATCTGAAGAAATGGTGGCAGACGCTCTGACTAAAGCTGCTCCATATCCTTCGGTCGTCAAACTGCAAGAAGAATGTTTTGCGAATGCGGTCAATACACCAAAGTCATCAAGCAAGGAGGGATGTTGAAATATGAGTGAAAGTGACTTCATTCGAATTCCAGACCCCCGTACGACCCCCCGTATTTTTCCCCTATTCCGGGTAATTCAACAGCGATCTCAGTTTACCACTTCAGTTTACCACCAAATCCCTTCCTACATCGACTCCTCTCTTCCATCCTCTATCCATAAACTCCTATATTCCATCCTCTATCGACTCCTCTCTTCCATCTTCTATCTTCCATCCATTTCTCTCTTCCATCCATTCCTATCTTCCATCCACTCCATTATACACTCCATTGTTGTCAACACAATCATCATCGATAATCCCTATCACTGTTGACACTATAATCTATCTATCATCTATCATCGTCGATAATTCTTATTTGTTGATAACTCTATAAATAAATCATATCAACCAGTTACTTCTCCACCTGAATTATCTCGACCATCTTCCTTGAATTCAGTGTACTACCTTTAATATCAAGTCGGTATTCTTTTCTTAAATCCATGTCATATATCTTAGTGTCACTTTCCTCTCTGTTTCTCTTTGCTTAATAACTTTGCTGAACTCGTCTTCGCTTTTCTTTAATTCCTTTCTCTTCATTAGACTCTGCTTATCCTCTTCGCCTGAATTCCTTCATAACTAGTCCATAAAATCCTATCTTCTCAGTGGTACGGCTTTCTTTCTTTATTCTTTTTCATAATTTCTCTTTCTAATCAAACTCTCTATCTCTCTCTCTTTTGTTTGTTTTAGTATCTGGTTTTTAGATTACAATAAATAAAACAGATTTCGAATAAATACCTTGTTGATGCACTAGAGAAGCCGGCATACATCTGTGCAATGATACTTGATCCCTTGTTTAAAACCTCATTCTGGAAGAAGAATGTGGCTTTTATTATTGAATATTACAACCCATCAGTCAATCACATCATGAAAATGTTTCATTGCCAGTGGCTTTGAGCAGAAGTATCAAGACAGCCATATTCTCACCTGTGGGCAACCCTAGACCCCATGCTATGCGCAGACCCCTTGAGACCCCTCACCCCCCGCATACCATCCCAATCCCCGCAAAATGTTCCAACCCTGGCAACCCCAGGTTCCCCGACCCTGGGCGGGCTTCCTGAAGCCTTTTTTTTTTACAAGTCCAGTCCTCTGGCCGGTGTGGGAGAACTTATATACCAGAGGTGCAGCACTGAAGCTGAGCCCGCAGCCGCGGGCTCAGCGGCAGACTGAGGCTGAGGCAAGGGGGTATCTACCAAATGTCATCGGACATTCCGCGGGGAAAAGCACAGGGCGCAGCATGTGACATTCTATAGTTGGCGCGGGCGATCAGTCGAGCGGACGAAGGCCGCTTCAGTATGCGCGACGTAATGGACCGGGCGGAACCACGGGGTTTGGGGCGCCAGGCCGCAAGCGGAGCGGGGGCAGAAGAAGCGGAGTCGTGCGCAGGGAAGCAACAGACGGCTGCGGGGGTCAACGGGGTATAGTAGTCGGGGACAGGCTGCGGTGCGATGCGGGATCAAGGAGACAGGCAAGTAGGGCTCCAGGGACAGTACCGGGGAATGCGGGACATGATTGGGGGACTGTTGTATAAAAAGAGTGTTGTACTGAGGGTTGCGGGATTCTTATCTTATCTTATCATCACAGTAGATAGCTATCAACTACAGCGTACATAAGAAAATCTCAGTGTTTTAGAGTTCTCTCAGCGATTATTCAGCGTGTGCGGATAAGCGGAACTGCGTAGGGCATCATCAGGACAACGAACGCAAGAGGAACGGTCCCCTTGCTGAGTATCAGGTGTTGCAGGGAAACCAGTTGATTATCCGCTGACAGTGTTTATCCCGCAGAGGAAATCAAAGAACCACCGGAACCAACCAGGAAGAAGGGCAACCTAACATTTCTGTTACCGAGGTCGTCAGTTTTTCCACATATTGGGGGTCTGGCCGGGAAATTCTTTCTGTTTCCAACCTGCGGACGGGTCAAGACATTTGTCTTTTTCTTTATTTTTTATATATCGTTTATCATTGTTCGAGGATGAGTGGTTCTGACACTTATCTTCCTACGACTGCGTCGGGCGGAGCGTCCTCCTCCAAGTTCACCCTCCCTCCCGCCAAGTTCGTCCCTCCCCCTCCGAAGGGGGAGGTCTGGGTACCTACGGCATCACGTCGGAGGTCAACATGGACGACGGAACGGAGGAGAATCGGAAGGGGAAGCAGGCGGCTGGTGAAGCGCCGGTAGGGGTGAGGAGGCGAGGGTTGGCATCGGACCCACCGACGGGCGTCAAGATTCGGCCGCGGGATTTTCCCGCAGTCCGATTCAGTATCAATGCGGTTGATCGATTTTTGAGTTGTTTTGAATTGGCGGCGGAAACCGAAGGGGCGTCGGACGGCGACAAGGTTCGTCAAATCGTCAACTTCATTCAGTCCAAAGAAGAGTTGCGTGATGTGGAGGAAATGGAGGGGTACGAGGCAAAGAACTGGGAGCGTCTGAGGGAGGAGATGTTGGAGAAGTGGGGTCCGCGTCAGCAACGGTATCGGGAGGCGGATTTGGAGAATCTCGCGTCGAGCAAGGCGGCATCGGGTGGGGTCAACGATCGAAGGGCGTTCGATGAGTACGTCACTTCCTTTGATCGCATCGTGAAGTACCTTAATCGCAATGAGGTGATCATTGGGGAGCCGGCGTCGGTCAAGCGGAGCTTCCTCAAGGGGCTCGCCACGCCGGTTCAGGAGCGGGTGCAGTGGAGGCTGTACGATCAGAACCTCATTCGGCGGTCGAGGGATGGAGGGACCCTGTTGCCCGACTTGGCGTCGCTTAGGGGAGCGGTCCGGGCGGAGTTCGACATGATGGAGTTGGTGGCCGAGAATTCGGGAGTGGCGATCTCGACCGGAATCGGGCCGGTGATCTCTTCCCGGAACACGGCGCCGGTGGCGCCCGCTGAAGTGGCGGAGTTGGCTGACACCTTGAAGGAGCTTCGTTTGTTCATGCAGAAGACGGTTCAACGGGAGTCCCAGCCTCAAGCGTCGGCACCGGCCGACGGTCAGCGGAGCGGTCCTCCGCGTGCGGGGCCTCCGGGGCTTCATTGCACTTATTGCGGGTCAAATACCCATTATAAGTCTTGATGTCAAGAGTTGACGGACGACTTAAACGGTAGGCGGGTGAGGATCTACAACGGTGATTATTTCCTCCCTAGATCGCGTGAACCGATTGAGGCGGCCGTGCCGCGCGACGTGGTTCGTGCAGCGGCGGCAGGGCAGGGAGAGACGGCGGAAGGCCCAAAGGCGGAGGTCAAATCCTCGATGGGTATAGTTGTCGGGACGTCTGGATGGACTCCCCCGGCTGTCCAATCAGAGGTGTGGGCCATCCAATCCGATGAGGTGACGGCCCGCTACGGCGGGTACGACCGCATGGATGTGGATTCTCCAAAGAAGGGCAAGGCGAAGGAAGTTTCGCAGCCTGGAGGAGTGGCGGTGCCCACCGGGAAAAAGAAGGCGGCGGAGTTGGCCAAGCGCGCTCTGAACGGGGATGGCCCGCTGACTCTTTCCATCAAGGAATTGGCGTCGGTTTCCCCCCTAATGGCGGAAGAGCTCATAGCGTCTCTTAAGGAGAGTGCGGGCCTCAAGGCGGAAGGTAATCGGGTGGCATTCGACGTGAGTTCAGCGGAGGCCGAGCATTCGTGCCGACACCATCCGGAGGAGTTCCCGTCGGACTCCATTTCCTGCCCCCTTGGTTATGTTCAGATGACCATCGGGGACCAGCAAGTATGGGCAATGATCGACAGCGGGTCGATGGTCAACCTTTTGCCGGCGGAGGTGGCGCAAGACTCGGATCTCGTTACCCGACAAGCCAACATCGGCTTGCGAGGAATCGGCGGCCATGAGTGCGAGGTGGCGGGTGTGGTGGAGAGTGAGTGGGTGGAGGTGGCGAAGACCAGGCGGAGGGTTTCATTCTTGGTGGTGAGGTCCTCCGAAGTCATCCTTGGACAGCCGTTCTTGTTCGCCTTCCGAGCCGGCCTTCGGTTTGATTCGGTCCGCAAGGAGGAGGTCCTTTCGGTGGCGGATTCTCGAGGGCGACGGTTCGCGACGACGATCTGTCGGCCATCGAGCGGCCAATGGGAAACCCGGCTGGGGCCGGAGGTTGGGGAGGAGGAGTGCCGAGGGAGGGAGAAGCAGGAGGCTTCCCCCTTGGCACGGGGTTTTTAGGTGTCGGCCGGTCAATCCGCACGATGTCAGCTCTAGCATCGCGCGGACGGTCGACTCCTAAAGAGCGGGAAGGAATAGGGGATGATGGGGCGGAGGCAAAAGACCCAAAAGTAAGTCCTCCCAATTGTGCACCTCCAAGGGTATCTACTACCATTTGTAAAACCCTACCGAGTGCCACGTACGTGAGCGAATTCCTTTCGTCTGGTCATAGGCGGAAATCTTGGGAAGTCGGTCCGCACTCGGAACCGGAGGTCTGGAGAGAGGGAATGGAGGAGGAAAGCGATGGAGCGGGGGCAACCAGTCTAGAAGTAAGTCCTCCCAATTGTGCACCGCCAAGGGTTTCTACTACCTTTCGAAAAACCCTACCGAGTGCCACGTGCGTGAGCAATTCCGTTTCGTCAGGCCATAGGCGGAGTTATTGGGAAATCGGTCCGCAAGATGAAGTGGAGGTGTGGAGTGAGGGGATGGAGGAGGAACACGATGGAGCGGAGGCAAAAGGTGTAGAAGTAAGTCCTCCCAATTGTGCACCATCAAGGGTTTCTACTACCGTTCGAAAAACCCTACCGAGTGCCACATACGTGAGCGATCCTTTTCCGCCCGATCATAGGTGGAAACCTCGGAAGTTCGGTCCGCATCAGGCGACGGAGGATTGGGAGGAGGATGAGGAGGTTTTGGAGGGAAGAGCGGAGGAAGGTTCTTTTGGGGCGGAGGCAAACAGTGCAGAAGTAAGTCCTCCCAATTGTGCACCGCCAAGGGTATCTACTACGTTTCGAGAAACCCTACCTTGTGCCACGGTCGTGAGCGAATCGAGAGTCTTTGGTTTCCCAGTCCGCAGGATCTCAGCGGAAGAAGGCGTTGTTCTACGGAGGGTGGAATTGGGCGGGGCAAAGTATAAGCCGGTGGCGCGGAAGGTTAGGCCGCGGAATGAGCCAATGCCGCAAAGCTTGAACTCACCGTTGAAGCCCATCCAGTGGGGGAGAGACCCCTATCTTACCCCACTTTCGGTGCGGCCTCCGGAATTCGTGCCGACAGAGCGTATCACGGATGAACGGATGGCGAGTCTCAACTTCGGACCTCCGGGGTGGGTGAGCCAGGAGGAGTGGAAGCTCTTAGCCCAGGTCGTCACCTTGCGGGCGAAGGCTTTGGCGTTTTCCCCTGAAGAGCGCGGGCTGTTGGACAGGGGAATAGGGGAGCCTTATCGGATTCCGGTGATACCCCATGAACCGTGGCAGATCAAGCCAATTCCGGTTCCGGCGACCATTCGCGATACCTTCACGGAGTTGGTACGGGAGCGGGTGCGGACGGGGTTGTACGAGCAGTCTTGCTCAAGCTACTCCAGCCCAATTTTTCCGGTGCTGAAACAAGATGGGACGAGTTTGAGGATTGTTCATGATCTTCAGAGACTGAATTCCGTTACCATTCTGGATGCAGGGCTTCCTCCGCGCGTCGATGAGTTCGTGGAGTCCATGGCGGGGCGGGTTTGCTATGGGTTGGTTGATGTCATGGGCGGGTACGATCAGCGGGAATTGCACCCCGAGTCGCGGCCACTCACGGCTTTCGAGACTCGGTTGGGGCGTATGCAGCTGACTCGTCTCCCGCAGGGAGCCACCAACTCGGTAGCGGTTTACCAAGCGCAGATGGCGTGGATCCTCCAGGACGACTTGCCTCATCTTGTCCAGATCTTCATTGATGACGCGGGGATCAAGGGACCGAAGTCGGATTACGGCGGAACTGTCTTGGTGGACAACCCAGGCATCAGGCGTTTCATTTGGGAGTATGCGGTCACCTTGGAGCGGATCTTGTTCCGGATCGAAACCGCGGGTCTTACGGTTTCAGGGAAGAAGTTTGCGGTCTGCGTTCCAGCTTTGGAGGTCCTCGGTCATGAAGTCTCAGTTCGCGGGAGGAGCATCACTCGGGCTAAGTTGAACAAAGTCTTGGAGTGGCCAGTTCCGAAAACCGTAACTCACATCCTTCAGTTTTTAGGGTTGTGTAGTTATGTGCGGATGTTCATCGAGCGGTTTGCGGAGATCGCAAGCCCGATGAGGAGGCTCACTCGCAAGGGGACTGAGTGGAAGTGGACCGAGGAATGCGATCGCGCGTTCACCCGGCTGAAGGAGATCGTCGGTAGGGAGATCACGCTCAAGGATCTCGATTACGGGAAGGAGGGAATTCGGTTGGCGGTTGACTCCAGTGAATTCGGTGCGGGAGGTGTGCTGACGCAGGAGGAGGACGGGAAAGATCGGCCGGTTCTTTACGAGTCGATTACTTTCACAGAAACCGAGTCGCAATACTCCCAGCCAAAGCTTGAGCTGTGCGGGGTCACCAAGGTGGTGCGGAAGCTGCAACACGTGTTGTGGGGGGTGTTCTTCGAACTCCTAGTTGATGCGGAAGCGCTGGCAAGGATGATCAACTCTCCTACTCTCCCTAATGCTCCAATGACTCGATGGGTGGCTTACCTTCAATTGTTTTCTTTCAAAGTGGTCCATGTTCCGGGGAAGGCGTTCACAATGCCTGATGCATTGTCGAGAGTGGCGGAAGAGGAGGGAGCGGAGCGGTTCCGCTCAGCAGAGGCGTTGGACGTGGAAGAACGGCTGATGAAAGCGGGCGCGACAACAGTCGGCATCAAACTTCCCCTTCGCCAGAGCGGGAAGTACGAGCTGATGGAGACCTACCTGAGTACCCTCAATTTCCCTGATGATACTTCAACCGAACTGAAAGCGTAGGTTCGTCGGAATAGCGTCAACTTCTTTGTGCGGGAAGGTCAACTGTGGCGTAGGCGGTCTCCCATACCGCTGGTGGTGGCGACTTGTCGAGCGAGCCAGGAAGTCATCCTTCGGAGCCTCCACGAGGAGTTGGGGCATTGGGGCGAGGTGGAGACGCGTGCCCGCGTTCGGCAGCGTTTCTGGTGGCCTGGTATGGTGAAGTCGGTCCGTGACTGGGTCCGGAGCTGTGAGGCGTGTCAGCGCCGGAGCTCGGCGCTCCCCAAGGAGGTGGGAATTCCGACAGGGGAGGATTTGTTGTTCAGTCGGATTTCCTTGGATGTTGTCCACATCAAGGCGGGTAAGTATGCCTACTTACTCGTTGCAAGGGATGATCTGTCGGGGTGGGTCGAGGCCATTACTTTGGTCAAGCTGTTGGCGGACAAGGTCGGCCAATTCCTGGAGGAGTTCTGGTTCTCGCGGTTCGGATGTGTGCGGCTGGTCATGGTGGATGGGGGTGCGGAATTCCGAGGAAGTCTGATGAAGCTGGTTCAGTCATGCGGGGCGAAGTTTGGCAGGGTCACGGAGTATTATCCGGAAGGCGCCGGGATGATTGAGCGGGGACATCAGCCAATCAAGAACACGCTGGTCAAGATGTGCGGGGAAGACGGCCGGAAGTGGCATCAATTTCTTCCGGCAGTCCTTTTCGCGGATCGGATCTCAACCAAGCGGGGCACCGGTTATTCAGCGTACGAACTCCTGTATGGGCGACAGCCTGTGTTGCCGGTCGATATCGAGATGCTCACTTATCTCGCTATCGACTGGTGGAAGGTGAAAACTTCAGAAGAACTGTTGGAAGCGCGGTGTGGGAGAACTTATATACCAGAGGTGCAGCACTGAAGCTGAGCCCGCAGCCGCGGGCTCAGCGGCAGACTGAGGCTGAGGTAAGGGGGTGTCTACCAAATGTCATCGGACATTCCGCGGGGAAAAGCACAGGGCGCAGCATGTGACATTCTATAGTTGGCGCGGGCGATCGGTCGAGCGGACGAAGGCCGCTTCAGTATGCGCAACGTAATGGACCGGGCGGAACCACGGGGTTCGGGGCGCCAGGCCGCAAGCGGAGCGGGGGCAGAAGAAGCGGAGTCGTGCGCAGGGAAGCGACAGACGGCTGCGGGGGTCAACGGGGTATAGTAGTCGGGGACAGGCTGCGGTGCGATGCGGGATCAAGGAGACAGGCAAGTAGGGCTCCAGGGACAGTACCGGGGAATGCGGGACATGATCGGGGGACTGTTGTATAAAAAGAGTGTTGTACCAGGGTTGCGGGATCTTATCTTATCTTATCATCACAGTAGATAGCTATCAACTACGGCGTATATAAGAAAATCTCAGTGTTTAGAGTTCTCTCAGCGATTATTCAGCGTGTGCGGAAAAGCAGAACTGCGTAGGGCATCATCAGGACGACGAACGCAAGAGGAACGGTCCCCTTGCTGAGTATCAGGTGTTGCAGGGAAACCAGTTGATTATCCGCTGACAGTGTTTATCCCGCAGAGGAAATCAAAGAACCACCGGAACCAACCAGGAAGAAGGGCAACCTAACATTTCTGTTACCGAGGTCGTCAGTTTTTCCACAGCGGGCGGAACAACTTCTTCGACGAGAGGAAGTTGTTGAGAAGGCGGCGAAGCGCTTGCGGGAATCTCGGGCGAAGTCGGTCCGCTATTGGGACGAGCGTTGCGCCCACCGGTTGCGGGACCCTTTGCGGAAGGGTGATCTTGTCCTTCTGTACAATTGGAGCTTGGAAACCCAGTGGGGAAAGTTGTTCGCCAACCGATGGAACGGGCCTTATTGCGTGGTCAGCAAATTTCCGGGGGGAAGTTATCAGTTGGAAGAATTGGACGGAACCCCGTTGAAGCGGAAGGCGGCGGCATCCCACGTGAAGCGGTTCTATGCTTGGGGATCGACGTCGTTCGACGAAACCCTTGTTTCAGGATCTGAGGACGAAAACGATGAAGACTCGGATTTGGAGCCGCCCGCCGATGAGGCGGGTCGAGCGGATTCTCCCGGCGCCGATGAAGAGGTGGCCGGTGAGCGTTCCTTGCGGCGAAGTACGAGGAACAAACCGCTGAGGACAGCGGCCAAAAGCGGGGGGAGGATGGGGGCCATAGGCCAAGCCTTAATTGGTGAGGGGGTGCGCTAGCTGGTCCACAGCCGGGTAAACTAGCCACCCCAGGATGTCAGTCACCCTAAAGAGGGATGTATTTGTGCTTGTGAATGGTTTTACTGGTTTTCTTTGTTATATATTCAGGATGGCGAGGGGTGCGGGGAATTGTGCAGAAATTCCATCTGGGGCGGTCCAGGTACCTCGGCGGGCGGGTTGGGTTTTTTTCGTTTCAGGAATTCATAGATTGCGGGCGTGGTTTCTTTCCCTCATCTTTAGGTTGCGGGTGTGGTTTCTCTTTCTCTCAGGATTGCGGCGTGGTATTTCCCTCAAGTCATCAATTTCCTCAAGTTATCAGTTTCCTCAAGTCATCAGTTTCATCAAGTTATCAGTTTCTTCAACTTTTTCTCAAAGTTTCAATCTCAGTTTCAGGTTTTAGTATCTCAATTTAAAAAAAAAAAAAAAAAAAAAAAAAAAAAAAAAAAAAAAGGAAGTGCGGGGACTAAGTGGTTCTCACTCCGGGGCGGTCCGGGCACTCGTAACTTATTTTTGTTTTGTTTCTCTCAAGTACCTCACTTTGGCACAGGTGTTTGTCTCAGGTTAGCGGGGGCAAGCATATGTTGAGCTCGACTAGGACTGAGGACAGCGGACACGATGTGGTGAGCGGTCGAGGTTCGTGGAAGGATTTTCATTACACGACAGAAGAGTGAGAACAAAGATGAGAACAAAGAAAAGAGAGGAAAAGAAAAGGAAAAGAAGAAAAGAGATGAAAGGGCTTACCTGAGGACAGCGGACACGATGTGGTGAGCGGTCGAGGTTCGTGGAAGGATGAGGAGACTTTCCTTCCACGTCCGCTGCCTCAGGTACACTACATACAAACTGTGAAATGTGTGTGAAGTGTACTAGACATGTGTAAGGCATAGAAAAGAAAACAGAAACACCTGAGTGAAACTCAACACCCCCCCTTGCTGCACACATGGATTGAAGAAGAAAGAAAAGAAAGAAGAAAGAAAGAAAGAGAAAAAGGATAGAGAAAAGAAGGAGTTAAACATAGAAAAGAAGAAAGAAAAGAGGGAAATAAATTTAGAAAGAAAGGAGAGGACGAGAATTTGGGGAGAGAAGAGAATGGAATTGATTACGCCACGATGCCGAACATTTCCCGATGTTTTTCCAGAGCTATTCGAGTGAGAGGCTTCGTGAGCATATCCGCTAGCATGTCTTTAGTGGAGACGTGCAGGAGAGAGATTTCCTCGTTTTGGACGCACTCCCGAATAAAATGATAACGGGCGTGAATATGTTTTGTGCGAGCATGATGTTCGGGATTCTTGGCCAGAGCTTCTGCGCCCTCATTGTCGACATGGAGAGGGATGGCTGTATCAGGTCGAAGACGGAGTTCCGTGAGCAAATGACGCAGCCACAAGCCTTCCTTGCACGAGTCCGAGAGAGCCTTGTACTCGGCCTCAGTGCTGGAGAGGGAGACCGTGGCTTGTTTTTGAGATTTCCACGAGATTGCTCCGTCACCAACGCGGTAGGTATAGGCTGATGTTGAGCGACGGTCGTCGCGATCTTCGGCCCAATCCGAGTCCGAATATCCTGATAAGGTCATAGCTCCCCCAAGACGGAGTTTTAGCTCCTTGGTAGAGACAAGATAGTTTAGTATGCGCACCGCCGCGGACCAGTGAGCCGCCGAGGGGTCTCGTAGGTGTTGAGAGAGGCGATTTACGGCAAAAGAGATATCAGGTCGGGTGCACTGGGAGACCCAGAGTAGGGAACCAATTATTTGGGAGTACGGACCGGGGGAGGGTTTGTCATCTGGAAGACGACGTCCTAGGCTTTTGAAGGAGGAATCTGTCGGGGTGGAAACCGGGGTATGCTTGCCGTCTAGGAATCGCGAGCAGATATCGGAAATGTAGTGGGACTGATTGAGAAATACAAAGTTGTTTGTTGGATCGCGGGAGATCTTCAGGGATAGAAAGTGGTTCAGCTCCTCGTCAGCCCCAATCTTGAACCTTTTTCCGATGGCTGAGATGATGGAGTCGACGACTGTAGGTTCGCCAACAATTGCAAGATCGTCAACATGGGTAGTTAGGGCGCCGACAAGCTTGCCGGCACGCAGCTTGAAGTAAAGTGTTGGGTCATACTTTGAATTTGACCAGCCGATCTCCAGAAGCGCCTTGTGGAGCTCAATGTTCCATTGACGTGGGGATTGTTTGAGACCGTAGAGGGAGCAATTCACCTCGCACACCCAGTCGGGATGCTGCGGGTCCTCGAAGCCGGGAGGTTGCTCCATGTAGAGCGGTTTATCCAGGTGACCATTTAGAAAAGCCGTCTTGAAGTCTACTTGACGACCCTTCCAGCCACGACTACCAAGCAGAGAGAAAATGAGACGGAGTGTTTCCAACCGGAGCGTGGGAGAGAATACTTCGTCGTAGTCAAGGCCTTGAATTTGGGAGTAACCCATTGCCACAAGACGAGCCTTGAGCTTCTGGAGGGTGTTGTCCGGTCGACGCTTGACTTTAAACACCCATTTGGATTTGATAACTCGCCTCTTTTCGGGCCGAGGGACCAGACGCCAGGTCTGCATTCCTAGTAGGCATGCGAACTCGTCTTCAGCTGCTTTAAGCCAACGGTGTTTGTTTGGAGATTTCAACAACTGGCGCCAGGTTTTGGGAGTGTCGATATTGGGATCCGAGTTGGCACTTTTGGACCAGTTTCCATAACGTTCGGGGGCTTTGCGTTCACGAGCTGACCGGCGGCGAGGAGGGGACACTGGGGGTTTCGGAGAGATAGGTTTTGGCGCTGGTGGAGAAGGAGTGCGGTGAATGGGTGGGTACGAGGACCGGTTGGGAGGAGACGGCGCGCAAGACCGTGGCGACGACAGGGGGGAAGACTTTTGGGTTGGCGGGGCAGGGGGAGAAGCACGGTACGGGGAAGAAAGGGGAGAACGAGGGGAAGGAGATTGCGGGAGCGCAGGAAGGGAGATTATGGAAACGTCCGTCGACGGTGAAAGATTTGGAGAGAGGCTGGCTGGCGAGTCGTCGGAAGCGTTGCCGAGAGAGTCAGAGTCAGATGAGATAACATTTGGGGAGCGAGGGGCATTCCCCGGAGCATGAATAGACGCGGTGAGTCGTCTGTCAAATCTTGGGCGAAGTGGGACATCCAGAAGTGGAAGGTCCGGTGTGGCCGTACAAGGAACCGGGCATGGGGGTGGCAGATCGTTTTGGTTTGGTAAAGCGGCGGCCGTATTGTTGTTGTCTGTGACCTGTCTTTCACTGGAAACTGGCCAGGAGATTTCTACGGTGATAGGTTCAGACGGGGGAGTGAGTTTAGTGCTATACGGGAAAATCGAGTCTTGAAAGATTACATCTCTGGACTTGATCACCGATCGCTTTTCAAGATCCCACAGGCGAAATCCATTGCCGTCAGTTAGGTACGACAAGAGAATGGACGCTCGACCTTTATTGTCGAGCTTCTTGCGATTTGCTTCCGGTACTTTGTACCACACTAGACAGCCGAAGGGATGAAGGCTTTTAAGGTCAGCCTCTGCGGAATCAATAATAGATGCGGGAGAAAGAAAGCCGCGTGGGGTATTGCAAGGAAATGAGTTGTATGGATGAATGGCGTGCCGGAGAGCATCGGCCCAGAAAGACTTGGGTAGTCGAGCTTGAAGTAGGGACGACCTTACTAGGTTTCCAATGGTGCAGTTTGTCCTCTCAGCCACTCCGTTCAGTTCAGGGGAGTGCGGAGGACCCGGGTCATGTCTGATACCAGCGGACGCTAAGTAAGAACTGAATTCTGAGGACAAGTACTCCCCACCGTTGTCTGTTCGCAGAGCAAGGACTTTGTGGGAACCCGATTTCTCAAATTGCGCGCGGAAAAGTTTGAAGCACGCAAAGGAGTCACTCTTTAATTTCATTGGATAAACAACTAGAAACTTAGAACAGTCGTCGACGAAGGTGATAAAATATTTGTACCCTTCTCTCAATACTACCTCATAGGAACCCACATCTGAGTGAATGAGCTGACCGGGAGAAGTGAACCGATGAGATGAGCGCGATTTGAAGGCCTTTCTGTGCATCTTCGACTGTACGCATATGGGACATTGCTGTACCTCGACTTCGTTCATAACTGAGGGAGAGATGTTATGACGCTTTAGCAACGTTTTGAGAGACTTGAGACCCAGGTGAGAGAAGCGATAGTGGTAACCAAGAAGGGAGTTGTCTATGGATTTAGGAGTTATCGGAACAGAAGAATGAGAGCTCACAGGCTCCGCAGGTAGGTAGAATAGATTTCCCCTTCTGTACCCCCTCCCGGTTAACGTCCCATCAACCCGAATATCGGAACTGTTGTAGAAATCGCAGGAGTTCGGGGTGAACACGACGGTGAGACCGCTGTCGCATAGTCCGGCGACCGATAATAGGGGCTCGTGGAGTGCGGGAACGGCGAGAGTTTCGACCCGTTTGCTTCCGTCGATCGGAAGATTGCAGAGACCTTTGTGGGTGGCTTCGACTACGGAGTTGTCAGCTAGACGGACGGGGGTGCGATCCGGCTTGAGGTTTGTTACCGCCAACGGGTTTGGAGTCATAGACATGGAACATCCAGAGTCGATGTTGGCGTCACCGTCAGAGGAAAGACCAGAAAAGGCGGAGAGTGAGGCGACCGCATTGCTTGCAGTGACAAATATCTCGGGGTCGGAGTAGTCCGACTCTTCTTCAGCGCCATTGGGTTGAGATCCTAGAGTAGCAGCCGAGGTTCGTCCTGCTCAAGTGACCGGTTTAGTGGAAGTAGAAGCCTTGTCCTGTTGGTTGGCTTCCCAGCGGGCCTTTTGAGCGGCCTTATGTTCCGCAATGAGTTTTCGGGTGTTGTTGCAAGAGTTGAGGTCGTGGGAATCACTGTTACACAGAGGACAGCGACGAGGTTTCTTCGAAGGCTCGTTTCGTGGACCTTTGGGGGGATTCGAGGGAGTAGGGTTGGCTTTGGTGGAAGATACGGAGATGATGTCTCCCTGAGACTGGCGACGAATGGACTCGTTTTTCAAGGCTGAGACAATGGTCTCGGTTTTTACTCCCTCCTGGTTCATCAAGTTTGAAACACAGTGGATCCAGTCGGGGGAAAGCGAACCGAGGAGAGCTGCATTGTGGACGTCGTCAGGAGTGAGGGGCTTTTCCGGGGTGACCAGAGAGTTCAGGCGTTCGTACGAATTCGCCAAGGAGTCAATGTGCGAGTCAATATTGTCTCCCTCCATTCGCGCGTTCAATAGCTTGCGAATCCAGAATATGCGGCCACCGGTCGACGTATCCTGATGGGCTCTGGACAGATCAGCCCAGATCTTGGCTGCGTTGTCTTCGTCGGCTAGGTGGCAAAGGTTTGCCTCATCGATGATCTGAACCAAGACTGCGCAGACGAGGTCATTATCCTCTTCCCAGCTGGCGGGTCGAAGGTTGATGGCTACTGGAGTCAAGACGTGATTGACTTTGGCCGACTTGAAGACCCGAAGAACGACTTTCTTCCAATTCAGGTAATTGGAATCGGACCCGGGAGCTTTGAGTATTGGGAGTCGGGCAGTTGATATTTTAGTGTTGGGGGCCGACATTTTAGAATTGAGGTCGACAGTTGTATGGGTGGTGTTTTCCTCTTTGGCTTCGTTAGCCATATGCGAGTGAGAGAGGAGAGAAGTTGATCCTTATGAGGTCCACGGAGGTTTACCGCTCGACACGCTTGTCTTTAACGTGCCTAGCGAAGCTGTATGGTTTAGCTGAAGGCTAACTGGTGCTCATAACCTGTTGAGTTTGACTGGGACTGAGGACAGCGGACACGATGTGGTGAGCGGTCGAGGTTCGTGGAAGGATTTTCATTACACGACAGAAGAGTGAGAACAAAGATGAGAACAAAGAAAAAGAGAGGAAAAGAAAAGGAAAAGAAGAAAAGAGATGAAAGGGCTTACCTGAGGACAGCGGACACGATGTGGTGAGCGGTCGAGGTTCGTGGAAGGATGAGGAGAGTTTCCTTCCACGTCCGCTGCCTCAGGTACACTACATACAAACTGTGAAATGTGTGTGAAGTGTACTAGACATGTGTAAGGCATAGAAAAGAAAACAGAAACACCTGAGTGAAACTCAACAGCATATGGCGCATAGTATTTCAGCATAGGGGAATACAAGAGGGGTAAGGGATACAAGGTATAGAGTAAGTGAAAGGGAAAGTCCGAAGCGCTCAGTCCAAGAACACAGCGGGTCGGAGGCGGGCGCGCAGCGCGGCGGAAGACTGGTGGAATTCTCGGAGCATTTCTCGGCGGGTTTTGGCGGGGATCGTCACCGCTTTCTTCAACAATCCTTCGACCAGCAAGGTCTGACCTTCCAGGAACGGGAGGAGGTCCGCCTCAGGGACACCGGACTCGTATTCGTCGTCGGGGATTGCGGCCCGGTATGGCGACTCGAGAAATCCGGGTGCGGGAGCAGCACCAAGAGGTCGGGAAGAAGAGGGAACGGGAGCCGGAGAAGGAGTGCGGAGAGGGGGAGGGGAAGCGGGACGGGGTGGTAGGAGGGAGGTCATAGATGGGGGGGAGGAGTAGGTGAAGGGCGAGGAGGTAAGGGAGGGGAACAAGGGGGAGGAGGTGTTGGTGGAGGTGGTGGTGGCGGGGTAGGCGAAGGGGGTGGAGGAAGGTCTGGGGTAGGGGGGACGAAGAGGGTGGTTCGCGGGGGTGGTTGAGGTGGGGTGGAAGGTGGGGGAGGAGGGGTAGGTGATGGAGGAGGGGGAGCATGGAAGGGAGTCTGGGCTCGGCGGCGCGGAAGGGGAACCGGGGATGGGCGCGGCGGAGGGATCGGAGAGCGGCGAGGAGCGTTTGGGTCCATTCCGGCGCCAACGTTGACGCGGTGGCGAGTCGCCCAGGCTCGGAGGGCGGCGGCCCAGGTCGGTCCATCGGGGAAGTTCCTCCGTTCAGGTTTTGGAGTCATGCAATCAGTTCCGACGGGAGTTCTCACGCGATCGGAGCGATGGCGGCGTTGAGGAGGGGAAGGGGTGGAAGAGGAGATGGAAAAGTGGTCCGGAGTGTTGGAGGAATCCTCGCGGCGGCGCCGTTTCTGACGGGATTGATTTCCGGAGCGAGAACGAGGCTGGGGACGAGGGCCGTTTCTGCGGGACAGGGAGCATTGGCGATGGGACCGAGCGCAGGCCGTGCAGGCAGCTCCAGGCGCGGGTTGGGAGCAGGGAGAAGACAAGGAAGCGTGGCGGGACCGTGCCGCGCAACGATCACAGGGGGGTCGGGGATGGGGCGTGGGGGGTATGGGATAGGGAGGTGGGTATGGTGGGTGTATGGTCGAAGGTATGGGAAGGTGGCGGGTAGTGTGGGAATCGCTGAGGACAGGATTCAAAAGCAAGGGGGATGTGGGAGAACTTATATACCAGAGGTGCAGCACTGAAGCTGAGCCCGCAGCCGCGGGCTCAGCGGCAGACTGAGGCTGAGGTAAGGGGGTATCTACCAAATGTCATCGGGCATTCCGCGGGGAAAAGCACAGGGCGCAGCATGTGACATTCTATAGTTGGCGCGGGCGATCGGTTGAGCGGACGAAGGCCGCTTCAGTATGCGCGACGTAATGGACCGGGCGGAACCACGGGGTTCGGGGCGCCAGGCCGCCAGCGGAGCGGGGGCAGAAGAAGCGGACTCGTGCGCAGGGAAGCGACAGACGGCTGCGGGGGTCAACGGGGTATAGTAGTCGGGGACAGGCTGTGGTGCGATGCGGGATCAAGGAGACAGGCAAGTAGGGCTCCAGGGACAGTACCGGGGAATGCGGGACATGATCGGGGGACTGTTGTATAAAAAGAGTGTTGTACCAAGGGTTGCGGGATTCTTATCTTATCTTATCATCACAGTAGATAGCTATCAACTACAGCGTACATAAGAAAATCTCAGTGTTTTAGAGTTCTCTCAGCGATTATTCAGCGTGTGCGGATAAGCGGAACTGCGTAGGGCATCATCAGGACAACGAACGCAAGAGGAACGGTCCCCTTGCTGAGTATCAGGTGTTGCAGGGAAACCAGTTGATTATCCGCTGACAGTGTTTATCCCGCAGAGGAAATCAAAGAACCACCGGAACCAACCAGGAAGAAGGGCAACCTAACATTTCTGTTACCGAGGTCGCCATTATTTCCACACCGGTAAGACCTACACACCCCTCCCTAAAATTACATGTTACATAGTCCCTATTACTCAATTACCTTGTCTCAGCTTTACCTTCAACTCATCACCTATGTATACACCACATTTACTCTTTTCACATTCAACTTTCATCCCTTCAACTCATAACCTATGTATACTACCATCTTTAGTTTTTGTCAAGTGGTTTAATACACTAACTTCCTGCTCAAACTATTCATGTTAAATTTGGGAAGAATATCATGATGACTTGTAGGCGCGTGCTAAGTGCAATTGCCTTTCTGGCGAACTGAAGAGGTAGGGAAACTTTTTTTACAGCAACGAATGAAAGCGATGAAAATGGATATTTATTGACCAAGAAAGATGAGACTACCAGTGAGGTAAAAAGGGATGAGAGCGTTTATTTAGTTGAAAGATAGACAAGAAATCAAGTTTAGGACACACAAGTAAACATAAGTAGCGAGAGAAATGTATTTAGATAAAAATGATGAAATGTAATCATAATGGAATGTAATAAATTGTAATAATAGTATGACAAGTATAACAAGTATAAGTATAACAGCGGGAAAAATAATATGTACAGCGGTAAAAAAATTTGTGAGATGATGAAATGTTAATCAAGATCTAACTCCTGGCCATTATTGTTGATCCAAGTGTCCTCCGCATCCTCGCCATCATCTACCACTTCCCCTGATACTGTTTCTTCCAAGGCATTGTCAATGTCATCCAAATTTGGAAAGTTGTTGAGATGTTCTTGCTTAATTTTATCCAACAATCCCTCCCAAATTCCCATAAAGGCTTGATTCTGCGTTGGCTGACAGTGATCCCATAGCCATGAGATGTTGACCGACCATTCTCGTACAATTTCAGAATGATTAACAAGTCGATTTCGAAGTTCCATTTGAATCAATTTGACTTTGTCTTTCCTCGGGATATTAGCCAAAGAAATCTGATTGAGATGATCCTCTGCAGCTTTGGATGACATGTGAATCAGGAGAGCAATACCTGCGGAAGGAAAACATTATTAGATGAGGCAATAAGATGACATGAATACAATTTCAACACGTACGCTGTTGAGTGTAATTCACCTGCTTCACAATCTCATCATACATACTAATGGCCCAAGCCATCATCTGAACCATCTCCTGAGCAATAAGCTCAAACTCTTCATTGACTCGACTTAGAATAAGGACACAATTAATTCCCTCTCGTACCTTTGGATTGATTGCCCATGGTGCATCACAATGGTAAAACAATCCATCGTTCCAAAAGGCATCGTCAAGGGACATTGTACTTAATCTTTCGTATGAAAGTAAGTCTTTGGTTTCTGCTACAGGGCCAAGACGATCCGGGAACTTCAGTTTGTACTCAGAGTATCGTAGATTGAATTCGGTGATCAGCTTGACTACAGCAGGTCTCCAATTTTTGATTGACTTGAATATCTTCTCTTTTAGCTTGGTACCTCATCGGAATGCCCTGCTTTTGCTATCAAGGAGTGGCTGCCTCTCGGCCCTGAGATGTACAGCCTCGACAAACAACTCTGATTTGGCACCCCAAAGAAGAACCCTCAGTTTGCGCTCTTCAACTAGGGGGAGGTGCCAGTCCCATCAGCAATCACCGAGAAAAATATTATTTAGAAGAAAAAGTGCTCACGATTTGCAGCTGGTACATGTTCTCCAGTTAAATTCTGGATTTCTTCTTGGAGTTTCTCTGTCTCTTCATCAATTGAGTCCAGTAGGTCTTGAACTTCCGACTCGGTTTCCAGAAGAAGCCAGGGGTTACGTAATCAACACCTGAAGCAAAAAGTTATCAACAAAGTGTATCTCTAAAATGTAAGAAGAGATGCAAGAAGCAGGAAAGAAGAGTATTCACCTGAGGAGATCTATCACATTTTCCCGTTGATACATAGAAACCATCTGTTTCATTCGCATTTCTTCAACATTGTTATGATCCTTTTGAAATGTCCGTTGCGCTTCCCATTGCCGCTTGAAAAACGCCTCAGTATAGTTCCTTCCCGAAGAACTGTGAGGATTAGGCTCCCTGAGGAGCTTCACCAGAATTCCACGAGTGTCTCGCTGTCTTCGAACAGCCTTATTAAACTTTTGGCGTATCCAAATGGCTTTTTAGGACATAAAATATGTCAATGAGATTAAATAAATACAGACTGGTGAAGCATGAGGAAAAGTGGAAATGTAGCGTACACAGTTGCTTGATTCCTTTCCAATTGTGATGTGCCAGGCGATGTGCTATTGATTCCAAGCGGTGGTTTCGGGTAGAGTACCTCAAGGGACTAACCAAGGGGGAGAGGTAAGACCACATACGCTCTAGGCCCTCGCCATCGGAGAGGCCCCATCCTTTGTTGAATCAAGGGTTGTATTCCAACTGGCAATTCCAGTTGTGGACATATGCATGGAAGATAGATGTTCCAAATTTGATACGAGGTCAGTCAATTGCAAGAAGTTTCCTCTAGGATAAATCAAAAGGAGTATTAGGACTAGTATTTAGGACTGACACAAACTTGAAATGAAAAAAATCAACATACCACATTGAGAAATTTGTCCATTGAGCAACCAATATCGTAGAGTATCCCAACCTTGCGATCAGACTCGATAACTGAAAGAAGGCGTTGGATAATTGCCAGTGGGAAGCATCGCTGTTTGCCAGATTTGTAGATGTTGGCTAAGTAAATTACTGCATCATGTCGGCAGCAGCAGCCCATCAAGCCAGTGTCGTCACATCCCTTCCAGGTTGAATCGCTCCTTTTGTCGTCTTCTGCTTTGTGTGAATCAGCACATCGATCCACCTAAAGGTTTAAAATTGTGTCATTTTGGGTGTTAAGGTAAGAATAAAATTTGGATGATCTAACCTGTTGAGGAGTGTTGTCCTCCAGTTCCTTTTCTCTAATGAGAATAGTAGCTCTATCAACCTCGGCTTGCTCAAGGAATAAATGTGGCGTACGCAGCTCCTCGTGATTGCGACTAGCCTTAGAGTGGTGCCGGTGCTGGAAGTTACCATCTAAACAAACCACCAAACGATCTCGAGTGGTTTCCGGGTATATCAAAGAGTCCAGTGGTTGAGGTCCAAAGCAAGCTGGACAAGATATCGACGCCAGAACCTGTTGGTCGTTCAATCCGAGTACTGTATGTATTACCATATCCGATGTTTCCTCCAGTCTCCGATACAAATCTACTGCTGCACTGAAGGGTTTACGGACATCTCGAGCCTTTGGACGAGTTGGATCCCATTAGATTTGATTAGATGCCAAGAAAAGAAGAGACTTGCTCACGCGGTGGCTTTTTTGGGCTTGAAGTCTTTGGGACTGAGGTTCTAGAAAATGGGTAAGGGCCGTGGTGAATGGTAATGAGCCTATGTGACAATTATTCCACAGATGATTGTGGAAAATAAGAAGGGGAAATGAAAATGCGGTCTGAGGGTGAACAGGAGAGCCTGACAAGTAGCCTAGGTACAGAAGTCGAACAGCATTGGGTGTACATCTACAGAAATTGATATTTGTGCGTCGTTGCCCTGAGTTATTGAAGCCAAAAAATAATATGCACCGCAGTGTCAGCATGCATTCGTTGCAAAACAAGTAGAGGGAAAATCCACAAACCATGAAGGTCCACTAAGTCCACAGATTGGTGAGTGGTCTCTTGCAATCCACACATGCAGACAGGGGAAAAATTGTGGTAGGAATTTGCACTGGCCCAGTTAGCCGTCTTGATCTTTTGTGCCATGTAAGCCGGGTGCAGTTGAGCTAGGAGTATCTTCCAATTGAATTCCTTTGCTTGCTGTCGGTGCCTCTCATTGCTTGTTTGGACCATCAGATCAATTAGATCGGGTTCTTCCACTTCTTCCAATGTTACCCATGTCTGCCAATTCTCATCTTGTTCGTTGTTGTCACTGTCTTCCCGGCCCGGTTGTGGGTTGAATTCATTTTCATTTGTTTCAAATGTATCGTTGCGGTGGTCGAACATTATATATTCGCCAGATGGTATGAGGCCTCAACGTTGAATTGCTGAATCCATTGATGCTTCTAGACGGTACAAAGCTGCAAGGTCCTCAGCCGCATTCAATCTTCTTCGGAAGCGGTCTTCTCGGCTTTCAGCTGGTCTGCGATTTCGCCGGCGATTCATCGTAAAACAATTCCTTTTGATTCGGGAACAGAAGATTATGTTTGCATCAGCATTTCTTCCTGTTTAAATTGTGACAAATAATGTAGCACAATAAAAATCCAACATACCTCGATGTCTAACCCTTGTTTGGCTGGAAACTGATAATGACCTTGGGTTGTAAACTAACAAGGTCACACACTGGGGTATCTCCCTTTCCCGGCTAATTCATGGTTATGCAGTATTGAGTAATGATATTACAGAGTTGTGAAGATATTATTTAAATATGTACTTCGGTATAAAAAATTATCATTCTGCTGTAATCTCTTGGTAGGAAAAACATTAACTTATTAACTTGAAATCAAAATGAGTGTCTTCTTTCAAATAATCAGAAGGATTATATTTTTGGATACATGAGAATCAAATAAATGTATTTTGCAGCAGTGTGAACATGAATCCTGAATAAATTTATGCGTTGAGTATATTTCATTTTGGGGTGAAAAAAAAGATAAATTTACAGATATTTTGGGTCAATCATATTTTCTTTCCCTCCTCAGAATAAATAATGATTTAGTAATAGTAATCCTCTGAAACATCTAACTTGGGTAAAATTACTCTATTCCCAGTATTACTTGAGCCATGAGTCAGTGTATGACTGAAATTAGAATAATTTTACCTGGATAAATTGAGTATGAAGTTTGATAAATTCCAATATAGTTCCAAGAAGTAAATGCTAACAGTTATGCACAATAATAGGTGAGTGAAATAAAAATGATTCAGATTACTTCAATCAATTCAGATTAATTCAATCAATTATTACATTTGAAAGATACACATTGGATTGTTATATAGTTCCACAATAGTTCCACAAAGCAAATCCCAAGAGTTATGCACAATAGGTGGGTGAGTAATGATGCAGATTACTTCAATCCAATTTTATCATTTAATTTAAAGATACTTATTAAAGCTTTAGTTTGCAGATACATATTAATGCAACTTTTGGGGGTAGTGAATAGATTTAATTGTTTAGTAGACATATTAATGCTTTAATTTAAAGATACATATTAATGCAACCTTTGGGGGTAGTGAATAAATTTAATTGATTAGTAGCCACTGGAATGTATGTTACAAAGTAAAACACATACTCATATATCTTTTCAACAAGCAACTGAAACCCATCCAAATTGATGGTTAACTGTTGATTTAGTGAGTGATCAAGACAAGAAACTCCATCTGCTATACAATTTAATCATAGATTTACTCAATTGGAAAAAAAACCCAATATTTTTTTGGTTGATCTGGTGCAGAGCCTTTGGCCATGCTCTCTCTATTGAAATGTTGAAAAGCCCCAGTACATCACACTTTTATTGCCAGCCTTAGATTCAGTGTAGCTGAACTAAAGTTTGCATTGCTTCCTAATTCTCTAATCATAGTCACAAATACCCTATATCCTTTTATCCTTAACCTTATCCTCTATTGTGACCACTGGAATGTTATATCCTTTTATCCTTAAACTTATCCTCTATTGTGACCACTGGAATGTATGTTTTGAAGCAAAACACATTCTCAGAAATTCAAATAACTTCACTAATACAATCTAATCCATACATTATTTCACCAATAAATTCAGCCAGCCCCTAATGAGTTCATCCACTTCATACATTATATGTTCATTTCATCAAATAATGTATGAAGACACGACAGTATTTCCTTTCTCTTTCTGTATGCTTACCACTTTTTACGTCCACAAAGCCAGCCACTTTTTTTATCATTCACACTTGACATTAAAGAATACATATAACAGATACCAAGAAGAATACTCCCAATCTGCATTGATTCTGGGGAGAGATAAGTTTTTTTCACAAAGAGTATTTGAGTAACTTACTGAGCTCAGATAAATCAGAAAAACAAATGGATGTATTACAGCCCTGTGTGAACATTCAAGGAGCAATGGGCTTTATAGGAGGGTGAGTACTGTAGTGGCCCTTGCAGCCACAGGGCACCCATCTCAACCTGTGAAGCCCATTTACTCTGCCAACACATCTCAACCTCCTCAACCAAATATTTTTATACTGGAGGCAAAAACAATTCACTTAATGAAGGCCAAAAGAAATCACTTGTGGGCAATCTTGTCTCTGTCTGTATGAAACTACCAGCCATAATAACTAAATTGTTGTAATTTGTTAATTTGTTTTTCAAGCAAGCAGAGGCAGGGAAAAATTTGGTTTTGTTTTGGAATTCAGATGCACATATTAAGGTCAAAGAAGTTATAACCTGAAGGGTCAACGAAGTTATAACCAGAAGAAATAAAGCAAAGAGAAATGAGTTGGTATTTACAGCAAATATAATTTATGAGGGCATAAAAAGAAGAACATGAAGAAGAGAAAGCAAAGGGAAACAAAATGGTATTGCATTTAATATAAAGCACCAAGATTATGGCTCTGGTAGGTGACTACTTTCAGAAGAATCAGTATTGGGGTCTGAGTCCTGTTGATCAAGACCATCCACCGATGAATCCTCAAATATATTTGCAACTGCAATTACTTTTCCAGCTTGTTTTTCACGGCCCTAATAGATAAAAGCCACCCTCTCCGCATTGTTAGTATGGACAAATCAGCTGTAGGCAATTTATTGGACAGCTCACCTTCCCCTGATGATCAAATTCTTGTCTGTCCTCTTGTTCGGAGTCACTGATGATGAGCCGCTTTTTCAATTTGAGGCCGGGTGCCTTCTTGGTGCGCCGATTACCATCTTTTCGTACCTTCCGATTGCCACCAGTTTTTGTCAACTCTGTCTCCAAATCACCAATTGTTTCGTGATCTTTATTCATGCTCTCCACCAATCTCGCTACCTCCTTGAGAAATCGGAGGGCCCGATAGTTCTACCCACCCCTCCCCAAAAGCGCAGATGATTCGCTTCAGTTGATTGTTGTCCATATCAGAGGGTCGACCACAAAAGTCCTGAGGAGTTACACCATGTGTATTATCCTTCACTTTCAATACAACCCCCAGCTCTTTAAGCGTTAAGTGTGTCTTTGTCCCAGGCCAGCCCTTGGTGTATGTGCTGTGGGTCGCGTTGCCTGTAAAATAAATCAAGGAAGGATAGAGGCATGAAAAAAAGGATTTTCTGAAGTGATGATCTTGTTAAATCTTACTCAGTGCTTTAGACAGAAGTTGACGCACTTCGTCTATATTCTGCCTCTTTTTTCCTACATTGAAATAAGTGGTAAAACCTTCTGTCAGTTCTCTCGAACTAGGAAAGTAAAATCTGTAAGGTAAATCATTCAACTAACCCTTGTTATACAATTCCACTGTTTCATCGGAGATGGTCTTCTTCTTTGATACGACTGGAGGGGAAGGCGCGAGTCCAGTTATATCTTTGATTGAAACCCAGCCACTAACAAAGGAGAAGAAGCTGTTGCACGGGTTGTGAGGTTTTTTTGTCATCATGTCGATAAATTGTTCTCCAAGCAGACTGCCACCTGTTATGAGAGTGTTTGACAGTGGATCCCGAGATGTAATTACAAAAAACCCCTCCACGTTGTTGGTTGTACTCAGATCCCTCAGCTTGAGATTTTCTGAATGATCAGCTGAGCCTATGAAACAATTGAAATATTTTATGACTCACGTTGTTCTTGATATCACGAGCCCATTCTGTCAGCTTTAATCGTGAATTGGGGAGCAATGCTGCAGAGGCAGCAGAGTTTTCCCAATCTGCAATTTCTGGATGGCCATGGAGGACCTTCTGCGAAGCCACAAATTCTGGGTCTTTCCATTTTTCTTTAGTTTTGGAGTCGACTTCAGCCCATAAGAGGCCACACAGACGCGCCCGCTTGTTTGGATGTAATGATTCTTTTTAATTTAAGTGGGACTCAGTTCAATGTAACAGTTTAACGGTACATGCGAGGAATGAATTTGATTAATTAACTCACTATCATTATGTGTCAAACTTGCAACCTCGTCGTACGTGCAAAAATGGTTGAAACATGTTGCTCCCCGCATACGGCTTAACATCCCCAGATAGGACAGCGCAGGGTTGATGTTCAGCATTCGCTTGCATGAAATCAGATAGACCTCACATTGATAAGCAAAGTAGGCCTCTTTAAGCTGGTGCCGATCCTCAGGTATGAGACGCTGATATTTGGCATATTTGGTGGCCCGGCGACATAGTTCATCTAATGGTAGCTTTTTAAGCTCATCCATAATTTCGGATTCCAACGTCTGTCGTTGGCAATAACCATGAGGGTCCTCAGGATTGTTGGAATTTTCTCCAGACTCGTTATCTTCCGGATGTACGTCAATTGGGACTGGTAAAGGAAAAAAGTCATTTGAAATCAAACCCCCCCGGTAAGTTGACTTGGAAGTTTGGGTCTCCCTAGATGATGATATTGATTTGGCTCCACGACCTCGGCCACCTCTAGTTCCGCCAGCCCCACGGGTCCCTCGGCCTCTTCCACGCGCTTGACCCCGTGGACCGCCGTGAGCTACAGTGGAGAAATTCTCAATCTCAGCAAGTATATCCGCTTCTAATTCGTTAGCAGACCGCGATATGTTTCCAGGAGTGCTTTGATTCCGGGACTGCATTGATTCTGGAGTATTGGATGGTGGTGCAGACGTCAGGCTAGATTCAGGAGGGCTGGCTGGTGGTGCAGACGGCAGGGATGGGTTGGCTGGTGGTGCAGACGGCAGGGATGGGTTGGCTGGTGGTGCAGACGGCAGGGATGGGTTGGCTGGTGGAAAAAGTAGAAGATTTGAAGGCCTTGATTGAAATGTTATTGGCCTTTGCTGAGGACAAGCTGCCTCATTCGGGGAGGCTAAAATTGGAGGCAGGGATTGGGAAGGGGGCATCGCGGGTGTAATATGTATTATTGGTTGCTGAAAAGGACCGTGGCGGCTGGGTTGAGAAATTCCGTTGGAATGGGGCATACCGAAACGAGTAACGTTTGACATTGAGTTATTTGTGAGTAGCGGTTCGAGGTTTCCATAACGCACTGGCCGGTTTCCAACATGCGGCTGGCTAGGGATGTTTCGGTGGCTTAACCCTTGTATCCGAAGTCCTGAGGAGGAAATTTTGGCCTGTGATGGATTTTCCGGTTGCGGTGGGGAATAATTGTTCGTAAAATTGTTCCATTTGATTTGACCATCCATGCCGTCTGACCTAGAATTTTTTTAGGAAAACAGGTTGGGTATGGTTAGTCATGTCATTCTCAAATGGGGTGAATAGACTATCTACTGTTAAATACGGCACCTTGGTGTTTCCGGGTTTGCGGGGTAAGTTTGTTGGGAACGTTGAGATGGGTTTGTGTGGTGATTGGAACTGATGGAGGGAGTGGGACTTGATGGGTTGGTGTGTTGAAGGTTATTGGTTAGGAGGTGTAGGTCTTACCGGCCAGAGGACTGGACTTGTAAAAAAAGAGGCTTCAGGAAGCCCGCCCAGGGTCGGGGAACCTGGGGTTGCCAGGGTTGGAAAATTTTGCGGGGATTGGGATGGTATGCGGGGGGTGAGGGGTTTCGAGGGGTCTGCGCATAGCATGGGGTCTAGGGTTGCCCACAGGTGCATATTCTAGTTCAGCCTCCAACTCGAGCAATAAACACAATACAATCTTCACCAAATACACCAAAGCCATCTCTTTTCTCATCTGAACTGTATGAATCTCCCAAGGATCCGGACAAGCTGCCCCAGGTTCAATCAGAAATTAGTTGTTACTTGAAAGAAGATCTTGAACGCGAGGGCTCAGAGACCCTCCAATTTTGGTCAAACAGAAGCAAGAATTTCCCCATCCTATCCAACATGGCCTGGTACTTTCTTAGTATTCCAGCCACAAGTGCAGCATCAGAACAAGTCTTTTCCAAGGGTTGGCAGTGCTCATCACTCAAGCCAAAGAGCGTTGAGGAGCTTCTGTGTCTTAAGGAGTGGCAGAGACATGAAAATCTCATTTCTAATTAATCCAATTTCATTTTCTCTTCTTATTACTAAATCATAAAATAAGAAAAACACTGTTTTCATTTTCATTTTCTCTTCTTATTACTAACTTGTAAAAAAAACAAAACTGTCTGATGATTGATCTAAATACTATCAGTAAATACTCTTCTATATATATCATCTGAATGATGACGTGAATTAAAAAAAATATTGAGTCTAACGTGAGTTGTAACTTGTTACCTACCACATCACCATAAGTCATAACCACCCGGTACGGGTGTAGTCTGAATCACAAGTGAACCAAGAGAAGACAACAAAAACGGAGAGCTGCATGTAACGTGGTACAAGTAATAAGGGCCGATAGGAGCCTCGAGGTTTGGTCAAAGGGTGGCTTCAAGTTCCAGGGTGGATGTGAGCGGGGCTACGGTGGCGCCATCTACGTGAGATTGGTAAGACTCAGTTTTTTTTTTGTTTCTTACGGAAGGAAGTAGTTTAGTGATGTGGAGGGCACTTATTGGGAGGTCCGGTCCGAGAGATCACAGACCACAGCACCAAACAGGCGAATCCATCTGCCACGGTTGCTATTTCCTGGGAGGCCAGTTTGGTTCACCAATCTGTATGGTCGTATCCTGAGAGGGCTGGCCTGAATGGATGAACATAGATACCACGATATCCGGCCGATCCAAGCTTCTAGGATCTCTATCAGGGTGTATAAAATCTCACGAATATCCCTGCTGGTTTGCCCATAAGACGTCGTCTTCCCATCAGACTCTCACACCTCCACCAACAAACTCGCAGCACATTCCCAGAAGAATTCTATAGTCTGAAGTTCATCATGGAAAACCCACGAGCAGAAGTAAGCTTTCCAAAACTGCCTCCACTGATTGTCCAAGGTTAACAAGTTGATTTTTTGCTCATGGTCTGTTAACGGTCTTTAGATTGAAGACGTTGTCAGATGTATCACCGAACCTCAGGATCCGGCAATCGTGTTAAGGAACATTGACAAGTAAGTTATAATAGTTAAGATGTCTTCCAACACAAGCACAAAAAAAAATCAATCAACTGACAATCGGATCTTAATCATTAGGTATTTTACTGAGGATGCGTTTATTCTTCATCCAGTGGCGAATCAACCAGAAATGGCTCGAGGAAGAGAAAATTTGAAAGCCTTATACTACATGTTGTCCGTCCATATGCCCTCATAATGTTCCGCCAAACTCACTCTCACATCAGCTGCGTTTGCCCTCTTTCAGCCGCAGGATGAGCAAGGATAATAAGATACATTTCCACGCTGTCATGTTCAGCGAGGACCTAACCCAATGCGCCATAGGTTTGTCCAATGTTATCTTCACCGACTCTGGTCGCGTTGTAGAACTCTGACTAACATACATGTCTTTATATGATCTCTCCAAAATCCACATCTGCATAGAACTCACCGAGGATGTCAGAGATATTAAATCTATGTTGCTGCCAGGATGCCCAGTTAAACCTATCTCGGTTCGCTTCCTGGTACGAGTGGACCTTCGACTAGAAAGCGACGGAAAATACCGAATATGGCGGTAGGTTAACACCATCACCTAACGATTTTTGCTGATCACAAGAATTAACAAACAAACAAACGAACAAAAACCCCTGATTTCTTTGCATACAGTCAACACGACAACTTTATCAGTGACCTGTCGATGTCGGGCTTGCAGTTAATTCCTGGAACCGGCATGATCAGCGATTTGATCAAGTCTTCCTTGGCCCTGTGCACCATCGCTCTTGGGCGTTATTTCGGACGAGACCTGATCACCCAGCAAACAGAACACCGGATTGACTGAAGCGTAATCCGCATTCTACGTCAAACCCCTTTTCGCCAGTTTTCATTCCCCTGATTGAATATCTGTCAGCATGAAGCTATGCTCGATGTCATCATCTTGTTCAGAGTGTCTAGAATTCAGTTGCTTGTATACCAACACATGATCATTAATTGTTTGAGGCCTCCACTATCTGATTCCCATTGTCTCTCATACCTGTAACAATACGCTTGTCTTGAAAGCTTTGTAAACGGAAACTCGATCTGCTGAGGTTGCCAGTGGACCTGCTGGCACTCCTCAACATTTCTTCATTAACCCAAATCCCTTCTCAAAACCATGATCACGAAATGCCATCATGTAGGTAGGCAAATCCCATGTTCCATTCAAAACAAAAAACTATCACACAAATGAACAAGTAGATGAGAAGGAGAGGCCGAAGAAATGGGAAGTAAGATAAGTGCAAAGAACAGAGCCCCAAACCATCAGGTGATGTGACATATGCAACTTGACCACTACACCATTATTCGTTTGACTCCATAGAACAGAAAAGGGTCAACGATCAGAATCATCTATACAAGAACTAAGGAAAGTAAGGACCAAAATGTGTGATTAGGCTTTAGGATTTATCATTATTTTCAGGTTAAAGAGTGCGCTTACCATGTTGAGAGTAGTCCAAGCACATGAAGCGATAGGTGTGAACAAGGCCTTGTCTGCATGTGTGCTGTCCATGTTAACGGTTGTTGTGCTACTATTGTGGACCATTAAGAAACCATGAATGATAAGTTTACAATCAAACAAAATGTGCAGTAACCCGGAGCCAAAAAAAAATCATAATAAAAGGATGGAAGACAGGATAATAAATACGCGAAAATGATTGAAAAGGTTTGGATAATAATATGTATAAATATAGAAATAGATGGATAATACCATCAATCTGATCACAACTATGATAAGAAAATGATTGACATGAATAAGAATATAACAGAAACAGGGTGAGAGCTTCTCGAATTTGGTTGTGCTTTTGTTTTCTAGATGTTAGATCAAGCTGGTCAAAGACAAAAAAAGAAGATTGAGCATGAAGAACGGTAAAACACAAAAACCCCAGCGCAGATTTTGGTTAAGAAAGAGGGGGGGGGGGGGATGCAGGAAGCAGAAGTAAAAGCAGAGGTCCGATTCCAGGCTAATGTCCCATCCGTCGTTTTTTTGAAATTAAATCGATCAAAGACAAAAAAGGGGAGGGGATAGATTAAACAAAGCGAGGGGAGAGAAGGCCCGGGAGAAGTCCTGCAAGAGCCAAGAGAGGGCGGTGGTGGCTGTAATAAAGAAAATCACATCAAGGTCGTTCAAAATCGTCATAAGGATCGTCGGGAGCGGTCGAGCGGAAGGTATATGTTGTGGTTCTGAGGAAACTGAACAATTCAGATTCGACATGCAAACACACGCGAGGGAAGGGGGGTGGGGGAGGGATGTTATAGGATTGAACAGCCGCCGTTAGGCGTGACGCGTTTCCTGCGTTTCTTTCCGCCCAAGCCGTGGCGGCCGGGACCACCATGATTAAGGTGACCGAGTCGATCGGCCTTGATGATTTGACGGACGAGGTCGGCAATCACCTCGTCAACGTTGATCCGTTTCCGAGCACTGGTTTCATAATAGGGTACTCCGCCCCACTCCTGTGAAAGAGCTACCGCCCAACTTCGCTGGACTATTCGTTCTTCCAAGTCACACTTGTTTCCACACAGTACGATCGGGATCTTGTCTGTGTATCCTTCTGCTTCCTTGATACGGACAATTGACTCGTGTAAAGCCTCTAGTTCATGGATCGAATCCAACGTATTGAGCGCAAAGACCAGTAGGAATCCATCTCCTGATTTTACATATAGCGAGTGGAGCGCTACAAACTACGAGCACAGAGGGGAATCCGGTTAGTGCGGATTAATTAGCCTGAGCGGATTCGGATTCGAACAGCAGAAAAAAAAGACCGGCCAATTTACTTGTTCTGTTCCAGCTGTATCAAGAATTTCGACGGTCACTTTATTGCCATCTACAGTGATTATCTTACGGTAGGAGTCTTCGATCTGTAAGGCAAAACATAGGGAGATGGAATCAAATCAAATGAAAACAAACGCACACGCACACCAAAAAACGAAGATCAGCTTCGGCTCTGTTGACCATTGCACAGTAGTATGGGATGGTAATTACTGTTGGGTCGTATCTTTCAACTGTATGGACGTGTACCGTCGCGGAGAACGAATGTGAGGACATGGGAATGAAAGTTTGGTATGAAAGACGTGCGAATTGGCGTACCAAACATATCATGAACGAACTGGACGGTGAGCGCGCTCTTGCCGACACCACCACCTGAGACAAAGAAGAGGATAGTGATTAAATATTAGGGATGAGAGAGGAAAGTATGAAAGACTGACCACCCATGATGACGATCTGGGGAGAAGAGCGAAGAGATCAGTACATACATGAGATCCATCGGCTGAACTGGAGTGAAGCCAACGAACCTTGTATTCTTTCATAATGATGATGATGATGATGATGATGATGGGACGGATGATAGGACGCTGGAATGGTCTTTTAATTAGGTTGAGGTTGAGGTTGAGGTTGAGGTTGAGGTTGAGGTTGAGGTTGAGGTTGATGAGATGGTGTTGATGTTGATGGTGTTGAGGTTGGATTGAGTCGTTAGAGGTGAAGAGTGGTCGTAAACAGGATGGATTGAGTTCTTGGTTTAAGAGTCAGGGGTTAATTAGGGGTGGATGGGGGCGGGCGGTGTGGCTGGGGTTGGGGATTTGCTTGAAGGCTGATGTCAAAGTCTTGGGGTCACGGGTCACGGCTGTCAGGTGGATTGGCACTATGGATTTACATAAATAAATCAATAAATGTAAATAAATAATTTACAAAATCAGCTCAGCACATTGTAAATTATTCATGAAGAATTCTCAATACAACACAGATCATGATCAGAAGAAAGTTCCATCTTTACATAAACCTCTCAACTACAAACAGAGTACAACTCTTCATGTCAAGCTTTTCTCACCAATCCAGACTTCAGCTAGTAGAACAACGTCCAATTACCAGCTCAAGTAGCAGCATTATTACAAAGGAGCATGCATGATGCGATGACAAACAAAGCTTTGTTATTGATCAGATAACAGGTTCTATCCATGAAGAGATCCAGTTATGGAAGAAGCCCAGATCAGGCTATTGGTCATCATGGGTGCACCTTGATGACACCTGGTATGTCTACAAGACGAAAACGTGAAAAAAGCTGCCTTCAGGACAGCAAAATTTTGTCCCAAAAACTAAATATGGCTGGGATTCTTTAGCTTTTAGTTGATTCTCAAGCTGCCTTGTAGACAAAAACCTCTGCTGACAGCTCTACTGAGTTGAAAAAAAGGGTCTTCAAGATAAAAAAAAAAAGGGCACCTTGAAGGCATCTGAATGCATCTGTGGTGTATATGTAGACCTTGTTTAATTCAAAGGGTGCAAATTTTAACAGCTTATATAATTTACCCAAAGATTTAATTTTTAAACTTTGAGTAGAGAAAAGGTGAAAATGTGTATTCTCCTGAATGCTTTTCAATTTTTATTTGGAGTCAGAAAAGTGGTAGACATGAAACTGCAAAGAGGTTGGTCAATAGATACAGTTTGAAATTGATGTGTATCTGGGAGCTAACTTGTGTAGGAATTAGGGTCAAGTCAGTTTATTGCAGCAAATTTTAACAGCTGATAGTAGTCAATAACCTAGCAATAAATTGAGAAAAATTGAAGAAGAATGAAAGGTAAGAAGATGAGATCAATATGAGAAAACATGTAAAAGAGTGAAATGCCTTGATGTATCATTTTATACTCAAATCCTAACAGTAAATCTGAAGAAAGAATATGTAAAAAGATATTTTTTGGAGAAAGAAACAGTAACTAAATTCAAGCCTAAATGGGTTGGAGAAAATAAAGTCAATATATGAAACAAAATAGAAACCAATAAAGGATATGAAACATGACCAAGTACTGCCACTTGATACTTGACCTAGCTCCTTCTGATCTTTGTGAGTATTCTTAGAGTGTGGCCTTTAGTGTGCTTGACAATGGATCAAGGGATAATCTAGAAAGTGAGTTCAAATAACTTGATGAGTCTAAAGTTCCACATTGGGGGCGTGCAGTATAAGAAAATAAGTATTGATTAATGACCCGCGGCTGGATTGTTGGAGTTCCAAAGAGATAATTTATTGCATAATGATAATAGAAAGAAAAGAATAGAATAGAAACTAACCTATAAGAAAATAAGTATTGATTGATGACCCGCGGCTGGATTGTTGGAGTTCCAAAGAGATGAGGAAACTCTAACAACCAGTCGCGGGCCCAGTTTATATACAATATTGATTATGTAATGTACAAATATTATGTATATAATCTTGTTTTCTTTTCTCATAGTTATTTGATATTTTTAAAGTTCTTCCACATTGTCAACCTTAAACCTTACACGCGGGACCGTGTTGGTCCCAATCATTATGCATCAAGAATGTTGCATATAATTATTGTCAATACACGGAGTCAGGATTATCTATCAAAAAGTTGAAGAGTCCCTCAACGAGATAGATTCAGTGGCAGAGCAACCAGGACCAATATGAAAGTTACTTGGCAAGGCAAAGAATTGCCTTTCTGGCTGTAATATACACAGAAGGTCAGCTGGTATCGCGGAGGGACATAATAATATTGTTTAAATAATATCACTACATCATTATATTTTTTGAAACAAAAAAAGAACACTTACCAAACCATAGGAACCAGAGGTACCACAAAGAATGAGCTGTGGTGGAAGCTTCATTTCAGCGTTTATTAAAGAGAGATAACTTATGAATAAATTTGGAAGTGGGGATATTTCAAGAAACTTATCCACAAACTATCAACTACTGGTTGACTGCAGCACATAGCCTGCAATTTGTAGGTATTGGATGAATTTTCTGCATTACTTGGAGCCCCAGGTTCTTGTTGATAACCGCAAAATCTATTGTGATGAAGAAAGTGTCAGAATTTCAGCCTTTCTATCCACTCACAATCTCCTAAATCTCTTCATCAAAATTCTCATTATTATTAAATCCCAATCACTCTTCAATCAAGCAGTTTTATTTTCTTATCACTCAATATTATTGTTTTATATCACTCTACCAATCAGGTAGTTTTAATTTCATCACTCTGCTATTTGGAAGTTTTATTTCTCTGTAGTATTTAGCTAGATTCACATCACTGTCACTGCTTATGCTTGTATACTTTACAGCATATGCTTTTATTTGTTTCAAGAAAACCACATTTCTTCCATTCCTGTTGTTTTTTATTTAGCCAGATTATCTGTCAGCTGAAATAAATCATCAAGTTTGAGCATAAAATTCTTTTTCATCCTGATCCCAGCTCCTTGGTCCAATCAGACCCTCCACAAAGATTGCCCCCTTTCTCGAGCTTTATTTTCTGAAGGTGAAATCCTAACAGAAAGTTATCTGATGATGATGATCCAACTAGTCAAAACAAGATTATCATGGCAGGTAAAAAAAATGATACAGTTCTAAGAAATGAATTTGAGCCTATGGCCTCTTATTTTAGTACAGGTCAGATTTCCATGCAATCTACGCTCCGCAAATTGTTTTTGTTGGCCTCTCAGAGACATAGAGGATGGTTCCTATCCTATGGACATGGTTTTGCAAGTTTTGGACTGGATGTTCCTTTGCACTCAATAACTTGGCCCTCATGAAGCGCAATCACTAACAGAAATAAGAGAAGAAGATTAAAAGCTGCATTATTGGGTGTGGTGGTAATGGGGATGATCAATGTTGATGCTGATATCCAAAGGATCTATTGGCTACTAGAAAACTCCAGGACTTTTGGAGATTTTGTTATTTACTGAAGTGTTGATAGTGTAGATATTTTGGGCAATTGTGTAAAATTTTTATATCCCTGCAGAGAGAAATTAATTAGGAGCATCAGTTTTCAGTCACCAGACCTGGATTGTAGCAAAATATTTCTCCCCTGACTATATCCTGGTTTCTGGCGCTTGAAATACCCAACCAAGAGGCTTCAAGCATTAATCTAATGGGTTCCAACCCGTAGTGATTTACTTTCCCCACTATGGAGCACCCTCAATGTGGGCTGGTTGACACAGGTCAACGACATTTTCTTTGAATTAATTGTCCACCAAGACCCATGTAAGGTGGATCACAGATTTACTTGGACCCAGCTATCTACTGGGGAGTACACTAGTCTCCTCCGCCAGAGCCCCAGTTACTTGGCATCATCATTACCATTTCAAAACCCCAGTTTGTATTACAAAAATGTTAGCCACAAGGCATATTTTAGGTGAGCTTTCTCCTCTTTTGTGTAGGTTTTAGAAATCAACACTTTATTGCAGCTAACACCAAATTCTAATAGTAGTAGATAACTTTGAACAAATAAAAGAAAAATTTAAAGAACATTAGTAAGAGCTATAATGATGAAACAATTGAAATCAAAATATACTTTCAGTTGTTCTAATCCTAACTGTAACTCAAAAATAAACAAGGAAATCTTTTATAGGAATGAAAAATAACAAACAAGCCTCCACTTGAGTTATATTCGAGCTCCTCCTTAATCTCCTTGGTCTAGACAAGTTATGAATTTGGAATTAGAATCTTGCAGAAAGGTTAAGATCGGCAGTGAATTAAGGGTCTGTGAGCTCGAAGGTGGTTCGAAATCGTGGTTCTTCTCGAGTCTGAAGTTCAGATGCAAGAATCGCGGCACTTTCAATCTTCATATTGAATACGAGTCGACCAGACATTTATGCATAATTCGACACATACAGATCAGAGGCAATCATCCAACATTTTGTGCATTGATCATCATGATCATCTCCGCGCCATTCCCATTTTTCAAGCTGCCGGGTGGTTCTGGTGCGCTTTGCGGCAGCTAGGTGTATTCTTGCCATTCTTCACACACTTGGAACCACAATAAGAGTAGAAGCTCCGTTTACAAAAATAACTTGGTGTGATGGAGAAAGAAAGGTGGTATGTAAACTGGTGATTTCCTTCATTTGCTCAGCCAAAGAGCACCCGTCGTCCCGGTTGCCAACCTGCTCATGTACAGAAGCCGGTTATAGGCTCAAAATTCCCTGGCCTGACACTGAAATTAACTTGAGAATGTCTTACATGCGCCGGCTTGTTCAATGCATCAAATCTCTTGTTGTTCTCCTTCACTACCTACAAGGCCCTGTGGATCTCGATGCGTCTCTACGATACTCTCAAACTTTTCTTTGCTTTCTTATCTTTTGCTGCTGACATACGTACGCAGTAATAATTCGTCGATAAATTGAGTGTGGGAAATATGTGCCAGGCCATTGATCTTAAATGGACTAAACCAGAAGCTTCCTTAGGATGATATCTATGGCAGAAAACGCCAGTTAAAATACTCTGAAGCTGTATCCAGCAGACCTGAATCGCTGAGCCTTTTTACTGGAATTCACAAAGATAGCAGTCTCAACCGGGCTCAGAGGTTGCAGCTTGCAGTCGACCGTTCAGCAGAGGAGCAGCATCAGCAAATAGGGCGCGGAAGTAGGTGAGCTCAGCAGGATATGAAGGAATTGTAAATAGGTCGGAATTCACGATTCCCTTCGTTTCTCTCACCGCACAACTTCTCCGCCATAATCCGGTGAGCAAGCTCTCTGGAAGTATCTCTTACCCCCCAAAATCTTTCATTCTAAGACCAACAAAAATCAATTCAACCTTTCGATGCCTGATATCTCACCAGGACTACTCAACTAAATGAAAGCTTCCAATATGGAGGATTCCACTCGATCTGATGCGTCCAAACTCTATCGTGAGCATTTTTTAGTGAAACTTCTTTCAAAAAAACTCGGCTAGTCTGACTTACAGTTCTGCCAACATTTGAATCCCCAGGTATGCTTATGGTCCATGAGTGCTCTTCAAAAACTCCAGCATACCAACGCTATCTTCGAGATGAATCAAAGAAAGACCTCTACATGAACACTGAAGTTAAAATGATTTCCTTGAAAGTATTGGCCACAAAGGAATTTGCTCCGCAGACTTCAATCGGCCACCCCAGACTTCTGCTCTTACGCATGCAAGCTGACTCTGCCCTCCGAAATATTGGTACTCCTCCTCTTCCACAATCAGACACAAAAGGATAACTTGGGCCTTGATTTACCTCTGGCCTTTGGGCTGATGGATTTTCTTTTTTTTCCTTTGACTTTCTTTCATGGATCTTTTAGTTTCAAATTCTTTAAAATGATTTCGATTGTGATGTATTCCGATACTTTAGTAAAATATCTTGTACAAAAACCTGTTCTGTCCTTGAAAATCAATTTTATGCTCATATAGTTTCTATCTCAATAATGTACATTGATGATCCCAATATCCATCTTGTCTGCACTTGGTTTCGATGGGGAAGTCTTCCTACCAACCCGACAAGGCGTGTCAGTAATCATGCCTGTGTGACTCCTTGCCAAACAAAGATAAGAGTTGTACAGCTTATCTAGGAAGCTCAAAGACTATAGGAACAACCAAGCGCAACACTTTGTGGGATTGTGCGTAAAATTATACATTTTGTATATGTAAGGTGAAGAGAAACCAGAATAGATGATTCTTTGTTTTATTTTTTGGCGGGAAGAAAACGGGCTGTTGCCCCACCAAAGAAGCCCCCAAGTATATTTAATTGAAGAGCGTCAGATTCATTGCTATTTTCTTGTCACTTTGGGATTAGACTAAGGGTTTCACTTATAAATCACAGGTGAACTTAAATTTATTCATTAGTGAGCCCAAAGAGAATGTTTCTAGGTAGTAAATTGAATGCACTGGTAAGAAATAGATCAAAATCTGTTTCCAATTCCCTTCAAACTCGCATCACATCTTAAAAAATGTATTTACGGCAAGTTTTTTTGTTATAAATTATTCATTGATAATCATAAAACTATTATTCCAGGTTTACATGGGTGGATTTAATCATATTCCGTACAAAATTCCGCACCAGTGTTTTTCAAGCAAGTAACACCAAAGCAATTGCTGCCCCAGTAGCCGCCCCAGGAAATTGAATCAAATAATCACTAAGGCCTTGAGAAACGGATACTCCACTCGGATTTGTGTGCTTCTATCACGAAAGACAAAGAGGCGGCATAATGTTAGACACTGAAAAAAATGGAGATTTCACCCATCTTTTTTACTGAAATCTGACTTACGTTAGGAGAGCCATTTGTGCTATTATTTCCATACATGCCTGCTCCACTGACATATGATTCGGTGCCCATACCCGGCGAGCCCATTTCGCTTGCGCCTAGCGTTGAGGTTGTGTGGTTCTTTAGCGGAGAGTATTGCTGGTCATCCTGCATGCATCAGTAAGATGCTATAGCACCAAACAGTAATATCAAGATTATTGGGACTCACATCCATCCCTCCCACGTTAGTTGGGCGACTCATTGCTGAGTTTGAAGTGGGTGACATGCTGTTGCCAAGTTTTGGTCCTCCAGGCATAGCACCCACATCCATGTTCATGCTTGGTTGGCTTTTTGGAAGAAGTGATGCCGGATTAGACGTTGATGCGTATGGGCCTAAGCCGCTATTTGCTCCAGTAGGCGACGCTGGATTTTTCGAGGGTGTTCCCGTTCCACTTCCCATGTTACTTATGCTGTTGCCTCCCATCCCTGCCGAATCGATGCTCCCCGAACCCATTCCTGGAGCACCTACTTGTCCGTTCTGTGATTGATTTCAACTAATTTTAGGGTCTATGTTTCAATCAAAGTAGCGAGTCGAGAATTGGGCGTGAGTTGACTTACATACGCAGGGTTGGAGCCCATGATGCTTGGAGCTTGAGGGATAGGGTTTGCAATTGTCATGTAAGTTATTGCTGCAACAACAGTGCAAGACGTGATGATAGAAGTAGAAGGCATTATGCAACTAGTCTTGATTATAAGCGCCGGCGCTGATATTTGGAATCGAGAGAAAAGGTTGATTGGGAGGGCACAAGAATACAAACGAGAAACGAAGTGTAAAGATTATATTAAGATATGTTGGGAATTGAAATAAACCTTCAGGGTACAGATAACAATACTAAGTATTGGAATAATTGATTGAAAGAAGGCTATTTTGGAATAGTGCCTGAAATGTTGGATGAATGTTTTGGGTGCAATTAATCGTGTTGATTTATATTATTTACCTTCCTCTGGTCTGCACAAGGAGCATTTCTCCACAACCCCTGACCAGTCGAATAAAATAACCTTAGTAGCGGCAACCATGTTGGTGTTACTGCTGCGTTACTTGCCAGGCCAACTTACCACCCAGTGCTGTTTCCGGCGCTACTTGAGTCAATATGACCAGACGTAACGTGTCGTACGGAAGCAATTGGTTCAAGCTGGGATGGTTAATCCCAAACCCAGCGTCATCACCGCTGGTGGTGCGCACGACGCGAGTAGAAGCCAATTTTACCACGTCCAGCCATCAAGCCTCTTGCTTTGCAGGGCCGGGTAGTAGGACTAGGAGCTGGCGCGAAAAAGCGACTTCTGGGTACCGCGTCGAACTGATCCCTCTGCGCAAACGTTGTCATCTACCTACTATATATTTCACTTCAAACAACACCAAGAACCCACCGTGTGTGTAGCTCAACCCAACCGTCGCAATACGCCTTTGAAACTATATCCTTATACTCACAAAGAGATACGTTGCCCTAAAGAACATGGCTTGCATAGACTGAAATAAAAATAGAACTGCATGAGGCTGGAGTCTTGAAATCTCTCGGGCAAAGAGGCCCGAAATTTGAGTCTTCAGTGGCTGAGGAAAAGCGCTTTAGCAGTCAACCAAGCACAAACGAACGCCTCAAGTTCCTTCTCCTCTGAGCATGATTCTCCACGACCTAGTTTGAAGGAAGTCTTGTCAAAGGAAATATCACTGTAGCCCGGAAACTTGTAGCCTGTGGTTTGAACATACCATAACGGGCGAGCTATATACCTATCTATGACGCACCATCATTCGGAGCCACACATGGCTTCAGGGCATAGCCAAATATTCCCACACACTATCAGCTTGCGCTTCTGGACCGGTGCAGCCAAAGTCAGACTAGACAGGAAAACCTATCGAACTTGCAATCAGTAGCTATCCCTAGAAATAACTGGCATGGGAAGGCTCGTGGGTAGTCGAGACAGCATTCGAGCATCGTAGAACTCGGCCTGGTTTTTGGAGTTAATGGGAATTTAAAAGGCAATAACCACATCATTCAAAGTCGCCGTGAAGAGCAGGTCCTTGTAGGTATCAGCTAATGTAGTCAATTCGCAGGAATCGGTGTCACTTGCAGGCGCCAATCCATCTCATGAGTCTGGCCCTCTTGCTTGCTACCCATCTCAATTCGAGTTGCAAATCAGTAAGACAACTCAAATAGAATGAATCACCCAATTGTTCGGCTGACCGCGCGCACATTCTACTTTTTGCTCTCCTCTCAGTTCTGGACCGTGCACGGCCCACACATTCGTGCTCAAGGGATCAACGCTTCACCATTTCCCCTGAAGCCCTTTCAGCATCACCTCCGTTTGTCATTATGTAAGTTTAACCTCCCAATCATAAATTTCGTCCCTCATTGCGTGCCAGTCCTTTCTAGGAACGGGAGAGACTGTAGGGCCAAGCAAAAAGGTTGTACATCTCATCATTGTGGAAATGGGATACATATAAATGTGCAAATATTCCAATGCCCTGCACACCTTCCGACCGACTTTAACCCCTGGCTATGCAAGATTCCTATTTACACTTTTGATTGACAATGGCTAATTTTTGAGAGCTTCAATCAATCTGAATTTGACGAGGACACCTGCGGAACCTTTTTCCTTAGACGACTGTTAAAGCTTGGTTACGTCGAATCATATCTCTCAGGAATTAAGGGGCAGCTTGTTATCATCGACCCACAGAATCGCCAATTTGGTCATGGACGAAGGTGAAATTACTGATGCCCAAAGGGTTTATAGATTTTTATCGCACATCACACAAGCTATTTTTTACACTCTTATAAACTCCCAGCTTGGTTTTAACAGTGATGTGCCCACCATGTTACTCCGGAGTTCAGCATGCTCCCTCAAATATGGTTTATCTCGGGAACGAACAATCGATCAAAGGCCGGGAGATTCGGTGGGTTGTTCGGACAAAGAAATCGAATGTGTCCAAGATTGGGCACAAGCATCCTTCAAGACCCGGGGTTCGTGGGGATATTCAACCATCCAAATAATCACATTCTAGAAGTTTTTGCCTATGTCCCATGTGCGTCTTGCGGGTTACATAAAAAAATCGTAAATCTTCTTCTAAATCTTGTCAGTAAGGAGCCAAGGCTGCAAATCTATTCCTCATCCTACGGTACGATTAACTTGCTTTCACAGCGCGAACTGTTAAATTCTTTTGCTCTCTGTTGAACTAAAACTTTCTTTCAAGGTGCTGACTGTTGAGCTGTATCAGGTTCGCGCATTAGATAAGAAAAACCAGACCGTATAGCAAATAACGGCAGAAAGGCGTATGAGAATGCAAATTACCGAACTCTTACTGCCTTTTTCCGATTGAATTACATAGCTGCTGTTCTGGCCTCAAATGTCGCCTTACATTAACCAAACAAACGGGAAGGTACTTACTTGACTTGCACACACAAATCCTTTGGTAAATCCAGCCAGCAGTGACGTAATGCCATTGTGGCCATCAATTGAAGTATAAGTTTCAGTCTCGATGGCTGGAGAAGGTACTTAGCGACTACCACAAATGCGTTCTCCTTGGACGGCCTTGCTCTCTAGCGTCTATATAAACTGGAAGGGTTGTCTGCCTCAAGTCACCGAACAATTTCCGTATCAACCCTCATCCTAAGACTTTGTAGAGACAGACGTAGTATATCTTCAAGTCGCCCGGTGAATAACCTCCCCCGGTACACTCAAAGCCCTAAGAGAACTAAAGCTTTTTCTAGGTTTAATCGATTGATATTGATTTAAAGCGGAAGTCTCCAGACAAATCAGATATCATCGGATATAATCCAAACTCTTGCTCGTTGTGACATATCATTGCATTTTCTTACCAATTTATTCTTTGTATCTTCTCCCAAAGCCATGGGACGTTTAGCATTGATTCTCACTTTTCTTGCCTTATTTTTGAATCACGCTCTGCTAATTGATTCGAGGCCTTCTGGTACCAAGGAAACAAAATCACTCGAACGTCGTTACAGCGGGAAAGGAACTTGGTTTATCCCGGATACCGGTGCATGCGGTGATACTAACTCCAAGTCTGATTATATCGTGGCCATGAATTATGCCCAAGTAAGTCTCACGAGTATGCTGAGGCGAATTATCTGAAGCAGGTTGCTAATCGATATGAATTTTTCATGTTAAGTATCAGAATGGGTCTCCTTGCCATAAAATTGTGATCATCAAAAACAAGGCCAACAATAAGGTTGTGAAAGCTAAGGTTACCGACGAGGTTAGTAATTCCAGCCGGGTCCATTCTTCTTGTATGAGTTCGAGCTCAAAGCTATGATGTTTTAGTGCCCGAGCTGCCCTTACGGCTCGCTGGACCTTTCGCCGGCCGCCTTTAAAGCATTGGGTAATCTTGACACTGGTGTCATACCTGTGAGTCCATAATTCATAGAGGGCGTATAACATAGTTTGGGTCCTGACTGTTTTACAGATCTCGTGGCATTGGGCTTAAAGCTAGGAATCGACCAGAGGTCGTATCTCCGTGTTCTAGTCCCTTCCTTTCGCTTACCGATTTGTTAACAAAATTATATGGGCTAGATAACCCCGATCCTGGTGATTCGCGGCTCCGTTGGGAAAATGCCTCATGTGTACTTTTCATTACTACCTTTGATTCATCAGAATCTATAAAGCTGGCTAAGCTCATCTCAAATATATCACAAACCATCAACTCACTCATGAAACACGGCATTTTTATATCCCAGTATGTCTCTGTATCATCAATCAGTGGTCTTCTTCTTAGTAAATAGTAACATCATTCAGGCCTTAACAATCAATTAGATGTTTAAGACCAGTGGCAGAACTCCGGCACACAGATATTCTGCTTCAAGTCACCCATGTTTTCCGAGTTTTTTGTGTTGAAATGTTAAATGCCAGAATACCGGCGATGAGCGACGGGCCAAATGATGGGACTGAGAGAAGAGCGATGAGAAAGACAAGCACCTGAGGATGGTGCGGGCGAGATGAGACAACAGATGAGTGAGCATTGCATGGAAAGAGAAGAAAAAGAGAAAACAGCGATAAAAGAAACAGAGAGAAAGAAAAGGAAGAAACAATAGGCAGTACCTGTTAAATGCCAGAATACCGGCGATGAGCGACGGGCCAAATGATGGGACTGAGAGAAGAGCGATGAGAAAGACAAGCACCTGAGGATGGTGCGGGCGAGATGAGACAATAGATGAGTGAGGAAAAAGGAAAAACAAGGTGTAACATTGATCATCTAAAATACAAGGATTTGAAACCTAATTTAGATGATAGAGACTAAAGTAAACCCAGTTGCGCCGCAGTGTTCCTCCTCACCCTCCCGGTCTTCTTACTGCGTTCACTGTGTATCTCAACAGAAAGTGGATGACTTCCCACAACAGTGGGTCCACTATGCTAACATTAGCTTTAGTATAGCATAGTGCTAGCTTTTTTAGCCACAATACCAAAATTTTACTGTTAGCTGGCAATTTGGGCAACTAAAACTGATTTCTTTTAAATAACAGAAAAAATTGAGATTAGCATAGTGTTAGCACAATTGAAATAAGAAGAAAAAAAATTGACACTACAGAAATCTCCTGTTAGCTGATGTTTAGAAGTGTTAGCTGGAAAAAAAGCTGCACAAATGGTTTGCATAGCACTGGTGGCAGTTCTGTTGAGTTTTCTCTGTTCCTCCTCCCCAAAAATTCACTCCCTTAGTTATAACTTCTTTTATCAACTTGGATCAAACTAGAATACTACATTTATTTACTAAGTTTTATTGTATTTACAAACTCTTAGCTCTATTTGTTTGAATGTTCTATTTTTTGACTCACTTTCTGATATTAAAATTTGATTAATATGAATTAATGCCTCATGTTATCTGAGACTTATGAAAAATATTTTATCTGGATTGAATTTGTCTTGCATGACTAAAAGAGACTGAGATGTCAGTATAGTCAATTATCTTACAAGAACTTATTTTTTATGTCTCTCAAATTTTATTCAAAAATTTCTTTATTCATTATTATTTTTTATTCATTATCCATTACCACAACTTGGTACACTTGTATCTAGACTATAAATACATAGCCTAGTACCAGCAATAAAAAACCATCAGTTCTCCTCACAATAAATCTGTCCCCATTTCTGAGTCACCCAGAGTCTGTTCAAAAACCCTTTCCTCTTTCTTTTTTGCCTAAAATTAAACAAGTTCTTTAGACACTTTTCTCTGTTCCTTAATTTTGAATAAGAATTTCTTTTCATTTTCTGATGGGCATTCTGATTAATGTCCTGGGTGATTTCCATATGAGTAAGATTTATTATTCAAGTATAATTTTTTCGGCAGTAATAATAGTTCCCAAGGCAACTAAAAAGAAAGAAAATGAAAAAGGGAAGCATAAAAAGCACAAAATAGATACAAAATCCAGTAGCTGTTTGAATAGGTGTTGTTTTGAAGTAATAGAAGAAATTCCAGATATTTTTTTTTTGTTTCCTGGACGGTTTATTACCAGTGGCTAGTGGTTTAATCCCATAATTCTGGTAGTGGAAGCAACAAAAGATGTGGCTGGTAAAGACCAACCTGGAAGTGAGCAAATGGCACCAATTTTAAATGTGAAATCTACATTGGTATTTATTGAACAGCCATTGTTGTCTGTGTCACACTGATACTCTATGGGCTGAGCCAAACAATGGCACAGTCAGCTGCTTTTTCATCAAACTTCAGATGCACTTCAGCTTTGAACATTTGAATTACCATTTGTGTGACACATAAACAAAGTGGAAATTCACACTTATCTTTGACAATTACCTTATCCGCATAGTTTGGACACTATGGAGAGAATAAATTCATATATTTATTCAGATAGCCTTTCAGCACAGTGACAGTACCTGGTTTAATTGTAAAATTAAGCCAGTGTTTCATACACATAGCTGACACTTGTCAACCAGAGGGATCTCCTCTTTTTGAGAAGGTTTTATGGCCTTTTCAACCAGAGGGATCTCCTCCGGTAAATAATTGTGTATGCCCTCCTTGACCAGAGGTAATTCCTCTGGTCAAGGCATTTGACCCATGCCCCTTCCTATACACATAGGAAGGGCATTCACCCTTGCACACACTTCCTGTATTTTTAGGATGGGCTTTCAGGGATGAAAGGCCTTCCTATGTGTGTAGGAAGGGGTGTGGGTTGCATGCCTTGACCAGAGGGACTTCCTCAAGTCAGGGTGTGCAACCCACACCCCTTCCTATACACATAGTAAGGGAATGCAACCCTGCACACCCTTCATATATTTATGGGATGAGCATGCAGGGCTTCACACCCTTCCCATATGTATAGGAAGGGCATGTGGAGTTTCACACCCTTCCCAGGAGGGGTGTGTGGGTTACACTCCTCCCCTAGGGAAGGAGTGCCCTTGGTGTGGGTGTGCTGCCAGGGGCATGCATTTATCAAAAACCCTTTGACCAATGAGATTTGAGATATACTACAGGATTTCCAAGTGGTTCCAAGTATGATCTAGTTATTTTGTACCCATGCACGATTTTCCAAGGGGAAATCAATTGAACTTCCTTAGTTACTTGATTTAATGACATAAAGCATGGAAAGTGCCAAAGATATTTATTGAGGCCTGAGGAATTCAAGGTAGATCTCATAGATTCCACAATGGCACTGTTGGCCCTCTCCATCCTTGCCTTTTGTTGAGGGTGATATGGTTCTGATATTATTGGCCTGATGATATTAGTTTAAAAGAATTGAACTAACCTGGTGGCAATGAATTCTCCACCTCCATCAGAGCAAAATTTATTTGGAAATTATCCAAGGTTTTTCCTTGGTTTCCAGAAGATTGATCAGGAATTCTGAATGACAGATTATGCACTCAAGGTGAGAATCAAAAATATGGTCAAAGAGTATCAGTAAGATTAAAATTACATTATGATCAATGATATACTATAGTATTGAAAGCACATGATATTTAAGGATGAGTCTTCAAGTGAATATCTTTGAGTTGAATATGAAATTCCCTAGAGGGGAGTGTTGAATTCCAGGCTATTGGAAAAGGATAAGTGCCAAGCCAAAAGTTGAGGGTGCATTCAAGCTGGCCCAGGAAAGGGTAAGTGGATAGCTTCAAAGCTGAGTAAAATCTCTGGGAATGGTATTCCATAGTGTTAGATTACTGATTTGAGTAATTTCCAAATATGAGGTTTGAATGCCCACCTTTGTTAGGTGTCATGAAAACGGTAATTGAAATGTCTAAAAGATGGGGTGCATTCAAATTTCAATGGATATGGTGGTGAATTTGCCGGGGTTGGCTGAGCCCATTTGTTGCAGCATAACACCAAAATCTGCTTTCCAATTTAAACTTGAAGTATTTTATGCTTTTTGAAGATGGCTTTGACCTTCCTCAAAAAACGTTACTTTGAATTCTTTAATTTCCAAACTACTCCCTTTCCAAATCTTCATTTTATTTTCTCTTCCTCAAAATCTCTCCTTCTTCAAACTTTTCAGTTAAAAATTGAGAATTGGTTGTTGCCAATGTGATTTGATTCAATACTCCTTCCCTTGACTCTTCATACCTTTCCTCTCTCTCCTCCCTCTCTCCCTTAATCCTTTCCTTCACTTCTTCAACCCTTTGCTTGACTCTTTCCTTCAACTCCTTCCTTGAATCTCTCCCTCAATGCTTCAATCCTTCTTTTGACCTTACCTTCAAATATTTCTTTGAAAACTCCTTTGATATCTTTTTTAACTCAAGGCACTTTTGGATTATTGTGTTCAATCAACACAATTGGGTCCAGTTCATTTTGATAGTATCAACAGTGGGCCTGCTACGCTAACAATAGCTGTAGCGTAGCGTAATGTTAGCTTTTGTCGCTACACTAACACAAAGTTAGTGTTAGCTGAAGATTTTTTCAGCTAATGCTAAAACAAATTTGTTTAAAAAGAAAATAGCGGGTAGCGTAGCGTTAGCAACATCAAAAAAAAAGTTAACACTACAGAAATTTCCTGTTAGCTGATTTTTAGCGGTGTTAGCTGGAACAAACGCTACGCTAACTGTAAGCGTAGTGTTCTTTTCAGCTACGCTAACTGTTAGCGTAGCACTCTTTTCAGCTACGCTAACTGTTAGCGTAGCACTATTTTCAGCCACACTAACTGTTAGCGTAGCACTATTTTCAGCCACACTAACTGTTAGCGTAGTGCTCTTTTCAGCTACGCCAACTGTTAGTGTAGCGCTCTTTTCAGCTACACTAACTGTTAGCATAGAATTCTTTTCAGCTACACTAACTGTTAGCGTAGTGCCATTTTGCAGTGCACTAACTGTTAGTTTAGCACTACAGTAACTGTTAGTTTAGCACTACAGTAACTGTTAGTTTAGCACTACAGTAACTGTTAGTTTAGTGCTATACTTGTGGGAGTATAGCAATCATTTCTTTTCTTGAGGGGTTGATTCTTTCAAATTAATATTTTCATGAATCCTGTTGAAGAATTTATTTTCCAGCTTTACTCGCTTCCTTTGAGTTAAATAAGCATTTCTTCTCATTCTCTGATGGGCATTCTGATTACTGTTCTGGGCAATTTCCATATGATTAAAATGTGTTATTCAATTGAAATTTGTCCCAGCAGTAACCATATTTCCCAAAGCAATGACAGAAATGCATATCCAAACATTGGAAAGAGAAAAAATGGAAAAGAAACAAACAATTTTTTTTTTGAAAAAAAAAAAAAACAATAGAAATTAACAAAAAAAAAAAAACAGAAATAATCTGTTTTAACTCCTGTACTTGTGCAACTACAGCAACAACGGTGGGCCGCTACGCTACGCTACGCTATTTGACCGCTACGTGTTAGCGTAGCGGTTTTTTTTTTCCCCAGAAAATTTGTAGCGTTAGCTGAAATTTCACTCCGCTACACTAACAGTTAGCGTAGCGACAAATTTTTCCGTCCATTTTTTTGTAGCGTTAGCGGGGAAAATTCACCGCTACGCTAACAAGTAGCGTAACTTTTCTGGCGCTAACAGATTTTGAAGTTCTCAGTAGCGTAGCGGCATCATCGCTACGCTACGCTAAATGTTAGCTGTTAGCTGATATTTTTTCCGCTACATAGCTTTTTGGATTACACGCTAACACTGATTTTTGACAGCTAACAAGACAACTGTTAGCTGTGTAATTCAAATTATATCTCTTGTGAGAATTGATCCCGTGCTCAAAAGGAAGAGGGAGGTTAGCCATGGCGTAGTGGTCAATCTTGACCACTACACCACGGCTACCCTGAGAGTTGGAGGGATTGGTGGGAGTACATCCCATCCATGCAGCTCAGGTTCCATTTTTTTTTTTTTTTTTCAAATCCTGGATGAGTTCTTATTTTATTATCAATTCCAGTCTCCTTTGAAAATTTGTCACCTGAATTTTTTTTTTTCAATTTTTTTTTGTCGGTGATAACTTTCTCAATTCTCAATATTTATTTATTTTTTGAGATTTTTTCGAGATTTTTTTTTTTTTGAGATAAGTTCTTGATTCTCAACTCGCACTCTCACTCAGCTCCTCCAATAGCTTCAACCTCCCAAATCCCTCCCACCAGGCTCAACCTAGCTCTCAGGATCACCGGTAAGTCCCCTCCCCTTCTCCTCCACCCACCATTACTTACCACCTTGCTACCCTACCCTGCCACTATCTGCCCAGCTACCCACAACCACTGCTACCCTGGGGCCACCTGCCTTGTAAGTCCCCTCCACCCTGCTACCCTGTCCACTACCCTCACCTCTGCTACCCTACAGCCACCAGATACCAGCTACTCTACCACGCTCGCTACCCTTTTTCGTTACCCTGGGGCACCCACACATGTAAGTCCCTTCTTTCTCTACCCCCCTCCCTCATGTTGATTGTTCAAACGTTGAACAATCAACGTTGATCGTTCAATGTTTGAACGATCAAACGATCGATCAAACAGCAAGCTGACCGCTTGCTACCTGCCCAGCCTACCCTAGCCTACCCTAGCCTACCCTGCCCAGCCCACCCTACCCAGCCCAGCCCAGCCTACCCTGCCCTGCCCAGCCCAGCCTACCCTACCCTGCCCAGCCCAGCCCTGCCTACCCTGCCCTGCCCAGCCCAGCCTACCCTACCCTGCCCAGCCCAGCCCAGCCTACCCAGCCCAGCCCAGCCTACCCTACCCAGCCCAGCCCAGCCTACCCTACCCTGCCCAGCCCAGCCTACCCTACCCTGCCCTGCCCTGCCCAGCCTACCCTGCCCAGCCCAGCCTACCCTGCCCAGCCCAGCCTACCCTGCCCAGCCCAGCCTACCCTGCCCTGCCCAGCCCAGCCTACCCTGCCCTGCCCAGCCCAGCCTACCCTGCCCTGCCCAGCCCAGCCTACCCTACCCTGCCCTGCCCAGCCCAGCCTACCCAGCCCTGCCCAGCCCAGCCTTCCCAGCCCTGCCCAGCCTGCCCTGCCCAGCCCTGCCCAGCCCAGCCTACCCTGCCCAGCCCAGCCTACCCTGCCCAGCCCAGCCTACCCTACCACGTCTCATATCTGCCATGGGGAAAAGAGAACTGTATGTGTTTCATTATATTAATTGTGATATCAATACTGATCATTGTTGTCTTTTCCCTTTTCCAATTCTTTTTGTTTTGATCCCTGAATGCCTTAACTACCCTTATTGGATTGGTTTTAATGTTAAATGATGGATCTCGGGACAATATTGTTCTGGAATCCTTATTGAATCATCAAAGCCATAACAATAAGAGTATTAAGGCAACCAAGCATCAAAACAAGATGAAGCGTAAACGGGAAAAGCGTTTGTTATGTAGAGAGGCTTTAGGAATCAAGGATGCACCCATATCATGGCACACCGTCAAATACACTCCTCACAATCTCTATCCAAACATCCCTATGAAGAATAACAAACCAACTCGCCACCCAACTCCATCAGAAATCAGCTTAGCATACGATGAAATCAACACCTATCACTTTATGAAGTCTGGGATGAATATTATTGTTGATCCTCTTGACAAGACTGAGGTGATTGCTATTGTAGAATTCACTCCTTATAAAGACCTCACCCCTTCTCAATTGGACGATCTCAACTATATTTCCACTTTCCTCCACCAGTCTAAACGTTTCCTGAACTCTGTCTCATCCCATGCTTGAATTTGGAGTGGGCTCATGTGGGCCATCGGTTGGAGAAAGTCTTATGATGAACATCAAATAGTTGGCCGGTATATCAAGGCATTTGATGAAACTGAGATGAAAGCATATGATGATCACTATATTAAATCTTCTCGAGTTGGAAATATTATTGGTAATCTCTTCAAAGATCTTGCTAATACTCCCTTTCAACAGAATCAAGATCTTATGAAGAAATATAATATCCCTTCCTTTCCCAATCTTTCTTATTGTGAACTTCCTGAAGACAGCACCTGCACTCCTCACATTACTTTTACTACAAACGGTTTCTTCAATCCCCCACACACCGATACTGAAGATATATCCCAATTTGCCTTTGTTTTATTTCTTCCCACTCGCACTTCTGATTATACCCTGGTAGACTCTTCTAACTATGATATCACATCTGGTCCATTCATTTTTCCTGATCACCGTATTGGTATTGATTTTGATCATCAGCATGGTATTGTTAAAATGATTTGGCAAGCTAATAAGTATACTCATTGTACTATGCCTCATTCCACAAGCTCTTCTTTCACTTGTCTTGGTTTATCTATTCAAATCAATTTTAGTCTTGCTAATACTTGTAGTAAATATTTGAAGGGTTTTTATCAAGATTCTGCTCATTACTTTGCTGATCATTTTTATTATATGTTTTGTAGTATGGCTAGAAGCACATTAACAGCTAGTTCACTTACAATCTTTTTTTTATTTACTATTTTTTCCTCTTTTTGTTTCTGACTTCTAAACTCTTAATTTAAAAGGCTTTTACCATTAAATATTGAATGTGTCATTTTGTGGTTTATTCTTTTATATCTAACCAGTTAATCATAATAAAAATCAATTCAAGAAGAGGAACAGAGCCATGGTATTAGTAATAGTAAGCTTGGGAATTGATTTTAAGAATTAAAACAGGTAATAAAAAATTACCAAATGGAATGTGCCTCAAATAAATATTCAAGCAGGGAAAAAGAGTCCTGGAATTAATAAGCTTGGGAATTGATTTTAAGAATTAAAACCGGTAACCAACAATTACCAAATGGAATGGGCCTTGAATAAATAATTGCAGTGTGTAGATTAGTTTTCTGTCAACAGGGGGAATTGAAGATGATACACTGTTTCTATTAGCAATAAACATCTGACGTGGAGCTCAACTTCAACAGGAGACTTTTTTAAAATCCGAACTTCAGAGTCAACTCTCCAATTAATTTCTTGTTGTTAAACCAAACATATCTCAATCTAGTCAACCAGCAACAATGCCCAATCAAGATGGAAATATGTCTGATTCATCAGGTGGCCATACCCGCAGATCTTCACGAGTAACCACACCAATAAGGCGATCCGGAATGATTCATCCCTCGCCAGATTCACGCCGGTCAATTTTGCCATCATTTTTATCACAAAGAAGTCACATTTCATCAGCATCATTGGTATCAAATTCCCAATCAAACAAACGACAAGGCCCCGCATCAGAATCTGTATCAAATTCCCAATCAAACAAACAAAAAGGCCCTACATCAGAATCTTCAATTGAAGAACGAAGCCCTCCACTCCCTGGAAAGAAACAGAACAACAATAATCTGAGTCAGCCCTTATCAACCTCCGAAGTTCCAAGCTCACAGGTGATTGATCTTGCTCAAGACTCCGATGACGAAAACACAAAGGCAAAACCCAAACGTAGAAAGAAAAACCCTGAATTTGATGATGCAAAGGATTTTTTTTCCAAACCAACTAGACGTCCAGGTGATGTGTGTAATTCTTGATAGCTAAGTGTTTGAAATGAATGTATACTAATATAACTGTTTAAAAAAGCCTTTAAATAATATGCCATCAACATATGCCTGCTTGTGGTGCAAGAAGGATGTCAGGGTTTCTTTAAGCAGCTTTTCAAATCTTCGAACTCATCGTGATGGTTCCCGTCAAAAAGGAAGGATTTCTGTTGGATGCCCCAATTGTCATCAAGCAATCTCTTCTGGCGCCAAGCTTCCACCAACAGCACTTGAAGAGGAAAGAATCAAACAGACTACCCAATCTGGATCGCTCACCAAACATTTTGCCCCTGTTGAAAAGTTTGACAATCAGGTTTTCAATCAAATAATAACTCTATGGCTGTTACGGCAATCATTACCTTGGAACCGTGTTGAAGACCCCTATCTCCGAGCTGCCTTCTCCTATTTTCAAACAGGAGCAAATTTGTTTAAACAAAAGTGGGCTGCAACTTCTGGACGAGTGGTATACTTGGATTTACAAGAGGCTATGATATGCCAGTTGAAGGTGAGTGATACCATTGCGTTCAATTAAATGTAAAAAAATATACTTATTTCCCTTTAAACAACATTTCAACAGGATTCTGAGAGCAAGTTTAACTTGATACACGATGTTTGGACAACAAAAGGAAATCGCTTTGGATTTATTGGAGCTTCTGTCTCTTTTATTGATAAGGATTGGAACTATCTAGTGCTGCATCTGACTCTCAAGCTAGTTGCCTGGCACCATAAGGGAAGCATGCTGGCTGAACCTGTTGTGAACGTATTGAAGAAACATGATTTACATAATAAGATAAGCACCCTTTGATTCATCACTGGTAATCTGCCAAAAACTTATTTATTTTTTGTCCTATAAATACATGCTTTGCCAGACAACTGATTCAGGATCAAATAACAACAAAATGGCCGAAACAATGCACTCCAAACTCGTTGCCCTGCCCCAAACCGCGGATTTGGATTGGAACTACAAGACAATGCATATCAAGTGCTTTTGTCATAAAATGGCGCTCATTGTCAATGCTGGATTGAAAGAATTGGGCCTTGAAGCTCCTCCTCCACCAAAGCTCAAAAAGTCATTCCTTGGAATTTTCCCTTTTTCCGACACAATGGACCCAATAATTGAAGAGGACGAAGAAGAGCAATCGGTAGAATTATTGGTTGAAGACAGGGTGGAAGATGAGACGGATGTTGATGAGGATGAGCCAGATCTTGAAACTGACGATGACGACAATGATGAGGGGACTGAATCTGGATACAAAGACTATGATCAAATCACCTCAAAGAATAAAAATAATGAGAAATAATCTGCAAATAGAAATGATTCTAATGACTTGAATGAGTTAACCAAAGCGGTCAGTTGGATATTTTATATTTTTCTTATTTTACTAGCAATCAATTACTGAATCTTTCCTTCTTATTTTTTTGATATATAGCTGGACTTTGTAGTACGAAAGATTACCTCATCAAGTGCATGGAGAGCTGAATTTGACCGCCGTGCGGAGGATTACCAGAAGCAAAAAGGGGGAACAAAAGTGAATGGTCTGATTGCTGGTTATGGAATCCGCTGGAACATCAAATATCAAAGCCGAGAGCGGGCCTACAGGGAAAGAGAGGTATTTCATTAAGCTTCACCTCCAAATAATGTGTTGGTACTGATAGACATATTGTTAAACTCAGGTTATTGATGCAATGCTCCGTGATGAGTACAGTAAATTCCAAGATCAAATTGTTCGGTCCAGCCGCAAAGAAAATCGCAAGAAGTTTGGCTACTTCAAAGAAATTCAGTTTACCAGCAAGGAATGGATAATGATCAATGAATTGAATCAGGAGTTAGAAGTAAGATATATTCATTCCACAGATCCACTTATATATTTCATACATAATGCTCATTTTTTTTGATAGCCGTTTAACCGTTTGACCAAGGAGATGGAGGGAAATGGTCCTACAGTTGCTTTTGTATTGCCAAATTACTATCAAACAATCTCTGATTTAAAGAAGAAAGAGGCAGGATGCAATCGAGGGCATCCATTACATCCAATGTATGTGAAAATGATACAAAAGCTTGAGGTCTACCAAGAAGAGGCGCTTGAATGTGAAACACTTGTAATGGCCACCGTTCTTCACCCAACGTTTCGCATCAAAATCTTCTCTCATTTCTGGCCTGAAAAAGCAGAGGAAGCCGAAGCAACTTTGGACCGCCTTTTTTCTAAACGAAGGGATTTGTTGAACAAGAAGAAAAAATCAAACATTAACATCTTGGACGAAAATACTTCAAATGTTGAAAAGGATAATATATTTGATTTGTTCAACACTCCTGAAACATCGGATGAAAGCAAAGAGCTAGAAGTATATGTCAAGAACATGGATCACTTAACCGGTCCAGATGGAAAGGATCCCAATAGTATTTTGACGTGGTGGAAGGTATAGCTTCTATTTGTTCTCAGCTTTGTCCACTTGTGTTTGTTAGCTCATATTGATTTTAACAATGCTACTTAAACTTTTCAGGTTCATTCATCAACATATCCAGTTCTTTCATCATTAGCCAGGGACTACTTGGCCAGCTCAGCATCATCTTGTGCTGCAGAGCGTACATTTTCTTCTGCTGCCGATGTTTGCTCAAGTGGCCAAGGAAGCTTGAACCCACGGACAATTGAGAGGTGTGTTAGTAGTCACATGTGGTTGAAAGACGGTATACAGGTGGCTGGAAAGTTTGCACAAGCTCAAGGCATTGTTAACAACTATACAAATTTTTCCCAAAAAAATAATGAAAATAAGTAAATAAATAAAATTCTTATTGCTCTTGTTCATTGGTCTCAATATTTCTTCCTTGTTTCATGGATTAAAGAAAAAAAAAAAAAAAAAAAAAAATTGTATATACAAATAGTTTGCACAATAATTGCTATCTGACCGCCTTCATATTATTATTATCCTTATTCCCTAGTTTTTTTTTTTTTTTTTTACTCCTTAATATTGATTTATGAGAGCCTCTTCTGGTTCACTATGGGTGAGTGGTATAGCTGAGCAGGGCGCTACGCTAACATGTAGTGTAGCTGAAAAGAGCGCTACGCTAACAGTTAGCGTAGCTGACAAGAGCGCTACACTAACAGTTAGCGTAGCGTTTTTTCCAGCTAACACCGCTACAAGTCAGCTAACAGGTAATTCCTGTAGCGTTAACTTTTTTTTTTTGAAGTCACTAACGCTACGCTACAGCTATTTTTTTTTTTGACAAAAATTTTGTAGCGTTAGCTGAAAAAAAAAACCGCTAACAGTAACTTTGTGTTAGCGTAGCAATAAAAGCTAACATTACGCTACGCTACAGCTATTGTTAGCGTAGCGGGCCCACCGTTGACAGCAATCAAAACAGATTATTTCTGTTTTTTTTTTTTTTTTTTAATTTCTATTGTTTTTTTTTTTTTTTTTTTCAAAAAAAAATTGTTTGTTTCTTTTCCATTTTTTCTCTTTCCAATGTTTGGATATGCATTTCTGTCATTTGTCAGCCTGGGTGTGGAACTAACCGTGGTTAAGGGTTGTAACTAATGTAGTTTGATGGTTTGAAGTAGTTTGGGTAATGGTTAAGTCCTGTAAAAAAGGAATTTCCTCAATCAGTAAGTCTTGTCTGAGAGGCTTGCTCTAATTGCTCTAATTAGGCGCATCCAAATCAATACAAAGTATTAATAGGCATCCAAGGAGATACTCAACTTGGGTTTGTGGTTTATACCTTATTGAAGGTAGGTTGTGGCCAATTCTTGAGGTAATAACAGTAATAGACTATATATTATCCAGAATTGGGGTATTGGTGGAGAATGGGGAACTAAGCAAGGTAAATAAATCTAAGTTATGTACTGTGCTGATGTGTTCTAAATATTCTCTGGGGGATAAACAACTGTTTACAGTCGGTTTATATATTGTAAGAGCTCCTCAGGGGGGAACTGTGAGCGCTTCCATGACCTGGGAGGTACTGTGGAACTTCAGGGACAAGACAGATCCTTTTGGGAGGATCTGTTAATGTTTATGATGTGATTTCTACTAAGGCTGTGTTATGGGACACATCTTTGATCAGTAATCCTTAGTGTGATTGGATCACGTCATGAAATTTGTATTTAATGATCTGTTATTAATATTATTAAAGATAATATCTTATAATGATGTCATTTATTATTGGCCCATCTTATAAGTATTAATTATTATAATATTAATAAGTTCTTTTATTAATAAGATATTAAAGTACATATCTTATACGTGAAATATTCCAATGTCAAGGAATGTGGGTGTAATCAGAGGGAAAGAGTGATATCTGTTACTCTGGATATTTCACGTGACATGAGGGCAAGGGCCTACAAGTTATGTATCTTGTATAACAGGAGTACATAGCTTAACCAGAATTATTGATGAGTTATTAATGAATATATTATTAAAGTATTTATATTAATTATTGTAATTAATGTACTTTAATAATTATAATAGTAATGAAATAATAATAATGAATGTATAATAATAATAAATAAGAATAGTAATTATTATTAGAGATAATAATAATTAATAATATTTGCAGTTACGTGGTACATGTCAGGTACTGTGATATGTACTCAGTGGCTGACATCATTGCTTTGGGAAATATGGTTACTGCCTGGAAAAATTTCAATTGAATAACACATTTTAATCATATGGAAATTGCCCAGAACAGTCATCAGAATGCCCATCAGAGAATGAGAAGAAATGCTTATTTAACTCAAAGGAAGCGAGTAAAGCTGGAAAATAAATTCTTCAACAGGATTCATGAACATATTAATTTAAAATAATCACAGCCGCAATGCAAGGCAATTTGTGCAAGGGAAAAACTTTCAATGTTCCCACATCATTTTCTTTGCCCAAGCCATCACCACAACTATTGGTAAAACAAGCAGGGATGTAATCCACCCAAAAAATTATGTTCAGACTGTTCACTCAGCTGGCTGTGGGCCAACACTTTTCACTATTTGAGCATAGTGTAGTGGGAAAAAAATTAAGCTAACAGCTAACATTTAGCAGGAAAAAATTCAGCTAACAGCTAACATTTAGTGGGAAAAAATAAGCTAACAGCTAACATTTAGCGGGAAAAAATTCAGCTAACAGCTAACATTTAGCGTAGCATAGCGTAGATCTGATGCCGCTACGCTAATGGGAATTCCAATATGTGTTAGCGGAAAAAAAATTATGCTACTTGTTAGCGTAGCGGTTATTTTCCAAAGCTAACACTACAAAAAAATTGGCTGAAAAATTTCTTGCTACGCTAACTGTTAATTTAGCGGAGTGTAGCGTCAGCTAACACTACAAATTTTCTGGCAAAAAAAATAACCGCTACGCTAACAGTTAGAGGTCAAATAGCGTAGCGTAGCGTAGCGTAGCGTAGCAGCCCACTGTTGATAGTATGGTGGTGGTGGTGGTGGTGGTGTCATAGCTGTTTATCTTTGATCAGGTCCTAATAATGCTAAAAAATTTAAAATCCAATCATTCATGTCTTTTACACCTACCCAAATCTCTTGGGTCCCCTAATCCTGGTGTATCCAAAAACCACAGTGTTGAAATTTTAGCCCAATGTCCACTGTTATTCTGGCTCTGAGTGGTTGAGCACTAGCACAGACGCTCTAGGTGGTTGAACACTAGCACAGACCCTAAACCCCCTTCAAATCTCCAGACCTCTCTTGAACTTCCTTCAGTTCATTCTCCACCTTCCTTCAGTTCATGAACCAATCTCCTGATCAAGATCTAATTCCCTTCTTCACAATTTTCTATCTCATTATTCTATGTCCTTGTTCCTCAATCAACTTCCTCACCCACTCAACTCTTCACTCTCAAAACTTTGTCACAACAACAATCTTTGATGTGAAGAGAATCTAACTCGTCTTTATAAAATCACTCTGGCGTAAAGTAAAACAATCTCATCACCTGAATTTCCACATCAACACTTACCCTCAACTATTTTTCCTTTCTCTTCTTTCATTCAACCTCAAAAGTCTAATTGCCTCAAATCAATACTCTTTGGCAATTCTCTCTACATCAAGAATATTACTTGAATCACCTTTGTTGGTCCTCTTTGTCATTGGTCTTCTCTTCCTCATTGATCTTGCTTGATGCCTTTGCACTGAATCTTTTTTCTATTATTATTTCTTTCTCATAAGTTTCTTCTTCTACATCTGCCTTGTCTTCATAACTTCATCTTCCTTCATAATTATAAAACTAAAAGTTCTAGCGGTATAATTCTTTCTTCCATTCTTTCATCTATCTCTCAAATTGATCTCATCTAATCTCATCTTTGTTTCTCAGTCTGGTTTTGGTATTAAGTAATAAACAGTGCATTTATAATACACAGTATTCTATAATTCACTCAATGGGTCAAAAATCTTGCCCATCAACAAATTTGAACAATAGATGGTGATCTTTGTGGAGGCAGATTAGCAGATATTGGGACTGGTTTTACCTTATTATTTAATCCTTATATTTTGGTTGCATATAAACATGAGGAGGTACATCTGTGGTCAAAGATGCAAGGAACTCTTGTGATCCAACACACTTTTCACTTTGATAGATCTCCTCTTGTAATTACACTAGTTTCACATGTTAGGTCTTGTTGAATACATCTTTGAAATCTTCAATAAACTACTTCAATTTCAGACATTCTTTCTTGTTCTTCTGTGTTCTTTTCTTGTTATTTTTCTTATTTTGTCTTCTTTGGGATAATTCACTGCAAGAAAAACTGCTTCAACTGCTACCAGTTGACATCTAAGAGCTTTGATCTTACTCCAACCTTACTTCAACCTTACTCTGGACCTACTTGAAACAAGATTTTCTGCACAGTTACTGTGAAACAAAATTTACCCTGATGTAAGATTCAAGTAAGAACAAAGCTGGAATCAAGTATACTGCATGTAAACTGGTGACAGTTGAAGCAGATTTTTTTGCAGTGATTAGATTTTTTTGCAGTGATTAGATTTTTTTGCAGTGATTAGATTGTTTTGCAGTGATTAGATTTTTTTGTGAAGTTTGTAATAATGTGGTAATTCTTATCCTTGAACTTTGCCGGAGCTTGGCTTCTATACCCAGCTATCTGTTACACTGCAAATCTAATGGGCTCACACTGCCAGCATAATTGCCTAGGATGAAGTCATCCCAGTTAAACTGGGATGCACTCAACCAATTTAAACTTGGTTGAAATCAACTGATGAAATATAAATCCAAGGGAGCCCCCTTGGTTTTATATTTCATTGGTTGAGGTCAACCTACTTTAAATTGGTTGTTTGCATCCTAGTTTAACTTGGATGACCTCAACCTAGGAAATTATGCTGGCAGTGTCAGTCAACCACAGCCCAGTCACTTACATTTACATCAAACTTTGAATGCACCTCAGATTCAAACCTTTCAATTGAAATTTGTGTGACACCTAACCAAGGCGGACATTTGAATTTCATATTTGACAATTAACTTAATCAGCAGTCAAATCTATAGACTACCAATTCTGGTGACTTGACTCAGCTTTGAAGCTATCCAATAACCCTTTTCCAGATCATCTGCAATGCACCCTGAATTTCAGCTTTGCACTTACACTTTCCCATCCCACTTAACATTCCCATTGGTAAATATAACCTTGAAACTCAAAGACCTTTTTTATCATAGCTAAGAGCTTGTATACAATTATCATGTGCATTTCATTCTATTTCTCATTTTTGATAATCATGTTTTTCACATTTGACTGATCATATGTAATCATCTTTGTAAATCTCAATGTGAGTGGATACTCTGTCATTAGTCTTCAATCCATCTTCTTACCTATTCATCAATAACATTAGCTTTTTCTCAATTATCAATGCTCATGTACTTTTTCATCCATTTCTATTTTCCTCAGTTATTTAATATAAAATTTGTTTCTGTTTCCTACTTATCATTTAGCTAGCCATTAGCCTTTATGAGTACTATTAAGTCATCCTAGATTCCACATATCTGTTAAATAATTACTTCTGGTATATAGTGGTGTCCTGTATGCATAAAGACTGTTCCATCTTGTGTCTTATGAAATATACGTCTTTGCAGTTTGAATTTGAGCCCCAGACATGAAAAGAACCACAAAAATTCACTTTTGGATACCAGCCCATAATTCACTGTCAATCTCATCCTAACTGCCTATTCTAGTTTTTCACTTCACCAATCAGTTTTACCAAGAAGATTCATGAGGATAATGGACTTAACTCAAGTGGAGTTATACTCCAACTCCATGATTTAAATTATTACATGTCATCTTATTTTATCCTTTATTGATCATGCTTCTTCTTCTTAGGCTTGTTGTTATTTCTTTCTCAATTTATATCTTACTTGCCTATTTCTTGAGCCATAGCAAGGACTAGAACATATGAAGGTGAATTGTGAATTCATTCTTTCTCATCATAATGTTTCTTAATTATTTCTTTATATTTCTTCTCTATTTTTATTGTTATTTATCTACTACTATTAGCTTATAGTTATGTGCTGAAATAAAGTGTGATTGTCAAAAGCTTTCAATATCTTCATCTTCAAAGTTGTACTCAAACTCCTTTGAACCAACCGTATCTTCAAAACATCTTTGTAGCTATCTTTGAGACTCACCTCCTTTTCCTCATGCACTTCAATCAACTAAATCCCCTTGTGTACTTTGGTTTACATGACAGATTCCATGATGGAATAAAACTGGATTGAACACAGTGGATTTCATTACCAAACCTCTGAAGGGAAAACTTTTCATCCATAGAGATACTCCAGATTATCCTAAGCACTTACTTAGCTGTAAAATGTGATATAAATAATGTATTACTGATGAATTTTCGAGTGAGACAAGTGAAGCGGGAGGTTTTTGACCAGGAAGAAATCTTGAGGCAAAAGACTCAAGAGGAAAAAAAAGTGGTCAAAGAGGCCCAATGAAGGGCAAATGGCTGCTAGTTTGTGTGGCAGAAAAAGCGCTCACACTACAAGTGGTTGTATATCTTAGAGACCACAGGCATCAGGGTGCAGAGAACATATGATCTCATTATCTACTCAGAAGCATACTTATTTATCTACATACAATTTATGGCTGAGATGTGGGACAGAAGGTGAGATTGGATATTCATCTGGAAATGGGATAAAAAGGAGTGACAGATGTGTGAAAGAGGAAGAGAGAGAAAACACAGTGATGAAATTCCAACAATTAATACTTTGAATAATAATATATCCTCACTGCCAGCATAATTGCCTAGGTTGAGTTCATCCCAGTTAAACTAGGATGCAAAAAACCAATTTAAAGTAGGTTGACCTCAACCAATGAAATATAAAACCAAGGGGGGTCCCTTGGATTTATATTTCATCAGTTGATTTCAACCTACTTTAAATTGGTTGGTTGCATCCTAGTTTAACTGGGATGAACTCAACCTAGGCAATTATGCTGGCAGTGCCTAAAGTGTTTTTTGACAAATCAACTTGAAATTTAATATTAAGTGGGGTACCTCAATTGAACCACCACTAAATTCCTACTCCTTCTAGTAATTTATCATATCTTACAATTACTTGGTAAGAAAAAGGAATAAATTTATACAATATGGATTGAAAGTATTGTCATAAAATCTGAGAGATAATAATAATATTTGGATAAATATAAGAAGAATATATTTTTTCTAATAAGAAAGAAATTACCTAAGTGTGTGGTAATTTCCCAGTATTTTTCTACTATATGAATTTTCCCATGATGTGATTGGTTATACATACATGTCATTAGGTCATAGGAACATGGAAAGTATTGTTCTCAATGCAAATTCCCATCATCATGGTGCATGTGAATTGTAATACATTAAAGCAGACTTTACAACAACATTCTGAAACCTTCTCCTGAAGACCTCTAGAATATAAAATGCGGCCATGTCCTGGCCTTAGATTGGATCCTCAGCATATTCACCCACAACATTAGTAAGCACTCTGAATATTCTCCTCCTACATTTGGAGTTGTGTTATTCTCCCTTGTTATCCAACCCAAATTTATTTACTGGAATAAGTCTCAAGCTACCTTAGAGCTCCCCATCCTTGGAATTGATATATTCCATCTTAAGCAGTTGCTGAAAGACTACTTCCTCTTACAGTAGCCAATCAGCTCAAGTGCTTTCCAGCTGCTTAATAGCAATTTATATTGCTATAACTACTCAAAAAGACAAAGTATAGTCAATACTATAAGGGTAGCTGTTATTCTTCTCCAATTGAATTGCTTTTATATCAAATCTAACAATAATAAGGATTTTTTATTATCCTCTGTGCATAGTTTTAACACTATAGGGAGAATAATGTAATCTATTATTTAGATCAACATTAAGCACAGTAATAGTGCCTGGATTTTTATAGATATTTAGACAGATTTTCACACACATAGCTGAAAACACTGCACAAAATTTCATTTAAAAAATAATTCACCTAAGTCAGCATATTTTTTGTGTTTCTTGGTTATCAGTCTCTATTTCATCTATTTTTTTCTATCTTGAAGCTCTTATTTTCCATTTTATTCTTTTGTCTTTTTTTCATTTCTTTATTTCATTTGACTCTTGTTTGTGTTGATCTTTTAGAATAAAAAAATGAAAAAGAGAGAAATCATCTTTTTCACTTTTGTCTATGTTTTCCTTCTTAATTTTTTCTTGATATATTTTACTTGTTAGTGTTGATTTTCAGGGGGGGTGGGGGTTGTTCTATGGAGTGTTCAAGCTCCACATTTGAATTATTGAACAATAAGAGGTGGGTGGGGAGGAGAAATAAACACTCAAGGGTTTCTGAACATTTATCTTACAACAACTACCTTTGTGTAATTGAGGTCACTTCCCTGTTTCTGGTCTCACCTTCCTATGATAGGTTGAGTCACTGGCCATATAAGTCACTAGGTCTGGGAGCTACAGAGGATAACCTAAAACTCCTTATAATTGAAGATTTGATATACAAATCACCAATTGGAGAAGACTAATAGTTAACCGTGTAGGTTTGGCTAGTCTTTGTCTTTTTGGAAAAGATATAGCAATAAAAATTGCTATTAAGCAGCTGGCAAGCACTTAAGCTGATTGGCTACTGTCAGAGGTGGTAGTCTTGCAGCAACTGCTTTCTAAGGACCAGATCAAGGCCAAAAGATGGGGAATTCTAAGGTAACTTGAGACTATTCCAGTAATAAAGGTTGGGTTGGATAAAAAGGGGATACACTAGTCTAATAGTAGGAGGAGAATATTCAGAGTACTTACTAAAGTGGTACTGGGGGGATATGCTGAGGAACCAATCCTAGGCCAGAAATGGCCTCCTTTTATATTCTAGAGGTTCTTTGTGGAAAGTTCTAGAATATTATGTCAAATTCTACTCTAATGTATTACAATTCAAATGTACTGTGATGTAATGGGAATTGTATTATATTGAGTACAGTATTATCTATTTCCCCATGACCTCATGACATGTATGTATAACCAATCACATCATGGGACAATCCTAATAATAGAATAATACTGGGAAATTACCACGCACTTATGTAATTTCCTTCTTATTTGCATAACTTTAAGTTCTTATAATTATGCACATAATTTTTATTGTCTCTCAGCTTTTACTACAATAATTTATAATCTATATTTTTTGCGGTTATTCCATCTCCTACTAAGTACCTTCTGAGATATGGTAAAGTAATAGAAGGAGTTGGAATTTGGTGGTGGTTTGAGTGAGGTACTCCACCTAATTTTATATGAAAAGTTTATTTCTTTAATAATATTATAGGATATATTATTGTTAATACAATATTTTATTATTTTTTACATTAAAGTCAGTCTTTAGGATACTCTGGAGTACCTCTAGGGCTGACAACAAGGGTGTATTCCCTCTTTGACTGGAGGGATCAAAGAGGGAATATACCCTTGTCAACCAAGGGAATCTCCTCTAATCAACAGGGGTGTATGCCCTTGCCAAACGGAGGAGATCCCCTTGGTTGACAAGGTTGTATGGCCTTTTTTGTGGAGGAATACATATGGTTGAAGAGGGTGTTTGCCCTCTTTTACCGGAGGGACTTCCTCAAGTTGAAGAGGTAATAAATTTTGGAATTCCATCTTCTCAGGTCTCCTTTCTGTTGGAATTCTGTCTCCTCATCCCCAAAAGACCTTTGTTCCTGATTTTTTCATCATCATTTTTATAGCACAACTAGTAAGATAAATAGTACTGCCTTCTCACATCTTGTAGTCAAAGAACACTGTGTAGTAGAGTTTTTTTAGTAATTTTTTTCTCATGTGTAGTCTCAAAAATTGTATCTTATTCATTATTGTTTTATGCCCATCTCAAAAACATTCTGCCCACTTGTAGATAGCCTTTAAATAATAAGTCTGCAAAAATAATCAGACCACATCACTTCTCCTCCTCATTGAATTGTGCCATCCTGTCTCATCAAAGGTCACCTGAGTCTGTTCACAGCCCTTCTCCTCTCTCTCTTCTTGTCAAATTCCAACATTTTACCCTCCTTTACCTTCCATTTCACTCCTTCCTCTCTCCCAGATTCATGTAAACTAGTGATTAGAATAGTAATATCAGCATCAGTCTTCTGCCCACTTTTCCCTGAGGTCTCTACAGCATTCAACCTGTTGTAGTGTGTGTGCTTTTCCACCACAAAAACTGGCAGCTTGCCCTCAAAGGGGTCCCTTTTGTTTTTTTCAGCCTCAAGAATAATTTCTGATTATTTGTTATCACCTCATCCTCATGCTTTTTTTGCATAGCTTAAACAATAAAACCTTGTTAAACAGAGGGACTTCCTCTGGTCAAGGTGTGCAACACACACCCCTTCATATATGTTATATGTATAGGAAGGGCATGTAGTTGCATGCCCTTCCCAGGAAGGGCATTTAGTGTGAATTTTTGAGCTTCAAAATTTTGTGCTTGAGAAAGGGGGCAATCTTGATAGAGGGTCTGATTGGAACAAGGAGCTTTGTGCAGAGAGAAAGAAGAATTTTATGCTCAAACTTGATGCTGTTATTTCTTCTGGCACACAAGCCAGATTATATGGTCAACAAGTGGTTGAGTTTGACAACAGAGTAAAAGCATAGGCTAACAAGAATATTAGCATATGCAGTGACATTTTAATGAAACTAGTGAATAAATAGAGTGAATACAAAACTGTCTGATTGACAGAGTGAATTTAATAATTTAAAACTACCAGACTAGTAGAGTGATAAACATCAATTGATGAGGGAAAAATATAAAACTTCTAAATATGAAGAGTGATAATAATGTAGTTATTTTGGCAGAGTAATTCTTTAAGAAGATATAGATAATGTAATTCTGATGTTTAGTTTCATGCCCTTCCTTGGAAGGGCATGTAGTAACACACCGTTCCAAGGGGGGGGTGTGCAGGACACACCCATCCTGAGACAGGCGTTCCCCTGGCATGGGTGTGCCACCAGGGGAGTGTGTTTATCAACCTGTTTCAGAATCTCAAATCAAATCCTCAACCCTGGTGGGGGGGTTGATAAGCGTAAACCCATCAAAAAAAGGGTGTGCAGCCCGCACACCCTTTTTTTGATGGGTTTGTGTGCTGCCCGCCTGTAAATGGGTGTGCATTTTGCATTCCTGTAGATGGGTGTGCAGTTTGCACGTCTGTAGATGGACGTGCAGTTTGCACACCCATCTAGAGGCATGTGACACCGCCAAAGATGGGATGTGCAGCTGCACACCCTGTTCAAAACAGGGTGTGTGGTTGGCATGCCCGTCAGGAGGCTGCCTCCTTGACCGGAGGGAGTCCCTCCAGTCAAGGGCAACCTCCTTGGCCGGAGGGATTTCCTCTGGTTGAGGATTGTATACAACCTCCTTGGCTGCAGGGATTTACTCTGGGCAAGGAGGTTGTAAAACTTCCTTGACCAGGGGCAATCCCTCTGGACAGGGAGGTTATACAACCTCCTTGACCAGAGGCTCCCCCCGGTCAAGGATTTTGTATAGCCTCCTCAACCAGAGGGAGCCTCTGGTTGAGGAGGTTTTATAACCTCCCCAGCCGGAGGGATTCCCCCTGGTTGAGGAATTTATACAACCTCCTTGACTGGAAGAAATCCCTCCGGCCGTGGAGGTTGTATACAACCTCCTCAACAGGAGGAAATCCCTCTGGCCGAGGAGGTCATATGCAACCTCCTTGACCAGAGGAAATCCCTCCAGCCGTGGAGGTTGTATACAACCTCCTTGACCGGAGTGACTCCCTCCTGTCAAGGAGGAAGCCTCCTGACGGGTGTGCATCTGCACACCAATCTGTGGTGGTGTTGCATGCCTCTAGATGGGCTTGCAAACTGAACACCCATCTACAGGAATTTAGCACACACCCCCATCAAAAAAAGGATGTGCGGGCTGCACACCCTTTTTTTGACAGGCGTGCCCCTGGTGTGGGTGTGCCGCCAGGAGCGTTGATTTATCATCCCCCCCCCCCGGTGGATACCTATAAACAGTTTCAAGTGGTCAAAGCAAACGAAATACACTACCCAGAGGAGCCCAAAGATCACAATCCCTGGACTCAGATTTGGACTAAAGAGGAAAGTAGTGCAAGTGATTTGGAATCAGAGTCTGAACACAACATCAACAGCTCATTGGAAAAAAATTAAGACTTGAAAATCATGAGAAAAGTATCTGGAAGAACTCAACAAACAGAATTTCAGTAAATTCATCAACAAACTTCAGTCAGTTTTAGAAACTAAAAGATTTGAAGACTAAAAATTGATTGCAGAAAAAGGACAGGATGTCTGAAGGAAAGACAAGTCAGAAACAGGAGAATAAAGCTTACAAATGAAGAAACAGGTAGAAGAAATAACCAACATATTTGGAGACAGGATAATATGAAAGACACAGCAAGAGACAGGAAGGTACTTTGAGACACTAGGACTGAGACTGAGTAGAAGATAAGTTAGTTTGAGTGGAAAAGTAAGAGTGGTATTGAAGGAGTCTCACCAGACAAATAGAAGGAGCTAGAATTGGAGAGAAGAAGGAAAGAAGGAAGAAGTGACAGAGAATGAGAAAGAGGTAAAAAGAGAAGAGTGATTTAAAGAAGAGATTGAGAGGGGATTATTGAGAGAAAAGATTGAGGATTGAGTGTGAAGGGCCTGATGGTGTATTTGATGGATTTGGTGATTTGAATGATTGATGAGTTTAAGTTTGAGAGAGCAAGATCTATCATTGAGATCTCTCAAAGCGAAAGAAGAAAAGTGAGTGATGGAAGTAGACACTTGCAGTTGTGACATGAGTTGTGACAGAGATGGGAAATCAAGAAGGGGGCAAGTCCAAATTCTAACAGAAACCTACGGGATAGATCCACAATAAAACTGCTGGTAAGATAGGGCTCCCTCATTACTATGAGCCAGACACCTCTGAAAATGTGATGCAATGTGAATAATCTCAACAATGGGATGGAGAAATTGAAAAAGAACTCCACTCAATTTATTGGAGGCCACACAGTGTGGTACAATCATTGGAAAACTTTGGAAAGCCACTCAATATAACCTGGACATTCAAGATCAAGTAAAATTGTCAAAACAACCTTCTGAAGCTCAAGGATAGATTATTTGTACAGTTTTTCAATCCGATAGAAGGTAAATACAACAGAAAGATCTTTTCTCCAACTTGAAAATCCTCAACTCTCAAGATAATCCTATTATATGCTCTTCACAAAGGACTCAAAATTATCCAAATCAATGTTTAAGGCACATTCCTGCGCACTCCACTGAAAGAAGAGGTGTATATTAGGGCTCCCAAAGGCTGCACAAGGAAGAAGGAAATCAAAATAACTCAGACTAGTAAAATATCTATATATACAGACTCAAGCAAGCACCAAGAAACTGGTACAAAATATTGAACAGGTGGTTTGAAGAAAAAGGATTCACTGAATCATACTGCAACCCATATCTCTACAAGTGCAACAATAATTTTTCAATGATCTTTTTCCATGTTGACAACCTCATTCTTGTGGGACCTGGGATAAATTCAAGGCAAAATTAAAAGAGAGTTTCTCAAACTCCATGTGTCACCCACAAATCACCATTCTAGGTATCAAATTTGAAAGGAATGGACAATCAATCCCTCTTTACAATCCCAAACACATCAAGCATGTTTTAGAGGAGCTAGGCTTACTTGAAGCAAAGATATCCAAGACACCACTGACCCCTAACCAGCAACTTGTTGAACAAAAGACCTTTTGGTTTCCAACCAGGGCATTAGACTACAACCAAGTGAGGGCTAAAGACCTGAGAGCTTATGAAAACCTGAGAATTACACAAAGGAGATATGACTAGAAGAGTGAGATTCAAGAAAGTGAAACCAATAATTGGTTGGTTTCCAACCATGGGTGTTAGACTACAACCAAGTGAGGGCTAACACCCTAAGAGCTTATACAAATCTGAACAACCAACATGAAAGAAATGATAAGAGACAGAAATGAAACATAAGATGGGATGTTTGAGAGAACAGACCTGAGATCAACAAACAGGAGATATGACTAGATGAGTGAGAGTCAAGAAAGTGAAACCAATAATTGGATGAAGAAAGAGAGACACAATTGTGAGGAACATTTGTAACTATATACATCCAATAATCTAGGTTTAGGTTTCTTGACTATCACTAATCCATGCAAAATACCGTGCCACAGCGGGTTGAAATGACTAACCCCTGAACTGTAAGTTCAACACAACTGATTGAAGAAATGGATGAAGATTTCAATAAATTAAAGAAGTGAAATGTTAACTACAGATAAGCCATTGGACTATTGGATTACATTGCCATGCATACTAGACCCAATATTAGCTACACAGTCTCAAGCTTGTCTGTTTTCTCAATCAATCCTGCTATCACTCATGGGCACAAGGTGAAGAAAGTCTGGAAGTATCTGAAACACACCAAGGATCTGAAGCTCACCCTCAAGGTCCATCATTTGGAAAAACTTCTTCAGATATATAACAACTCCACCTGGGGGGACAATCCCCAGAATTGAACCTCACAATTTGGTTATCTTTGTTAACTATGCATCTCTCTAATCTCATGGAATAGCTGTAGGCAGAGAGACCTTGCATATTCCTCAACTGAAGCCAAACTGAATCCACTTGTTGAATCATTCAACAAAGTAAAATGGCTGAAATCCTTGTGGCCAGATATATGGAGATTGATTTCCAACCAAGGTATCAGAATCAGGACCTAGTCACCTGATGATGTGAAAAAGAGAGAGCAGACCTGATGACAAGGAACAAGGGAGTCAAAAATAATTGTGAGAAAGTTTATACTCAAGGGAGAAGCTGAGAAATTGGATCAATTTATTTCTAACCTTATTGGTTTTCAACCAAGGCATCAGAATCCCAACCTAGTGAGCTGAGAATGCAAACAAGAGAGAGAAGACCTAACAAGTTGAGAAATAAATGTAAGAAATATAAACGGAATGATAGATAATGAATGAAATAGAAATATAGATCCAAACCTGACAACAAGGAATAAGGGAGTTAAAACAGATTTTTGAGCAAGTTTTTACTTGAGGAAGAAACTGAGAAATTGGATGAGAAACAGAAATAACAACTGTAACAAGTGATAGTCTATATACATTTAATTATTAGGTTTTGTCATTGACCATCTCACTCATGCCACAGGGGGATGGAATTGAATCCCCAAACTCTAAGTTCAACAGAACAGGCCTTTAGGAATTGATGAATATTGGTGGTGTGGAAATGGTTGTAAAAACTGCACAATGCATAATTGAGCTTGAAATTTACCATAAACTATGATTCAAAGTTTCCTAGATTTCAGAATTATCAATAATTAATTCTTGAGGGGGAGCAGATTTCAATGGGAAGAGTAGATGGCCTCACTACAGATTTGGGAGCTCTAGGGATGAGCGCATGCAGATGATATATAGATAGAAGATATTGTGTTTCCAGGATTCTCTATGGAAAGACTGAGGAAATGCTACAAGGACAAAACAGGGCCTCTATTTATAGGCCTCCAGGATAAGATAACAAGATTGAGAAATCCTACAGGGACTTCTGTACTAAATAAAATAACCAAGCCTTTTGGTTAGAGAATGAATAGAACTATGGACATATGTATGCAATAGCCAGGTGTAGTCAGGTTTTGTCAAAGGAACAACATAAGGAGAATATTCTTGGTGCCATTTAACTTCAAGTTAACCAAATTGGGTCCCAAAGCAAGTGTATCAACCCAATGCATTGTCAACTTAGATTGAGTACTTATAATACCACAATGTTCACATATCTTAGGCCCTGTTTGATGGCAGTGATGTGATACAATAGGTCTTCAAAAGTAAAATCCTAATTGCATAAACATAAAATCATAAACGACTTTGGCTGGGATTATGTAAGCACCTCTCAGCCAAAGTGATTTATGATTTTATGTTTATGCATTTATGATTTCAATTCTGAAGACCACTAAGAGCATCCACAGTTGTCTTGATAAATTTTTGACAACTGTGGAGCACTTATGGAGCTTGACAGTTATTTTGTCAAGAGTTTCCCCACTTGCGGCTCAATAACCCGGCTCTATTGCTGGGTTATTAAAGAGCCTATGTTTGATTTATTGAAAGCTTAAGACCAAAAACTACAATAGACAGTTATGTGAGAAAACAATCTGAAAAATGAACATAGAAAAATGAGTCAAGAATGAAAAACAAACCCTGAGACAGATGATGTATCTGTATAAGAAAAACTGAGATTTAAGAAGTGACAGAGAGTCTAGTGAAGCTGAGATTTGAGATGATATAAATCAGTCTGTGAAAGAAAAGAAGATAAAGCAAAAGAAACAAACCCTAGTGCCAATGGCAATAGCAAAAAGAAGTGAGAATATAAATGAGGAGTTATGAATCTAAGGACTTATACTAATATGAAATATAGAGAGAAGTTAGCATGATATAAATGACAAGATGAGAAAATTTAAAAGATCCAGAAATGCTGAATCACATTTCTCACCAAGTGGGAAGTTAATGAAGGCAGTCTGAGTCAAAACGTTTCTGGAACTTGTTGAGAGACTTGATATGATAGTTTCAACGGTGGGCCCGCTACGCTAACAATAGCTGTAGCGTAGCGTAATGTTAGCTTTTGTCGCTACGCTAACACAAAGTTACTGTTAGCGGTTTTTTTTTTCAGCTAACGCTACAACAAGTTTGTCAAAAAAAAAATAGCGGTAGCGTAGCGTTAGCGACTTCAAAAAAAAAAAGTTAACGCTACAGGAATTACCTGTTAGCTGATTTGTAGCGGTGTTAGCTGGAACAAACGCTACGCTAACTGTTAGCGTAGCGCTGTTGTCAGCTACACTAACTGTTAGCGTAGCGCTCTTTTCAGCTACGCTACATGTTAGCGTAGCGCCCTGATCAGCTATGCTAACTGTTAGCATAGTGCCCTGTTGCGGTGAGCTAACTGTTAGCTTAGCACTACACTAACTGTTAGTTTAGTGCTATACTTGCAGCAGTACAGCAATCATGTCTTTTATTGAGGATTTGATGCTTTTAAATCAGTATCTCAATGACTCTGATGATTGAAATAAGGATTCCAGAACAATATTGTCCCGAGATCCATCACTTCACATCAAAGGCATTTCAATAATAGTAAAATAGACATCAACATAAGGACATGATCCTAAATTTTGAGGCCAAATGAAGTTTATTTTATTGTTATCAAAACAGGGGGGGATGGCCAAATGGACAGCTCAGAAAGCCACAGTGGATTGTGTTTTTTATGAGCCAAAAGCCACATGGAAAAACAATTTTTTTTTTGAAAAAAAAAAAAAAAAAAAAAAAAAAAGAAAAAGAAAAAGAAAAAACTTAGAGATTAAAAATAGATGAATCAGAAATAAGCTGTTTTGATTGCTGTACTTGCTCAAGTACAGGAGTTAAAGCAGCAGTTTGATTGGTTTACTTGTGCAAGTACAGATTTTTGATCGCTTTACTTGTGCAAGTACAGGATCCTAATTGAGCAGAGTGGAAAAGCTTTTACCCAAGACAGGGGAATTTATCACTCCCGCTATACTATAAGTAACTGCAACATACCTCATCAGTGTCACCCTCATTGGTGAGTACAATTTGTGATGAGGTTGACACCAATTAGGTATTTTGCACTCACTTTTAATATAGCAGGAGTGATAAATCCCCCTGTCTTGGGTAAAAGCTTGTCCACTCTGCTCAATTAGGTTCCTGTACTTGCACAAGTAAAGCAATCAAAAATCTGCACTTGCACAAGTAAACCAATCAAACTGCTGCTTTAACTCCTGTACTTGAGCAAGTACAGCAATCAAAACAGCTTATTTCTGATTCATCTATTTTTAATCTCTAAGTTTTTTCTTTTTCTTTTTCTTTTTTTTTTTTTTTTTTTTTTTTTTTTTTTTTGTCGTTTTTTTGTCGTTTTTTTTTTTTCAAAAAAAAATTGTTTTTCCATGTGGCTTTTGGCTCATAAGAAACACAATCCACTGTGGCTTTCTGAGCTGTCCATTTGGCCATCCCCCCCTGTTAACTATAAAATAAACTTCATTTGGCCTCAAAATTTAGGATCATGTCCTTATGTTGATGTCTATTTTACTTTTATTGAAATGCCTTTGATGTGAAGTGATGGATCTCGGGACAATATTGTTCTGGAATCCTTATTTTAATCATCAGAGTCATTGAGATACTGATTTAATAGCATCAAAGCCGCACAACAAGCCATCTTGTGCCATCCTTTTATTTGCCCAACCACCTCACACCAACTATTGGTAAAATAAACCAATATGTAATCCACCAAAAAAATTCTTTTCTGATTTTTCACTTTTCTGGATCTAAAATTGTGGTCCTGATTTGAATTCAAACACAAGAAAGAAGACGGATTTCTCTTCTAAGAGCTCTAATGCAGCAGGAATTTACCTGCTGAAGCCATAAACACAGCTTTTACACAGCAGCCATGTTAACTTGTGAAACTAACAGTTAGCAAGCAAAAAAAAAACCGCTATTTGAGCATAGTGTAATGGGAGAAACTTCAGCTAACAGCTAACATCTAGCAGGAAACATATCAGCTAACAGCTAATATTTAGCGGGAAAATATCAGCTAACAGCTAACATTTAGCGTAGCGTAGCAATGATGCCGCTACGCTACTGAGAACTTCAAAAGCTGTTAGCGCCAGAAAAATTACGCTACTTGTTAGCGTAGCGGTGAATTTTCCCCGCTAACGCTACATAAAAATGGACTGAAAAATTTGTTGCTATGCTAACTGTTAGTGTAGCGGAGTGAAATTTCAGCTAACGCTACAAATTTTGTGGGAAAAAAAAACACCGCTACGCTAACACTTAGCAGTCAAATAGCGTAGCGTAGCGTAGCGGCCCACTGTTGATAGTGTCTTGAAGTTGTTAGATCCTGATGTGTTTTCAATGAGAAGAGATGAGATAAGAGTGTGATTTTTGATGATGGTATCTTCAATAGACAGAGAACGAGGTGATTGATGAGTTAGGTTAGAATTGATGATGCACATTGATTACAACAATAATGTGGTGCATGTATGGGAGCATGCTCTTGAGCACAAGCTTCACACCAAGTTCCAACAGTTATCAAGGGGAGCACTACACGGGGTGGGTTTTTATGGGTGGGGATCTCCCGGGGGTGTCAAATGGGGGGAGGATTCACCAAAAGGTGACTTGTGAAAGATAATCACAAGTTACCTTATCAAGCTCAATAGAGGTCCATAAATTTATGGACCTCTATCAAGAGTTCTATCAAATCAACAGTTAGCGAGTGCTATCAAGCGCACGAGTGTGCAACGTCTCGATAAAGTTGGTTTATCAAGCCAACTTATCAAGACAATTGTGGATGCTCTAAGGCCCCAATTATAAACCATGTTTTGGAAATTATTTTCATATGTTTTGAACATAAACTGAAATCACTTTTGTTTCAGTTTTCATTTTAATTTCATTTTCAAAACCCATTGGAATCATCCCAAACCTCCTCAGGAGGAGGTTTGGGATGATTTGAGATTTTTTTGAGATTTTTTTGATAGCAAACCAACCCACCGTTGGCAATACACAACGAGGAACCGGATCGGTGGAATGCGAGTATTGTTCCAAGGTTCCCATCGGTCTGGTCGTCTGAATTCGTGGCGGCACGCACAGATATAGATTTCTTGAATTGGCCTGCGGCTTTCGTAGTCCCAGATACACCACATAAGCAAGTCGTTGCGAGAATTGATGAGCGGAATGGGCAACATTTTTGGCGGGGGTTTGGAGTCATTCATCCAGCACAAAATCCGGCCCCCGAATGGATTTTCCTTTATCTCAAACACAGCTCCGCATCAAACTGTGCGAGTTTATAACTGCACCCACTGTTTCGAGCTTGTTTTGAAAAGGTTTTGAAAAAAAAAAAATTGCGCATTTTTTTTTTCATTTTGATTTCAAACCAATTCAAATCAAAATCACTGATTTTCTCAAGATTTTGTTTATAATTGGGCCCTAATAATGTCCATTTGCAAAAGATGATATATGTAACTTGGTTTTTATATGTTTTGCAACATAACCCAACCGTTTGGAAACAACTTCAACCATCATGTACGTTGCACATCACCGCTAAAAACCATTTGGCCAATTGTGATAAAATATGGGCCATACAGAAAGCGGACAATGTTACAAAACATGACGGCTGCCAAACGGGGCCTTAGCAAATCCTAAACTTCGGGTGAATGTTTCTACATTTTTGCGTTACTCATCGAGTCATTCTCATAAACCTCGTTGAACCCAAACTGCAACAATTGACTTCGGATGGAATGTACCAGGGCAACTTCAGACTTGACTGAGGAAGCCGCCGGCTCTGTTTCGGAGGATTGTCAGGTGTGCATTGAATTATTTCTGGATTCTGATTCCATCTTGTCAATTAATCCCTGCAAAGTGTTAAGATCCTGTTTGTGAGCTCACAAATACAATTGATCATATTTCTGCCTCCATCTGAACCAACAACACTAATGAAGTTCAACAAACTCAGCACACAGGGAATAGAGCGTGTGATACAAGCGGAGTGGAGAAACAACAAACAATTAATTGAATGAGGATCAAGAAACAACAGATGAAAAATATGGAAATGGTTGACAGGAAAATTCAAAGGGCATCTTTCAAGATTTTTAGTTCTTCCAATCGACCAACGAACTTGGATTCATCTGGTCGAAGTAGAGTAGATTCATCCATATTACCGTGATCAATCGCCGAGGAATCTAAAGGTAACTCTTGCTGGTTTGAATGGTTAATCGATTGGATGCGTAGACCTTTCTCGTTAGCTAGGTGAAGTAAACATATGAAACAGAACGATGTGCTGATCTCTTCCATCTTCTCGCGTGGGTACATCGACCTTAACCCGTTAATTACTTTGGTAAATGTTTTTGTTTTATTTTTCTTTGTTGCTCCGTCGGCTTGTGCGTTTTCCATTTCCTGTTCTAAAGAGTCTTCAGTCTCTCCTTGATCAGGTTTCGTGTTCTGTTGAAATGATTCATAGATACATGAGATGAATAAGTAACATGCTCATATAATAATGATCTGTAGAAGGAATAGTGGACTCAACAGCTTCTAGCTCCATTTCAGTGGTGAGTTCTTCAAGTTCTCTCCATATGTTTTCCTTCAATTTCTTGACATCAACCCGTTTAGCTTTTTTAGCATAGTTAACGAACTCGGGTCTAGCGCGAACGTTTAGGTTTTGAGTGGCAGCAATTAGGTCATGTTCATCCTCTTTGGTCTTTGAAGGATCGTTCATAGTAGTGTCGGCAGGATCAACAGAGAGGTTGGCTGTCATTCCAACTGGATTATCAAACTCTTCTTCAAAATCCGGCTGATCATCCGGTTCATCTTGGAAAAACTGAGTGGCGAATGGTATCGCATCGTTGGAATCTAGTCAGCAGTTTTGAATGCGCATATCGATCAGCTTTTGGCAAGGGACATATGGCAGAGAAATTTTGTGCACCTTCTTCTTGATTTGTCTCGTCTGGATTGGTTTGCGCTGCAGCTGCAGCTGCAGTGCGGGCCCAATAGTTTTCATCGATATCAGCGCCAGGATGGTGAGCCACGGACCCCGAGGCTTTTACGCGCATATTGAACTGCAATTAGATATTTTTAATGTTATACACCGCATGCCAAAAATCCGATAGAAAATAAGCAGAAAACGAACTGTAGTCTTTGGTTTCATGTCAAATCTCAATAGTTGGGAAGCATTAAAATGCATGTCGTCTGGTAAGCAGTGCTGTTCCAACATCTGCTTGGATCCAATGGCGGTCTTGCTACCAACAATCTTTTTGATCATTCTCCGCTGTGACTTGGGCTTCGGTGGTTTATATCCAGGTAAGGTCAAGCTCGCCGAACCCGCCTGGAAAATCGACTTACGACTATTTTCTAAAGGTTTTAAAAAATCAAATGAAAACGCCGATTTTTCTCGCTTGGTACGATTGACTGTCGTAGTATTCTCGTCATCTAAGTATCGATTTGACGAAGAAACAGCAGCAAACGAAGGGTTTAGAAAATCGTTAGTAACGCCATTATCGTATAAGCGGCTGGTATTCGGTCAATGTCGCCGTCGTTGACGAAACTCACGAGATTTAAAAGCAACGGTCCTCCTCAACTTCCAATGCTCAGGACCAGCCCAGCTTTTCTTCATACTTTTATCAAAATAATCAAACATTCCTGTGCTCTCTTGGCCGAACACACTCTGACCTCCTTCAGCGTGCTTGGAATTGTCATCAACGAGCGCCATGAGAAGGTCTCTTTGATTAGGTATACCACTTGGATTGAAGGCCTCGCCCATATCTATTCCCTCATCGTCTACATCTTCATTATCAGGGATCTGAAAATTATCTTCGCCGAGGTTAGGTGACTCGTTTGTGTCGAAGAAGTCATTGCCGGTATCATGCGTATCATGAGCAACATGGGGTTCTTCTGGTTTTTCCAGGATATTAGCTAGCGCAGCAAGGCCTTCAAAGGATTGAATTGAGTCTGATGTAGAAAATTTGAAATTTGATAGACAAGGGCATATCGACCTTGCTTGAAAGCCTTCAACTGAATCGATGAACGCAGCTGTGATGAAGCGAGAGAGAACTCAATTAAACTTAAATTGAGGGTCTGGAATCACAGATCAGGCGCGTCTCCATCACTGACACTTCAATTTGGAAACATCCAGCAGTGTTAAGCGTTCTTCTTCTGCCACATCCTGAGTCACCTGGTCGTCATCGGAGTTTTGTGAAAAGGGCTTCCCACTGGCGTCGAATATGATAGTCATCGAACTGTCGACCGACAAATGACTCATTCTGTACGCACATGTCACCACAAGGGAGTTTGCGAAGAAAGCCGTGATATCAGCAAAGCATCTACACCTAGGTGATATTAGAATATGCGCACAAGATCCCACCGGATCCACCTTCGTCGAAGTCTGCACAAGTTTTTTTAAACAGGGGATCAACTGTGAATTCAAGTTCCAATTCCTTGACTTTGATTTTTTCATTGAATTCGACCAATGAGGTTGAATTGGTAGCCCGGGTTCGAGGTTTTTTGGGCGCTTTCATTCCTGACTCCTCCCCGGCATCCTCATCATCTTCGCCTTCAATCTGGTTGGAAATATCTGCAGTAATTGAAGTTGCTGATTGTTAGATACCTCTAGCCAAGTGATCGTATAGCTGAGATTGGCGGTCAAAAAGGGCATTCTCAACTGTTGGCTTCCTCCGCAAGGCCTGATAGCAGCTTTCCAGTCTCGGTAGCCACACTGTCAACTCGAGAAGTCCATATTTTGACGCAACCGTCTAAAGTACAGGATGCCTATGACACGACTTGCTTTAACTTCCAGAAATATAATTACCACCTCAAGCTGAGAAGACGAAAAATAGAAAATCCGAAATCGGTACCAACTTTTTGAAAGTTAATTCCCCCTTCTGCCTCTGGATTCCGTAAGAGGGACATGTCGTGGAAATAATCAATCAGGGCGAATGACCACGTGTTATTGACGTTGATTTTCTGAGGCAGTGATCAAAAGCAAAATAATAGAAGTCATATAAGCATCATTATTTAAATGGGATTGCCTTGATGTACGGGTTTTGTATTTACGTTATCAGTGGCCATTTTCATCCATTCGTCATAGTTGTTGTTCATGACCTCAGTACTAATGACTAAAGGATTATCTTGAGTGATCCCGATACTTTGACGCGCTTTCGCATGGTTTTCCCTTGCTCGTGCCAGTGCGCCTACCCTTCCGTTACCGGGCGCTCGGGCGGGTGATGATTGGCCCGAAGGAGGTTGGTCAAAATTCATGCTCTTGCGAACCATACCAAATTTTCCACTCAGCCTGCGTTTGGCGTGTTCGGCCAAAGTTGAATTTTTCTTCTTTTGAATCGAGGGACCTTCCTGCTGATTCCATTCCTGTGAGTTGTCTCGCTCGTCCTGATCTTCGTGCGAAGATGGTGGCGATGATGATGTTGTGGAGGGAGCGTTGGCATTATCGCGAGTGGGCGCTTTCTTTGACCGCTTGGGTTTCCTCTGTTTATCCGGAGCAGTAGATGTCGATGATGATGATGATGAGGGTGACATTGGGATTGAGTCGCTAGTATTGTCCCGATGTGTTGACCTGGGCCGTTTGATAGCCATGTGGTGGTAAGTGAGCCTTTCTGATATATGTTTAAGTATTTTATCGGATGTTGCTGCAACAGCTATTCACCCGGGATCTTCAAGTTGATACCCTGGATTCCACGGGAGACATGAATCCGAAGAATCCGCCCTTGCCAAGCTTAGTGGAGTCCGGGCGGGCTCGGTTCGTGTCGCGCCTGACCCGAGCACTGCATGAGTAAGAGTTGGAACCAATCCTCTCAATACCACCTGAGTTTTCAAGATTAAGAATCCCCCTTCAATTGCAAACCATTTATTGGTTGTCCCCTTTATAAAGCCTATTCCTCCAAAAAACCCGCTCTTTCAAATTCAATGACCGTTACCCATTTACAAAAACCAACCTGAGAAGGTTGAAAACATCACACCCCCACCACAACCCAGTAGATCAAATTGTCTAGATTACCGCGTACTCACAGAAAACTTGTCCTCATAACACTAAGTACTTGAAAATTGTTACAACCCAGAAATTTTTTGGCTTGAAACAAATGATATTCATAGTGTGCAATGCCAATGGCAAAATTACACTTTGAGAGGTTTGCCATGGCCAAAGGTTTTTTCAATCACATACCCCACTTATGCTTCCAAGTGTTTGAATAGATGCAGTGACAGGGAACTAATTATTAAATTGATTTCAAACCAAGTTGCACAGTATCCACTCTGTCTATGACTCCTCCAAACACAAATGGGACTGGGAACCACTGTTAGAATTCTGCCTCATGCCCAAAAGAGGGCTTATTTGTTTTCCTTCTTTTTCTTTCTTTTATGTTCCTCAGACAGTTAGGCCTTCAACTTAGGCCCCCTTTAGTTGTAGTATTTCATCCAATCCTCTACTGAAATACATCCTCACTTAGTTCTGAGCCCATATGAGCAGGACATGCTTGTGTAGAGACTTCCTGTCTGTTGTTCTAGGTCCTTGAGTGTGCTGCACTCTTGTTTTCTTCAGCTCTTCTCTTTAGCCATCTGGCCTCTCAGTCATCATCTCTTTCACGGTTCAAAGCCTTTTCCAACCCTTAGCTAACCTCAGTCAACAATCAAAACTATAACGAGTCTCTCAAAAATAGTTATTATCGCATACCTCAATTTTGTTTGTACCTCACATCTCTTGGTGATTGATCTTAAACATGTCTGACGTTGTCAAGGAAACAACAAATCGAATTTGACTTGGAGCCAATAACTATATGGTTTGGCTCGTGCAAATACAAGCTTGGTTCCTGCGGTTGAATCTTTGAGAAGTGATCGTAAACGGCGCTCTCAAGCCTGAGGACCCAAAGTCACAAGAGGAATGGGCCACGAAGAACAAACTCGGATACTGTGAGATTGTTGAATCGCTCGATAGTGAGAACACTGCATACGTTGGAGCGGCTACTCCAACAAACCGTCAATACAATGGACAGTTCGTTTGGAATCTTCTAAGGTCTCGATATGCAGCAGACAACGATTTAGCAAAAGTCATCGCTTTGGAGTCCTTCCTAGACGTCGAGTACTCAACGATACCAAAGTTTGTTTCGGCAATTCGAAAAGCGAACCAACGGCTCATGTTGGCAGGCATGGATCTCGGTAACAAAATGAGAAACTTGATGGTCCTAGCTCGGCTTCCGTGAGATCGATTCCAAGGCTTTTGCAATGTGGTGACAATGGGATTCTCGGGCGAGAACTTCGAAAATCTGCTTTGTCGACTGGAGAATTACGGATCTCAGAATAAGATCAGCATCGATGAAGATCACCGACCGGAACAGGCAGAGTTATTTACCTTGTCAAACGGACAACTAACCTGTCCATCCTGCAAGAAACCGTTCAAGGTCTGTAGCCACTGTCAGCGAACTGGACACACCGCCGATAGTTGCTATCAAAAGCATCCGGACAAGAGACCGAAGTCTTCACTGACCCCACAAGCTCACCATGTGCACCGCGATGGACCCTCATCAACGATTCCAACACAAGAGGAGAACAACGCCTACTACCTTTCCCTCTGATTATCATTTCTAAGTTATTACATACAATAGCCTTGTGTTTTTTTTCTTCTTTCTCTTGCCTCATCTCCTTAGGTCATGAGTCAGGGGAGGTGTTAGAATTCTGCCTCATGCCCAAAAGAGGGCTTATTTGTTTTCCTTCTTTTTCTTTCTTTTATGTTCCTCAGACAGTTAGGCCCTCAACTTAGGCCCCCTTTAGTTGTAGTATTTCATCCAATCCTCTACTGAAATACATCCTCACTTAGTTCTGAGCCCATATCAGCAGGACATGCTCGTGTAGAGACTTCCTGTCTGTTGTTCTAGGTCCTTGAGTGTGCTGCACTCTTGTTTTCTTCAGCTCTTCTCTTTAGCCATCTGGCCTCTCAGTCATCATTTCTTTCAACCACCAGCTCAAGGGGCTATTGGGACAATGTGGTATAGAGGTTAAAGAACAAGGGTAGTAGTGGTTATTTGGGGGAAAACAGGCATTTTTTACTCTCAAAAAACTAGTGTGTATGCATTCATTGTTGCAGGAGGTGCACTAGTGCAAATGGGTTGACATTCAGGCATAAATGGAGTAGGCTGATTGGAAGATTGTGTGGGAACTTGTGGAGGGAAGAACTTAGAGGGTTGTAAATGAGTGGTTTTGATTGAATGCGGGGATTCCTGGGGTTAGGGGTTCACAACTGGGGCAGATATGGTGGTTGATAATATATGAACATGGTTAGGTGAGCATTGATGGGTGGAGCAGCCAGGGAAAACAGAATCAATAAAATCTATATGCACCAAGAATTTCCAAATTCACAGGCAACATTTATTACTTTCACTAATTGAACATCTGCAAACATTTCAAATTTAAATCCCTTTCACTCATAATTTCCAATTTTTTACACTCTCACTGCAAGCACAATTTGATCAAATGTCTTCATCTATTTCATGCAACCAACCCAACATACAGAAGCAGTTGATTGGAGTGCAAAGGAAATTGAATAAGTCTCAAGTATAATTCCAAGGATTCCTTGAGGATAAAGTCAAGAGGAAATAGAGGTCAAAGATATCTTTGAATTTTAAATATGAGCTTGAACTCCAGAGTACTGGGAATTTAATCAAGGTGATGATTGACTTAATGCAAAGCAGAAAGCATAAAACATATCTATTAATTAACTTAGGGAAGAAAGAAATTGAACACCCATGCAGAGTGTTCTAATTCCCAAAAAAGGGGGCCCCTCACATGGGTTTTCAGCCAGGGTTTTGTGTCTATCAATGCCCCAGTGAGGTTAACCCACTGATTGTGAGTGAGTTTTCCAAGTGTGTATTTTTTGGGGGTTTTACTCCCAAAAGAAGGTCATGAAAGTGCCACCATAAAATACATGGGTACTTTTTGGTGACACTGTAAATGATAAAGCCATTTCTGGGGAGCAATCCCTACAAGTGACAAAGGCACATTGGTAGGAAGTGCAACCATGGATTATAAGTTATAACCTACTCAATGGGAGCAATTCCTCCGGGGGTGCTTTGTTGGGAGGACTGACTCCTTACAAGTGGCTTCAGTACAGTTTCACCAAACTGTAAGTGAATTTTTTGGTGACACAATTCTAAATAATAACAACAAACAAAATAAAAATACCATAAAATGACAGAGAAGAAAGCAAAAAAAAAAAAATAGAAATATAGAATTACAACAAAATAAAACTTGAAATAATTGAGGTAAAAATAAAACTAAAATCATAATGGAAACAAAAATTAACTATAATGAAAACAGGGGGTATCAAATATTTCCAACCCCACTTCTGAAACCAGGCAATTAGGGGTATCAAATATGACCAAATCCACTTTCAAAACAAGGAAGTTATCCAAAAAAATATTTTTTCCCCACCAAATGGGTTTCAAAAGGTGATGGGTGAAGAACTAACTTGTTTACAAAATGGTGGATCTTCTCAAACCAGTCAATTACATAATGGTGGATTTGGTCATATTTGATTATAAAGTACTAACAAAAATCAACATTGGGGTTTTTTCCCATCATTTGATGACATAATAAAATAAAAATAAAATAAAAGCCAAAGCAGACATTGTTTTTGGAAAACACACCACAAAAGATTTGTGTGGGGGCAAGTGTTCTTCCCCCTGAGAGGTTTGTGATTTTTGATACCCAGTGATAAGTCTCTAAAAATCTCATACCTGGAAACAACCAGCATTACTCATCCTTTGGAAAGAACCATATTCCATCATGGTTTGAAAATTCAATTATAATTTGGTTGAAAACAGATGCAATAAGTTATTATACTACACAGTACAGTATTAATTGATACTGAAATTGAATTATAAATCTCAGAAAAATGACTCAAAGATTATTGCCTAGCTTTCTTGTTTCAAAATTCCAACTTGAGAAAATATGTTCATTGAAGTAAAAAGAAGACACCTATGATATTTGGGCATGTATGTTTATATCTCAAGTATTGAACTAAAAAAGGATACATAAGTGGGGTTATCTTTCAGCCCTAGAGATACTCCAGAGTATCCTGAGAACTGACTCAACTATAAAATACAATAAAAATACTGTAGTAATACTGTAAATAATAACATATCATAAAATATTAATATATCAATCAAATCAGAATGCAAAAATAAGTGGGGTAGCTCACTCAAACCACCACTAAGTTCCTACTCCTTCTAGTAATTTATCATATATTAAAGGTACTTAGTAAGAAGAAGGAATAAGAAGTATAAATTATGGATTAAAAAGTATTGTCATGAAATCTGAGAGAAAATAAGCTTATTTGCATAAGTATTGTTCTATTTACATGAAATGGCCCATGATGTGTTAAATACATACATGTCATGAGGTCATGGGGACATGGAAAACACTTTGCTCAATTTGATACAATTCCCATTGCATCATAGTGCATTTGAATTGTAATACATTAGAGCATAATTTACAGCAACATTCTAGAACCTTCCCCTGAAACCTCTAGAATATCAAAGGAGGCCATTTCCTGGCCTAGCATCCCCAGCATATTCACCCAGTACCACATTGTTAAGTACCCTGAATATTCTCCTCCTACGTTTAGAGTAGTGTTACCCTGTTATTGTGCAACCCACCTTATTTAGTGGAATATTTATCAAGCTACCTTAGAACCTCCCCATCTTAGACCTTGAAATATTCCTTAAAAATCATTTGCTGCAATACTACCCCCTCTGGCAGTAGGCAATCAGCGTAAGTGCTTGCCAGCTGCTTAGTAACAATTTATGTTGTTACTTATATCTCAAAAAAGACAGAAAGATAGGCAAACCTATACACTTGGCTGTTAGTCTTCTCCTGATTGACTAATTTTTAAAGAAAAAAAAGACAATTATAAGGATTTTAGGTTATCCTCTTTGAATAGTTTGGGCACATAGAGAGAATGATAGTAATTATCATTCAGATGACCTTTTGGCACAGTGATATTACCTGGCTTTTTTGTAGAAATTAAGCCAGTGTTTCATACACATAGCTGACATTATTGAATTTAACAACCCTGCAATTTCCATCCTGATCATTTTTAATTGAGTTTTAAACATAAACAGAAACTTTGTTTGGCATTTTTACTAAAATTGATGATTTGATTGCAAAAAAATAATTTTTTATTCAAACCTTTATTTCAAAAATGTTTTTTTTTTTCATAATTTGGGTATTTATTTGCATGCATAAAATTTCAATTAGTCTAAATAGTCAAACTTTCCTTAGTTTCAATTTCATATGAACCCATTTAAACTTGAATTTAGCTATATGCAATGTGAATTCAGCATAAATCCATCCCTGGGAAATTTGAGAAAAAAGCTTGATGGATTCTTGAAAAGTGTTGAAATATTGGTGAAATCAGATTATTCAGTCATTTCACATAGAAATCATGTGCCAGAAATGTTACTCATAATCTCCATTCAACAACCAGTTATTTTTAAAGCCAGGCCATCTCTTTAGTGAACCTAGCAGTTTATACTTTTGTCAGCTCACTTCTCACTTGCTCCTCCAGATCAAATATCCATTCCAACTCAGCTCAAATATTCATTGTTTGTTGACACTGGTATAATTCCCAGTTCTTACTTTGACACTTGAATTTTCTGCTCAAGATCATTGCTCAGAATATCTTTCTGCTTGCTCTACCTAGTTTTTTATAATTTGCCTCTTTTCTTTCTCATCCTTGTTGCACACCTCTTTCCTCTTTTAATTGATGACCAAATGCTGAAAATTTCTTATTTCTAATTTGTGTTTTTTTCTTGTCTTTTCTTCTGTGATATATCTCTCAGACCTCCTTATTGCTCATCTCTTGTGTCCTCCCTATAAGTCCTCAACTTATCAAACTTTCCATCTTGATTAGCGGTCTGCTCATTCACATTCATTCCTGCTAAATAGTGTCTCATCTGCTTTTCTCTTCACAGTCTGGTTTTTGGTTTCTTAGAAATTTCCTCAAAATCCTTTCAAAAAGTATTAATGATGAAATTGCATTTCGGTGGTGAGTAAACTCCTGATTTAAGGCTTCAGTCTGCTGTTGTTGCTCAAAGTATAAGTATCAATGCCATTTCAAACAGTGGGCCAAGTTTTTCCTGAGCCAAGTAAACCAGTCAAACTTGGTTTGTAAGGATGATCTACACAGCACATGTGTTGTTCTTTCTGTCTTGAGGAGAATTGCATGATTACCTCTATGTAATGCCGGACATAGGAAGCATAATTATCATTTTCGAAGGTCAGTATGTTCAATCCCAGAACAAGAATTTTCAGTGTGTAAAATATTGTGATCCTGGGTTTCTTTCGGGATGGCAGGACACAAGGATATACCAACTTGGTCCTATTCCTAGACACATATGTTGGAACACCTTGAAATTCACTTGGGTACATCCTCAGTTTTAGCTTCCTGTTACTACTTCCATGTTGGTATTTTTTAGTGCGCAATGCCAAATCAAACATCTTTTTGCAGACTATCAGTTATGTCATGGATATTTTGAAGGTCTCAGGACAATGAATGATGAGTATTAGATTTAATAGGACAGTCTTTTGTCTCTAGAACTGACAAATCTTGCATGCCAATTAGCAAACAAATGCAAATATCCAAAATTTCTTTCCGATAGCTATTGTACATACAGACGCGCAAACTAGTTGAAGGGAAAGTCACTACCACAACTAGGCTCTTTGGAGAGAATGGATATATGAGACTCTACAGTTATGTATATATTTTTCTCAAGAGGTATAGAACTGGGAAGGAGATCACGATGGTTTTGATGCGTATAGGAACAGAGCAAATTGTAGATTGTTCGAACAAGCGAAAGGTGATTAAGTTTTAGAAGGGTGAGGTATACGAACGAGGAGGTCATTGTGAGCCTGTAAAAGAGGAGTGCTGGGGAAGGTTCTGAGGATCAGAGTGGGCAGGAGATAAATAGTCGGGCAAAGAGCCCATTCCCGGAAGCTCGCTCCTTGGCTTCCCGCGGAGCTGTTTTGGTCTGAAGCGAGCAAAGGCACGTCTTCTGGCAGCACTAACTTCTGTGCCGTCTCGATACCATTTTGAAGAGATCTTGATGGTCAAGAGAGCTGTTAGCTGAGTTTGAGGCAGCCGAGGGATCAAAAAGATAGACAAGACTACACGTACATTGACGGCTTTATCCTTCAGAGAGACCCCCGTCCGATCCGCAAACGCTCTTGAAACCGAGCCTTTCGGACCATGTCGTTTCATGATATGAGCCATGCAGTCGTAACGTTCCCAGTTGATCTCAACTTCGGTCATTAGGAGCTCTTCCTCCTCCTTAGTCCAATGGATTCGATTGCAGGACCGAAACTGGTCGGGGTTGTACGACGTTGGTATAGGTTCCCTGTCTGCATCCAGCCCCTTTTGGTCCGGTCCGTGTTCCCGAATATCATGTGTGTGTGTCGTCACACGCATGTCTTGCTGTGGGCCAAGGGCTGCAGTGGGACTGACCTGCTGGGCTGCTGCTGCCGCGAGAACAGTTGCTGCTCCCCCGCCTGCGCCTGCCCCATGGACATCGACTTGGCTATCTCCCAAGTAGATTACGGTTTCGAGTGAAGCTAGACAGATAGTCCCTCGTTCGATCGATGCTAGCTGGTCAGCGAGGGTGTGTTTGAGTACGAACTCTGGTTCGATTTCGAGTGAATCTGCCAATCGTGTTGCTGTTGACCAGTCCTGTCGGCTGATGGCTGCCTCAAGGGAATCCATGTTGTGGTGAGTTGGCCATGCTGTGCTGTCTTCGACCGATAGTAGATGCGCGCCAGAAGATGTCACAGCACAGTTCACAACTCTAATGCATCTTCAATCACTGTCTCACCTGATTCTGAGACACTTTCTGCGCTGAAACAAATTAAGCAATGTCATAATTCACATTCCTTTCTACAATTCCCACTGAATAGTATCTTCATCTTGGTATGTATCAGTCAAAGCTATTCATTACTGACTTTGACTTGAACAAGATTAAAGGTAAACTAAGGGTCTTGGAGAGATACATCCTACAATACTGTGGTGGAAGAGCTTTCTGTGATCATCACTTTTCTCATTTCGGCTCTGAATTCAATCAAGATTTTCAACAGTGCAAGAAAAAAACCATGGTGATCAATTGGTTGGTAGCCATTCCCAGACTAAACCAAAGGAAGATCACCTCTGATACCAAATTCATCACTGCAAAAAATAATTATCAGATTAAATTTCAGCATTACTTCTTGCTGTCATATGATGGGTATACCATGTAGATAATTTCAAAGATAACAGACCATTCAATCTGTTGCTGTAGCCTTTTCAGTTTCCAGCTCAGCTTTGGTGGTTCAAGATTTTGAAGCATGACAGGACAACAGATTCAACCACCCTGGGTTTGATTCCTGGACCACTCAATCCAGTGAATCACGGGTTTCCATAAACTAGTGGTGGAAAGGGAATTGGTTAAGGGACCTGTAACCCTTTGAGATTAAATCTCAAGCCTCCCAAACCTCAAAGCTCAAATTTCATCTTCTTTGAACTTCAAGCCTTGAAAATTTGTAGTTTGAAGTATCAAGACTTCTTCCTGTTGGTACCAGGGCTTTCATCCACCGTCAGCTATGTGTGCTTTGGGAAATAGAACCTCTTACCTGGGGGGTAATGCCATAAAATGGGTATGGCATGTATATAATTTCAAAGATAAAAGACCATTCAATCTGTTGTTGTAGCCTTTTCAGGTTCAAGCTCAGCTTTGGTGGTTTGAAATTTTGAAGCATGACCCTGACAAGAAGATTGAATACTACATCAGAAACAAGTGACATGATATCTGTACCAACTCATATTGCATCTACATCAAATGGTATTATGTCTATCATAACTGAAATTAAGTTCTTAATGCATATTACCAATGGACTACTATCAAAAATATATACCCAGGGTGGCATGATTTTCACCTTTCTCTGTAGTTTTTGTGTTTTGTTTAGTTGAGTTGAGGGAAATGAGGTGTGTTTTGTTTGTTATTTTGTGTGGTTGGGCTGTGTTTGACTGTGTAGTGTAGTGCAGTTGATGGTGTTTGGTTGAACAATGAAGTGGTGAATTGTTGTCTGGTTGAGGTGTAGTGGTGTTCTATGGTGTAGTTTCAGTGTATAGTGTAGTGGAGCTGTGTGATGTAGTTGTTGGTTGAGGTAATTTTAACTGGTATGGTGTTCTCTGGTTGAATTCAGGGGTGCAGGGTGTAAAATTAAAATACCAGTAGTGACATGTAATTCAACATCCAAGCAGACCCTTTTGGGTGGGAAACCACCCTTCTTACAATCCCAGAGAAGGTCTTCCTGATAAAGATTTTAAAAATAAATATCTGGATAGGGTTCTTGTCCAATATTGTATGAAGGGCACCTCCTATACACATGGGAAGGGTTTGCAGGCTGCACAACCTTACTATATGTTTGTGTCATACAACCAACCCAATGTGCAAAGGGGGATTTAGTTGATTGAAGTATGTAAGGAAAAAGAGGGTAAGTCTCCAGGATAACTTCAAAGATGTTGTGAGGATGAGTTCAATCCAAAGGATTTCAAGGATAACTTCAAAGATGGAGACATGTGGAATCTAGGATGAATTAGTACTCAGCCAGGATGATGGATAGCTGAATGCTCCATAGGAAAAGTAAAAAAATGTTACATTAATTAACTTGGGTAAAGACATGTAGATGAAAAAGTAAAAGAGAGTTAGTTGAGAAAAAGCTACTGATATTGATGAGTAAGTAATAGGATGTGTCAAAGACTAATGATAGAGTATGTACTCAAGGTTAGAGGTACAAACATGATCAAAGATGATCATTAAAATGAGAAACACATGATGATCAAAGATGAGCTGTGAAATGAAATGAACATGATGATCAAAGATGAGTTGTGACATGAAATGTCTTTGAGTTTGAGTATGATACTTTCCAGGTGGAAGTTTTGAGGGCAAGAGAGGGTAAGGCCATTGGAAAAGGTTAGATTCAAATTTGAAATTCAAGGTACATTTTAGCTGGTTGGGAAAAGGGTTTTTAGATAGTTTTGAAGCTGTTTCAAGTCACTGGAAATGGTATTTCCTAGAATCAAGAGCTGATCAAGGTAATTTTCAAAGATGAAGTTTGGATTTACACCTTGGGTAGGTATCATGCAAATAGTAAATGGAATTTTTGAAGCTGAGGTGCAGTCAAAGTTTAACGGAAATTTAAATGACTGTGCTGTGTTTGGCTGATCCCATTAGAGTTGTAGTGTGACAGTTTGACCCACATATTTATGGCCCAACGGAGTCCTTTGGCAGCCTTTGACTGAAATCTTGATGGCCCAAGAGTTGAGGAAGGATTGAATTGGGGTGTGCACAAATATAACTGTATGTATGCACTAAGTGTGAAAGATTGGAGAATATGCTTGTATGTAGAAAAGTGGGGATCATCAGGGTGGGGAAGACTCAAGAGGAACAGACCACTGGAAAATCTAATATCCCCATTTTTGGGCCTATTTCTTTCTAATTACAATCCAATAATCTTCTTCAAGAAATTCCCTGTGGAGATGGGAGGTTTGGTGAGAAATTGTGCATGGATTTAAGTGCAAGGAGATATAGTGAGACCACAAGCAGTAATGCATTCTGCATTGAAGGAGCAGCGCCCATTGCATCCAGATGAACATTTTGTGGTGCATCTTTTTACAGTCAGTCTTTGGCCAGGTTAAGAATTTCTTGGAGGTAACCCACAGTGCGGGAATATATGTAAACTTTGGCTTTTAGGGGTAGACACTGAAAAAAAAACATGGCTCAGCTTTCTGCAGTTAAAATTTCACAGGACAAAGGCACCTTTGATACCAATTACAGGCAACTGATCTATTTATTTTTTGCAGTGAGACCTGCTTGGCTAACTTGATGAATTTCCTCTTTATTTGGAGGTGGCATTCCATCCTTCAGGGACTCTCCAGGGACTTACGGGCTATTTTGACCCCGTGGCCTGTGAGTATTAGGCCTTTGGCTGGGGAAACATTCCAAACCGTGCCTACTCAAGCAATTCTGGACATATTTTTTCCTCCTTGGGTTGAAATGACCACATCACTCATGCACATCTACTCACCTTCACCACTTCCCCTCACCTCTCCAGGCTGAGTCTGAAAACTTCCCTGAAGTGTTCTTCCTGCCCAGAAAATGTGTTATGGTATTGCCTGTAGTCATCAATACATCCAAACAATCCTGTTATTATGGAATATTCTAAAGGAAGTGAATCCTGTGCAACATAGAGCTGGTATTGAGTGTCAGATGTGGCGGGTCATACAGAATGAAACTCCAAAACCCCAATTTTGCAGGAAATGCAAAGGGGTCAGCTGGGTGCAAACCCCAGGCTCCATGAAAACCATGAAGGTCATGGTGTTATTCTCTGAGATCTGCCCCTTATTTTGGTGGGCAAAGAGTGAGGTTTTGGGCAAGCAAGGGTACTTGCCAATGGCTTCAAAAAAAAGCCATATTTTTTTAATCCTCACATGCAAGCTGAGTGGCTTAGGGCACAAGTCCCTCCTTTGGAGGGTCCCTACGGGAAGGCATTCCACCTCCAAATAAAGAGGGGCTTGGTTAATTAAGTTAGCCTCCTTGGCCACTTCTTTTTCCAGCTAATTTTTCTCTTGGGATTTAGGGATTGGGTGTCAGCACCAAAAAATTGATTTCATTGTGACAAAGGAATATGGATGTAGGATAGCTGCATCACTTTTGTGTGGAAATTAGGCATAGGAAAAACCTTTGGGATGGGTTTCTTATGTATTACCAAGCAGGTTGTGGTAAATTTTATTGCTGTACTCTAGTTTGAAAATTGCCATGTTTTCCTTGTGGCTCTGATAGACCATTAAACATCTATCTTCCCTCAAGCTGCTTTATTTAATAGAACCTCTTCATTTGTGTGACCTCCAGCTCCCCTGTATTACAAAGACCTGATTTAGTAATGTTTCACATTTCACATGGGCCAATAAATCACATACCCAATTGATTGGTTGTCTTGAAACCACAAATCTTCTCAATAAAATTGTAACCATTCAATTTTACCATCCCCCCCCCCAGAGTCCCCCAGAGCTTTATGTTCAGGTATCTGTAGTGCATAGTGATGGTTTTTTCTTGCGCCCAAACCAAAATAAAAATTAAGGGGATTTATTAATCTTCAAAGATGTTTCAAGGATAAATTTGAGTCAAAGGAGTTCAAGGATAACTTTGATGAATATATGAGTTAGTATGAACTTGCAGAAAACTTAGAATGCAATCAGGATGATGGCTGAGAAATGGAGATAAAATTACAAAAGTATTCATATTCAAGAAAGCTACTGCTATTGAATTCAGTAGACGGGCAAAATTATTGAAAGAATAATGATTCAGTATGTACTTGTTTTTAGAGTTACAAAAGTGATTGAAGATACAAGTGTAGAATTAAGTACACAATTTTTGAGAAAAAGGCATCCAGCAGCCTATGTATGCTCTGGACTCAATCATCTTGAGATTTTTCACAAAACATGTTGCATGAAGCTAGTGTGATCCAAGCCTCCAAAATCAACCTTGAACACCCCTCATTACCCAAAATGCAAGCTTTAGAGCATGTGGAGCATGTCAGAATGGAAATGAGCTATCAGCAAAAGCAAAACAGCAAAATGAAAGTTCAAGGGGAATAAAAGCCCCAGCAAGGAGCTTTCTGAGCTCATAGATAGCTTGGTGCTTAACCTTTTCTGCTAGCCTTGCATGTCAATCTTAATCCATTCCATCTTAGGAATTTCACTATTGACCCAAAGACATTCACTTGACAACTCAGCCTTGACTATCATGTGATTTTCATTTCAATTGTTCATCTTCAAACATTACTCTTATTTTTTACTGATCCTCTTCAAGCATAATGGCACCTCTCATCTCAAGTACATACTCTATCATTTTTATTTGACACATCTTCTTCTTATCTTCAATAACTGTAGCCTTCTCTTTTATTATAAATGCTCTGGCATTATTCATCTATCTCTTTTTCCTCAGTTAATTAATATAACAATTTTTCACGCTTAATACTGAACTATTCAGCTTTCCACCACCTGGATGATTACTAAGTGATTCCATCCCCTCTGAGACCACTCATCTTCATCTTTGAAGTTATCCTTGAACTTCAGTCACTGAAACTTATCTTCAAAACTTCTTTGAACTTATCTTCCAGATGTTGCCTCTTCTCCATCTTGTGTCTTGGCCAACTAACTCCCCTCTTAGTACTTTGGGTTGGTTGCATGACAGCTGGTTATGGTAATTTTCAAAGATAAAGATCAAATTTACACTTTGGTTAAGTGTCATGCAAATGTTAATTGGGATGTTCAAAGCTTAGCTGCAGTAAAATGTTTACAGATGATTAATTGACTGCACCATGTCTTTCTATGTTTGGATTGATAACCAAATCTGCAAGAATCTTCTTTGATATGATTTTGTATTTTTTGTAGCTGCTTGCAACTTGTCTGGTGTGGTGCAGCTTGATTTGTCTTGAGTTAACAATGTGAGTGCATTGAATAAGGAAAGAAATTCTTTCCATTATATTTGCATGGTTTGAAATTTCATTTATGTGGTTTATATAGTTTATCATTTCAATTTAGACCCTTAGTGTTCATTGCTCCTTGCTGCTCCACCTCTTGAACTCCAGCTACTCTAAATATTGAGCTTTCTCACCCATAACAAAACCACCCTGAAACTCCACACAAGCGTGTACAACCATGAGAAAATAGAGAAACAAAGGAGAAATGTGATAGAAAAAAGTGAAAAAAAAATATATATATACATATATGAACCAGATGAAAATTATGATAAAAATTGATGGTGTTCTTCTTTGACATAGAGGAATAATAAATCAAAGATACTAAATAATGAAGGTAAAAAATTAAATGGCGGAATTTGAGTTCAAAGCACTTTGTTGCAACTAGAGTTTATATGCTAATAGTAGTAAAGTTCTTGACAACATTTTAGAATAAAAAAATTGAGTAGAATGAATTGTGAGTGAAAATTTTTATTTGATATACTAGATAAAAAGGAAAGAGCTTTTTATTAATAATAAATTCTTATGATCTAATCCTCACAAAAACTCAGTAAGAAACTTTTTAGAATACTTATGGAGATAGTAGACAGTAACAAGCAAACCTAAAAGAAATGAGCAGTGTCAATAAATTGAAAGAAAGATAATGTGAATTTCATAAAATAAAAAGAGAGAGTGATTTGGTCAAGTACCTCCACTTGTGTTAGAGCTTAGCTCCTCCTGAATTCTTTGAGTTTCCTGAGAGGTGTGATTTGGAGAAGATCTGGCTATTAGGGTTCTTGAAAGTGGATTAAGGGATGGGGTTGAGTTCTTTGAGATGTGATTTGGAGAAAATCTGTCTATTAGGGTGCTTGAAAGTGGAATAAGGGATTGGGTTGAGCTCTCTGAGATGGTGTGTTGTAGGTCTTGACAAGTCTACCAAAAATTCAAAATTCAATAGAGCTTGCAGGGTCCAAATCTCTAGGCAACTCATAACTATGCATGAAGAATCATGCATATCATTGGCTCTGAATTATCATTCAAAATTAAGTTGGAGAAATGAATGAAGATAAATAAAAGTATAAAAAAAAGAACAGATCAACAAAAAAGGGAAGCAGAAAATTGGGTTTTTTCTTTTTTTAAAGATTTTATTCAAAGAAATATAATTTACATTGGGTTTGAGAGATTTGGTCAAGGGGTTGGCTATATTTGCTCAAGTAAAAGCCCAGTACATTTTGATTTTTTTTTGAAAAACTACATCATTGACAAAGAAGAAATTGTGTTCTAAGGTCTTAATGTAGAATTTTGAAGAATTATCATCCAAAACCAACCCCACTAATCTGTTGTTGAATTTGAGAATTAATGGTAGATTTAAATTGAGTGAATTGATTCTTGGTATGAGAAAAAAGATAAATTCAACTGAGTAACCCAAAGAAATGAATTCAGCTGCAAATTTTGATTTCAAAACCACTTTCTTATTTTGAGATCCCCACAAAATAGGACTACCAAGTATGTGATTATGAAACCAGGGGTCAAATATTGAAATTCTCCTCCCCAATTTGCATCTGGCCATGTGATTAATTGTTAATTGGTGACTTCCAAATTCAAGCATTTTTTCAAAGTTGTTGAAAGATAATAAATGTGATGTGATAAAGCCAGTGTGAGTTGTCTGAGACCGGGTTGGAACTGAAAAAAAATCCAGATAGCTGACTATATAGCTGAGGTCTGGTTGTTTTCCTAATGCAAGATAATCCAAAGATCCTATGCTAGCTTGTGAGATGAAAAAAGCTACTCACTAAAAGATACTGAAAGATGGTCTCAGGGATCAGGCACAGAGGACAGATGAGTATTATTAATATGTATCTTCAGATATGTTTATCTACTACATCTTTAGGGAAAACATGTGGGACAGAAGGTGGACATGAATATTCATCTGGAGGGAACAAAATGAATGAAATGTGGGAGAAACAGGAGAGAGAAGAAAGAGAGAGCCGTGAAATTCCATCAAGAGTTACAAAATTAATCAAAGCTAAAGTGTGAAATGAAGTACAAAAATGATCAAAGGAGTATACAAATCTTTGAGCCTAAGGGTAAGGCTTCCCAGGTGAGAGAGTTATGTGCAAGTCTAAAGGGATGGTTTAAGTACCAAGCTGAAGTTTAAGGTTCATTCAAGCTGATCCAGAAACATTTATTGGATAGCATTGAAGATAGGTCAACTCACCCAAAATAGAATTCCCTAGTTCTGAGAGATGGATAAGGCAATTATCAAAGATGAGTTCAAATTTTCACTCTGGTCAAGTGTCACAAAAGCGGTAATTGAAGACAAGTTAAAAGCTGAGGTGCATTCAAAGTTTGAGGGAAAAGTAACTGAATGCACCATGGTTTGGCTGAGCCCATAGAGTTTCAGTGTTACAGATGCCCAGATATAAAAGTCAAGCTCCTGTGAAGGTGAAGGACAATAATTCCCACCACATACCAACTTTCTAATTAAGTCAAAGAAAAAGAAGAAGAATCCAACCAAAGAAGAAAAGAAGAAGAATGTCTGAAGTCATCCTAGTTGACCAAAGATGCCAAAGTTGAATTTGACAGAATTTGAGTTTCAAACCTAGTATGGCCACAAGAGGAGATAGGTCAAAGTGTGAGTTGTGTCCAATCACAAGAGGGCCTTGTATTTTTGATCATGGATTTCCTTTTGCATCCTAAAGTGTGCCTGCAGTGGAAATAAAGATGACCCCCACAACAGATATTGTGTGTTCTGTCTTGAATCCTTGATGAAAGACCCTGAGTGTCCTTTTTTCCCTAGTTGGTTCCGGTGATCTTTGATTTCCTCTGAAGGATAACTCAAGGTTGTCTTCCACAGTTTTTCCCTGTTGTTATACTACCTTTCCGCTTGTGAATGCATGCTGAAGAGCAAGTGGTTTGTTTTGCTGGTGATGCTAGCAAGTCTACTCTGATGATATCATAAGATGCCCTTAAAAGTCTAGTAATACAACAATATTTATACAACATCCACCTTTCCCCCAGTTGCATCCCGCAACCCCTGCTGCGCCCCATTGGAAACCTAACTTGTCTGTCTCCTCAAGCCCACACTGCACCACAGCCTGCCCCCAATCCCTTGCAGTCAATGGTTGCCCCCGGTTGAGGGCTCAGCGCCCTGGTCTTGTCTTTCCAAACATATAGTATACCTCAAACAAAAGCAGTGTTTTGTTAAGAAGTAAAGAGCTTGATTCTGACAACAATTGACTGGATCTGTTTGATGATCAATGATTAACTTCAGTTGGAGGCAGATTAGAAAGGTTCAACCCGTCCTAGATCAGCCAGTCCCTTCAGGATCGCCTGGATCTCACGGATCCGAGCACAAGCTTCACTTCGAAGCTCTTGCACGGATGGGGAGGGGTTAGTTGAGTTGGCAGCTGGTGTTGTTACTGTGGTCTTGGTGATAGTTGTTGTTGTGTTGTTATTGGTGGTAGTATTGGTGGTGGTGGCAGTAGTACCCCGAGCGAGGGTGGGGATGATAGTGGTAACGGTGATGATATGTACCTGCTCTCCTGAGATTGGTTTCTGATCCTTTTCGCTCTGAAAGCACGATTGGTAATTTTGAGTGTTGAAGTTGAAAGGGTCATGTTGGGTTGAATGACATCTAATTCACCTGATAGACTCTGAAGATTTCGATGATCACTCCTCCTCGTATGAATTGAACGCCCCGTCTGAAATACTCAAACTTTGTGCTGGATTGATCCGTGGAAGTGGTGAGAATAGTATGATGATGATGATGATGAGAGAGATGGGAAGAGAGAAGAAGAAAAAAAAGACGGACCGATATCCTAATGCGCTGATAAACTCGATTGGGTTACCGGAGATGATCGGACAGAAGTGAAGGGGACGAATGGAGAACTCGGGAGATAAGCGTTCTGATTCGATCCTTCCTTGGGAGGTGAGCGACCTTGATGATGATCGAATCTTATTGATTAGTTAGTAGTCACTCTGTTGATGATTTTGATTTTGATTTTGAGAAGAGCTGACCAGCCATTTCTGATTGGGTTCTTGTAGTTAGCTGGGGAGTGGTTGTTGATGATCTCTGGTTTTCGGATGGTGTGTTTGAGTTTGAGGATGTTTGAGTCTTCGGTGATGGTCTCGAATGGGCCTGTAGTAAATGGGTTAGTTATGATGATGTATATTGTATTGATAGGATTTTTTTGGCTGACCTCGATCGAATCCAATCTCGAGTGAGTTGAAGGTTGAGAATGAGTGGGTATGGTTAGAGAGTCGATTGAGGATACTCTGATAAACTTTTTCTTGAATTAATCCTGAGATCGATAGTTCGGTGGCCATGTTTGGATTTATAGTGAGTGAAATTAATTTTTAGGGCTTTTATGTAATTAATTAGAGCCACCCTCTGAATATCTATAAACCCCCCGCTGAATATAGTAGTAAATAAACCCCCTCTGGATATCTGAAAATATACCAACTCCCCTTGTTTTTTACACAACCAACCAATCAAAAGTCTCACTAGATGGAAGATATCGACCTACTTGCCTCACTCGAGACTGGCTATCGATCAAGACAGAGGAGAACCAATAACACTAACAACAACCACTCAACCAATAATACTCTCACCAGAAGAATTCAACTAGCAGTAGAAGATTCAACCCATAACCCCCCAGCGGTAGATAACTGGAGGCATAACTTCTTGGAACAGATGAATCAGGACTTAAACTCAGGAATCGGACGCTCTCAGGCAGTCAGTCGACTCCGACAAAGGATGAACGAACTACGACGACCTCTATCAACTCTTGACCAATCAGTAATCAACCAACATCCATCAAGGCTATCAATAACCATCAGACCTATCTACTCTACTGCGGAAAACTTCCAACTAACGATACTCATCAATATACAAACAATCAACATCATCATCAAGGCTGTCGAAAACTGATCAGCGTCAGGGCCGTCCTAATGCTCCCCAAATCATTCCATACCCTCATCACCCATCAAATCAATTACAACTTGAACGACAATCCGGAAGTTGGTCTACTCACTAGTGATAGCCTTCCCTTCCCTAATGCCGCCGACAGAGTCGATCCAATCACCCAGCTCAGCTTCCAAGACGACCCTACCAACCCATTCCATCCCTCCAGCCCTCTCCATCCCTCCTGTACCTGTCAGAAGGATTATCTCGGCTGTCTATCTTGGTCAGTCTACTCCTCCATTCCCATCTCAGCCTTCCTCTTCTTCTTTTTGATCAACCTATTCCGATCATCTACTTATCTAGCGGGAACATAGTCGGTCATTCGATCACCTTGCCATGTGATCAATGTCGAGACCTAGCTGTCTTCCATTCCCAGTTCTTCTATCTCAGTCAGCTGACAGCCCTACCACGATTTTCTACCGACCTGCCGATCCAGCTCGAGCTCGACCAGAGTAGGCCAGTCGTGGGGGAGGAAGGCCTAGGGGAACAGATGAGCTGGGCAGAGGCGGCGCGGAGGAGGAAGAAGGACGTCGAGGCGGGTCTGGTCGGCTCTCGAGACCGGACAGAACTCATGGCTGCCAGTTCTCTCGATCCATCGACCCGTGCCCGGCCACGACTCGTCATGAGCAACACAGTCACAGCGGCTATCCTATTCGGCTCTTTGGTCGATCACCAGCCCTACTCTCGCCCTCTTACACCCTCCGCCATGCCCCCCCTCCAGCCCTCCTCATCTCATCCCCTGTCTACCGAGCACACTCAGCTCGATAGACAGGGACCCGTCACCCTCTCCGCCGTCCCGCCGTCCGTCTATCTCTGGGGAGTCCTGCAAGTACTAACCCCCTTGTCTCAGCTCAGCTCCGACCACGGACATCATCTTCCGAGTCATGGGTCCTCAGAGAACCGCCTGTCTCTCAAGGTTTTCCACCTGAACTGCTCCGTTTACGTCAAGGAGCTGACCCAGGACCAAACGAACCAACTGACCTTACAAACACCACCATCGAAGTTAAGGATGATCAGGAGGGGCAGGAGGATGAGCAAGAGCATCCATCGATTGTTGTCCCCAGAGACCGTTCTCCCTCTTCTCCCTCGTCCAGGGGGGCCTCCAGACGTCAACGTCCCATTCACGACGACCTCGACGACCCTCATCTCCCCTCTATCCGTCCCGGATTCGGTAGAGTCATTCGCAGGAGAATACATTCCATTTCTTCCCTTCTTGCCCTAATCCTCCCCCCTTCTCTTCTTCTTCTCTTCTGGTACTGATCCCCAGTCGATCGGCCATCTTTGTGCTCGATAAATACTCATCTCACTCTTTCTTGACTTGATTAATATCAAAAAATAAAATAGAAAACAAGAAAACCCTTCTCTTCATTGTCAGTTTTATATCTTACATAATGCTGAAAGAAGACCCCATGAACCTCTATAATTCTGAGTCTACAAAAACCAAAATATGTGTGTATGTATAACTGGTCTTCCATAATTTCAATGAACCCGCACAGAGGACAACTGTACCCAAGGTAGCATAGATTCAGATTATGTATATATATATGTTTCCTAATGATTGATCACTGAGCTCTCAAGTCACATTCGATTGTACATGCTTGATTGACAGGATCGGCTGTGTCAATGACAATCACCAGGAAAAGTGATTACACCGGTGACATTGAGCAACAATCCTTGTGGCAGGTCTATTTCTACTCCTTTTTTACAAATGAATCACAATGTCCCTCTATCCTCCGTTGGTTTGAAAATTAGTGAAACTTACAACCAATTCTAAGACACGTGGATCATGGCTTGTTGCCCTGATGTGGGATGTACATGCTAAGAATTATCAAGATATCAAGAGGAGATCACGGGTATAATTCTGGTTGGCATTTCACAGTAAAGCTGAAATAGCAATCCTGCTGGCGGTATAGAAATGTTGGACCCACTTTGGTACACTTGTGGTAGTGGGCCAGGTGCTTTTCTTGGTGGAGGGGGGGGGGGACCAAAATATTAGCACACTTTTGTCATTTGCTAGGAGTTGTTGACCACTATTCCTCTACTTCAGTTGTGACAGCAAGACACTGCTTTAGGAGCATTGTGTACACTAATTTAGGGAAGTTTTGGGACACTCTGTGGTTGGCATAAGAAAGTGGATCTTCAGCTGGTTACTCTCTTTGCACTATTTATCAATGGTGTTTGTTGTTAGATTTTTGGTGAGGAGAAAAGAGGAGAGGAGGAGGATTTTTGAACAGACTCTGGGGTGACTCAATAATGGGGACTAGTTTATTATGAGCAGAACTGATGATTGTTATTGCTTGGACTAGGCTATGTTTTTATAGACTAGTTACAAGTGATTAATTTGTGGTTGAGAAATGAAAATGAATAAAGAGTAATTTGAATAAAAACTGAGAGGAGTATAATATGAGTACTTGGAAGAAATAACTAGTCAGGCCTTCTCAGTCTCTTTTAGTCAAGCTAGTATATTAATCAAGAAAAAAACATATTGCAAAAACCACAAATACTAAGAGGCGTTAATTCTAGTAATCAGTTTTTAATAATCAGAAAGTGAATCAGAAAAAAGAATAACACAAACATTAGAACTAAGAGTCGTAAATACAAAAAACTTAGTATAAAAAGCTGCATTCTAGTCTAATTCAAGTTGATCACAGAAATTATATTTAAAGGATTGACAAGTAGTGATTTTTGGGAGGAACAGAAGAATGAAAACTCAACAAATGGTAGAGGAAAATTTCACCCTAAGCACACATGTTTATGCCTGCATTAAAGTATAGAAATTGTGCCAGTGAGCAGGTGTGTTGTTTTAAGTGCACTGGTGCTAGTACTAATGCCTGTAAAAAAACAGTGGTCAATCACTACACTGGACCAAAGTGGTATGTTTTATTTGCATATTCATATGGGTCCATGACCCGGTGTGATACCTGAGTGGGGTAGGGGTAGTAGTGTTTCCCTACAATTTTGTACTTGAGTGGTCCTTTCTCTGCCTTCCCTATGGCTTTTACACATAGTTCTTGAACTGTTAATCACATTTTTTTTTACAATATATCTATATTATTTCTGTGAAATAAAAGGTTCAACTGCCTGAATTGATATGAAGCATGCTCCAACCAATCTGCCATGTGATCTCCGACTGTTCAAATATGCATGAGTAGTTTTGTAACTGTCACTGTGCAATTTGTAGAGTGACTGTGCATTTAAGTTGAGCCAGTTTTTTTTTTGCAGTGTAAGTAGTTGATTTACATGATACAATTTTATCATACCAGGACAGGTTTTGATCCCTCCAATATGTGTGTCTTGAAAGAGAGACAAGAAAGAAATACACAATTGTTTTTATCTCTCCTTTGAAAGGAGAGAATTATCTTTGGTATGATTTTCTCTAACCCAGGGGATACCAAATCCTTGACAGCTTTCACTCTGGGGAATAAATTTCTTTGTAATATTTAAGAGGAAGGTATTCCATACAGAAAAGAGCTTTCCCCTATACTGGCCATGGGGAGATTATACCTCCCTACATGACCACCAATGTCCAGCACACACTTTTTGTTAATAGCCCTTACTATCAGCAGAATTTAACACTCTCTTTATGACCAATTCTGGACATTGGGAGGTTTATTAATCTCTTGATATCCAGTTCTGGAAATCAGAAGTGTATCTCTCTCCAAAATATCAGCTGTGGAAATTGGGAGAGTGCAGCTCCCTTCCATTTGAAAATGCTGGCTTTTGGGCTAGTGTAAAGCTCTCTTGATAGGAATTTATGAAATTCTGGAGAGTGCAGCTCTCTCCCAGTGACCAGAACTGGCTATCTTAAGAGTTTAGATCTCTACCAATGACCATTGGGAGAGTTTTACTCTCCCCAATGGCCATTGAGGCCAGTTAAGTCAAAGGTGCTCAAGATCAGTCTTCACCAAGGCCAAGTGATGTTGAGTATTGACCTCAGGGTGTTATGGTGTTTTAATGCTCAACACTATGCATTTAAGGGTGGTGCCTCAGGTAAGATTAAACCTTGGGACAAGGGCCATGTGGACACACCACTGTAATGCTTGACTCAAGATCAAGATCAAGCTTCAGCATTCCCAAGATCTTACATGCCAGCTGGTCAGCCTACTTGATGCAAAGACAAAATCCCTCCAGCTAAACATTGTGTAAGTGTATATTTGAAGGTTAAAAAGGATGGTTTTTGGAGGGAATATCATTGCCAAGACCTGAATAATGAGATATATTGTGGTTTTTGAAGATACCTGAAGGATATTGATATTTAGAATAGAAAATCCTGACCTGGAGAGTGAGATGAATCCCTGCTGTTTAAACATACCCCCAGCAGAAATTAAGATTTAAAATAAGGAATCTGCTGTGATTCAGTAATTATTGGAGTGATGTGAGCTACAGCACAAAGTGTGAGTCAAAAATCCAACATTTTTTTGCTTTCTTTAGTCCTGATATAATGTGATTGAATGAAGAAGAAAAAGAAACAAATGCCCAAGTCCACTGACTAACCTAAAAAGCAAGATAAATTGTGGTTCATAATACCCCAACATGGAGATTTAGATTTAAAATCAGGCATCTATAAAAAAGCAAGATTTTAGAAAATCATAAAACAATATTGATCTAGATATGACTTTGGTGAAAAAAGAAAATCTAATAGAATTAATTATTATTACCACTGAGATTAAGTAATGCTTCAAGTGATATCAGATATTGCACAGCAATTGCAAGTCAAAAATAGCAGAAACTAGAGGGGAACAACATCCAAAGGAACAAACCAAACTATAAACAATTAGATTTCCTCCTCCATTGTTGACCATGAAATGAGACTCATATGAACAAAAAAAAGTACTAACCAGTTTTAATTTCTTTAGTTCTTGAAATAATTTTATTCAAAAAAGAAAGGAAAAACCAGAGCAAGGCTGTATTCAATTGGGTTTTATTGAAAGAGTGACATGGCACACCATGGGTTAACGTAATGAACACAAATATGCATAGCTTTACTGGTTGGAGTGGAAACCATCAAAATTGAATTAGGACAAGTTTGGGTTAAAGATTTTGTAACAATTCTGAGATAATTAGGTGCATCAAAAGAGGGTTTAATTAATTATATTTAACCAAATGATTGTAGGGAATTTGAGACCTTTGTCAATTCTTTGCAGCAGTATTTTAACAAAGCTAAAACTAGTAAGAAGCATGAGAAGAAAGACAGACAAAAAATAAAGAAAACCTAGAAGATAAGATAATCAAGAAGAGTAAAAACAATGATGAGAATTAAATATCACCTTCTTATACTTCATTCCTATGGAGACACAAAGAATTTTATTTAGATACTATAAAAGAATAATAACTCATACCAAGCCTAGAGGATCATATATCACATAGTGAGAAAAGCGTGTAACAAAGATTCATGGAATTAGGATAGG